>CM029361.1:15611918-15672838 GCA_017140985.1 Hormaphis cornu
AAAGCTTGTTCCGATCGTTAATCGGTTTGATGTCATGGCCAATAAACTAAATTGATATGTCTGACCCCGAATTTGGCGATTTCGTCATTTTCGGCACATAACTCAGAAAGTTATTAACATTTTAAAAAATGCTTCAAATCAAATACAATTTGAAGCCGAATTTCCAACTTTTGTGTAGTATTCAACGTAACGTTAAAAGCACTCCTTCCATCAGAAAACGTCATTATAAAGCTGAAAATTTCAAATTTTTCGCCGTCCAATTTTCGATATTTTTTTTTATTTTTACTCAAAAAGTAAGGAAAATTTTAAACAAAAATTCACCGAAGTACTCCACCGGAGTCCATAAACCTTTGAGGAAATTTACTCACTTTGAAACTTGGAGTATTTCTTCGGTACGAAAAGTTGTTGAGAGAAAAAAAAAATCATCTTAAAAACAATACGTTCCTCCTCTAACGATCAGAATCTAAAAAATAATCACTTTTACCAAATTGATTTTGTTTTTTATTTTTTTTTATCAATCAACTTGCTTAGTGTCCACCTGAACTGTGCATCTTACATGACGGTACGGGCGTTAAACATATTATTAGAATCTAATGAGCTGCATAACACAACATTAGCGGTTTATAAAAGATTACGTGTTTTAAGAAACGTGAAATTTTGTGTTTTCTACACCGCGACTCGTATTTTTTATGCAATTCACGGAGAGTGCGTAATAATAATTTTATACATACATTTGCGCGCGTCAGTTTTCAAGTTGAATTTTCGAAGAGCCGTCTCCGTCACTCTGAATTGTATAATGCAAAATGTCAACTCAATAAATAACTAGGGTTTAACTTTTCGTTCTGAAAATGGTTCTGGACTCGAGACAACGTCTACCATGTTTTCACGTGATAATATTTTAAAATGTTTATTTTTATTATAGTTACTTTAACCAGTGAATATCAATATGACTAATGTACGTTTATTTTTGACATTAATAATTTCTTTATTTATTATTGAATTTAATACATTATATAAAAATGTATACGAGTTACCTATGTAACAACAGGCAAATTCAAATGTAAGCCATACAAATTCAAAATCGACCGTGAGGCACATTTGAATAAAAAATGGTTCTATTTGGTTACCAACTCCAGTTTGGTTATCTGTGTATAGGGTTTTATACAAAATAGTGACACTAATACATTTCTGAACTGGCCAAAATCCAAATAAATACTACAAAAAAAAAAAAAAAATTCCAAAACAAAAAATTGGATTTTCATTCAGATGTGCCTCCATATTCTCACGCTCATACAACAGTATATTCGCAATAAACACTTGTCGTTTTTTGCGCATAATTAAAAAAAATTGTATAGCACCTAACAGTCGGTCGTGTAGATTCGCGCTGAAGACGACAACATGGTCGTCGAAATACGTATACGCAATTAAAAAAAAAAGCGTATTATCATGTGATTCGGGTATTTTATTTTTAATATAAGTAGTCACAAGTACTCAAGCATAATAGAATAGTTTCAAATAAAATATGCCGAATTCCCAACTTTTTCGTAGAATTCACTGCGCAAAGATCGGAGCACTCATTCTAAACGGAAACGTGGTCACCGACACGTTTCATTTAATTGTACTTAATAACCATATACGGCAGTTTCCATCATTTTTTGTGGGTACAATGACATTTTGTGACGGTTGGGCTGCTCCTTCTACGCGGAAAAAGGTGTGCTCACGGAAAAAAGAAAAACACTATTATATATATACAAAATACATTGCTCGCTTCGCTTTGAATCTAAAATTATATCGTAATTGTTATATTTGACCGGTGCCCCGTTCCGGTGTGGGTGCGTGCGCGCGTGCGAGAGGAGTGGAAACGACTAATCGTGACTGGGGCAGACTCGGAGGAAAACTACTTTTTAAAATTATTCTGAATGCGAACGATCACGAGAATACTTAGTAATGTTGCTTAGTGTTCACATCGAGGCTTTCAAAAAAATATTCAAACACAGTATTTTACACTATAATATTCTACACCGAATTATCAAAAAAAAAAAAAAAAAAATACTATAAAATAAAACTCGTAGTTAACTATTATAGAGAGTTTCAATTTATGACATTAACTTGTAATGAAAATATGTTTGAATGAATATAATTGTACAACTTATACGTGTTTCGTTGTCAATAACGAGTGAATGTGTATAGTATGTTAACTATGCACTAACGAATATTATTTTTAAACAAACATTTAGATTGGTAAGCGATAGGTAGTGGAAATTCAAAAACTTTAGGGAGTTATACGCTTGGTTAAATCGACTAGAACGCGAAAACTGCTGTGCGATAGTTTAAAAGTCGGATTTTGATTCTGGTGAAAATGTCTAAAATTCTTTGGTACGTGTTTTTTGAAGAATGTAGCTTAAATTTGACAACGACGTCGAAATTATTTGACAAACCGCAATATAATGACAAGTTAATTTTGGTCCAAAGACCCGAGAGTGGAATAAAATAGCGAGTGTTCATTAGTTGATGGAATTGCAAATCTGAAATAAAATATGTTGAAACCGGATGAAATATTTACTCGGTCTAGACCGAAAGAATATTTTTTCGAAATATTTGAAGACTTTCAAAAAATTATAAACGTAAAAAACACAATGTTTTTTTAAAATTTGTAACCCCGTCCGTTTTTTAAAACCCAAAATTGTTCGATCGATCCCAAAAAAAAAAAAAACACATAAACATTTTAAAACTCTATTCAGAATCCGACTTTCACGCTCAGGATTCTCCCGTGTTTAAGTTTATGTATATATTATGTAGTTAGGCGCAGCGAATATATTATTATATATTCTCATATACTCGTGTACGTGTGTTCATCGAAGAGTTATGATTTTAGGATACATAAACAAAGTTCTAAAAACAAAAACATTTTTCTACTTCACTATAACACTCGAGATGTGCGAAAAAATTCGGTTTAGATTTATAATATGGACTTGTTTTTTTATACATGGGTAATGTGTGTATTATGGATTAGTAAAAGTGATTTTTTGTTATAACAAAAATTAATTGTTGAGCGAATCGAGTGATCGAATTCAACTCGAAATAAATGCCATAATTTCGTTGAAAAGGCAAAACCATACGTGTGAAGAAGAAACAATTTTGCAGCCGGATAAAAATATCAAAGCTTATGTTGTGGAAAATGAGGATTTTGGCGTTTCTAGCAGCGCGCACCCTAATCAATATATCCCTTTGAAATACCCGAAAGAAAAAAGATCGTTCCAGTATTTTTGTGGTTTCACTATTCATTAGATAAGAATATCGCGTGACATTCCCCCCCCCACAAAATGATAAGAAATTCACTTGAAAATTCTCAGTTTTATAGGTCAAAACAACGGCCGGAAAGCTTTTAACCAATTCCGATAAATGCGAAATTCCGAATAGCTATAAATATTATAAAGACAACTAGGAAAATGATCTCTGCAGTGTCTGGAATAAACTCTACCTTGTGGAAAAGATAAAAGAATAAAATGAAATAGCCTCGTGACTTTACCGCAAACTCACTGCCCCCAATAATAGTGTAACATTTTCAAACAATTTACATCAACTATGCAGATGACCGTCGGTCGTAGGGAAATTTGCGCGTTTTCATAATTCCTGTTATTATCGAACTTGATTTTAGATCACGGCTAAAACTGCATAGCGAACTCGTTACGAAAAATTTTGCTGAAACGAATCGCGTCGGTCGTGCGCTCAACTGGTGGGAACGAATAAAAGCTTCTTCAGACAATTGCGGTTATGCCGGTTTGCACTTGGATTTACATCGGAAATAAAAACACAATACTTATCAATATAATTATTATAACCGTACTTGTTTCGGTGTGTGTGTGTGTGTGTGTGGGTTTGTATAAAAAGTGTAAAAACGACAGGTTGAAGAACGAAAATTTGCCTCCGGGTGAACACAGAAATAATCGTGCGTGCAAATCTGAAGTTATACATTCACACGGCCGTTAAGTATGGTGAATAATAATATACCACCGCACGAAGCCAACCTTGGAGTCGAGAATTTTTTTTTTTAAACAATAGTTTTTATTTAAATAAAAACAACATCTATTTCAAGCACTTTGAATCCGTTTCGGTAATAAAATAATCAACCGTGTTCAAGTCGGTTAAGACCAACTATTTTTTGTTTTCGATCAAAACCTACACGTGCGCACTTGTTACCCACTGAAACTGAATTTTTTCCCATTTCGACTTGGGGTCCTAAAATCCTAAAATTGGAATCGATTTCCATCAAAACCACGACCGATAACGACGCCGATCGGGTTCAATGCACCGAAAATATTATATTATTTGAAGTTAATTTTATATTTAATTCAAAATTAAAATGCATGTTTTTGTTTGAAGTCATCAATGGAATACGCGTCATTTTTTCTTAAAGTTTTGGAGCTTTTTGCAATATTTCTAATTCACGGTAAATTTGTATACAATTTTCGTATTATTATTAACATATTTCGAAATAGCTGTAAAAATTATAATCGGAACACAGATTCAACGAAAATCGAATGTTTTTCAGTGAAATATATACAAAACATTTGAGTAAAACTTTTACAAAAATACCGAACATCGGTTTCACGAAAAGTGCGAAAAAAGAATTTTTATCATGTAATATAATATATTAATTTAATATTGTAATTACAATATCAAAAGTAAAAACTACACAAATTAAGAAAAAATGTACCTATTAAAATACTACTATTTAGTTCTCTCAAAGTTTACTCACCGTAACTAACTAAATGTACTTTACAATTCTAAATTTTCGTTGTATTTCGATAGATTTTTTTCCCGTGAACACCATCCAAAATTGCTATAAATTAAATTGATTTTTTACTCGTATCAAATAGCGCGATTTCGGTGAAGATTTGCGAATAAATCGGAGTAAACTCGGACTTCGAATAACAATCAAAACGTTACTCGTCGTGTCACGTATTTCGTGCAAACATGGTGTTTGGTTACTGATAAATTCCGGTTTGTCTGGTCATTGGTGTACACTGCAATTAATAACTGTTACCAAATAGGATTACTCCAATGCGATAGTATGATTTATTGGAACTACGGATATTAGGTTTCCCACCGGGTTGTCATCTCAGAGTCACTGGTAAAACAAAATGTACATTTATTGTACGAGGAGAAAAAGGAACGGCTGATGATTGAGTATTAATGTTTGTCAATAGAAATAAATAAACCGTGTTCAAAATACCAAAAAAATGGTTAAAAAACCGCGGTCCGATTTATAAAAGTTAAATTTGTTTGTATGTATATAAATGAAAATTTTTTTTATAGAATCGAAAAAAAAACAAACGATTTATTATTAATATCATGTACACATTATTTGGCGCTTACGTCATTTCACGTTGGGTCGTATAACAGAGAGGCCGTGCGACGATTTCGACGGCGGCAGCAGATGTCTTGCGGGAACGTGGGAGAGATGAAAAGGACAGTAAGAAGGAAAAAAGATTTTGCGTCGTGCCGTGTTTCCAGTACTCGTTAAGCTCAACTCCATCTGGAACATCATAATATATGTATTACGTTGATTACTATAATAATATATTTTATAATGTATAGTTATTTGAAAAAAAAAAAACGATACATTTATAATATTATACTGTGTACAGCAGACCTGAGAGAAAACGTATTTGGAACAGCGAAATCATAAAAAAAAATTTTTAAAAATTCGATACGCAACAATGTTTTCGTACGCGATCCCGCAAACGTGTTTAAAATATCAAAATAAATGGATTTCAATAAATAATACTCACGATCGACTGTAAAAGTTTAAATAATACGCAATATCTGCAGCTTTTATTAATACGTTTGACGATTAAAAGATAGTTGAACAATTTATACGCACGTTCGGTTTGATTGCGAACATGCGTAAAAGTTAGTCATTAATATGGTTATATGATTTATACAAAAGTAACAACGTTTTTTTTTTTAATATTAACTCGATACAACTTTTATTCCGTTTATTAAGATTTTTGCTTAATTAGTTTGGTTTAGTATACCTACAGTCAATGCAGTCTAGGCTTACAATGATCCTAAAAAATTATTTTAAAAACATTTTATTAAATTTTTAGTCAGTTACGACAGGTTAAAAACCGAAATTTTGAACTGTATGTTCTCGTAATGTTCTGCAAACTATACATATTGCTTGATACACTGGCGTTGTCGAATTTTTAAAAATAATTTTTTTATTTTTTTAAGTTATTAGCGTTTAGAATTGACCTCGTTGTTGAGAACTAAATGTCATTAGTATTCTTTTTAATAATCAAAATTCCAAAAAAAAAAACTCAAAGTCAGTATATACACTTTGGCGGAGTTTGACAATCATTCTTTTGGATGTAATATTATAATTAGACTTTTATTAGTTATTGACGCGT
The DNA here is from genome assembly GCA_017140985.1 of Hormaphis cornu. NCBI lineage: Eukaryota > Metazoa > Arthropoda > Insecta > Hemiptera > Hormaphididae > Hormaphis > Hormaphis cornu. The sequence goes on from CM029361.1 coordinate 15,618,335, forward strand.
TACTCGTTCGATTTTAACAACAATTACTTCTTATTTGCGACTGTTTTTAATTTATATGAATTTTTTCCTGTTTGCGAACAATTCGCGAATTCAAACGTAAAAAAGACAAATTTTGAAGAACCGCGTGCTTCGGTACAAAATAAATAATAAACTCTATAGCCAAGTTGAACTGCTGTTACACCGAACTTGGCCGAGAGGTTTTATTCTTCTTTTCAAAACACTTTATCGTTCCAAACTTTTAGCGAACAATTTAATTGTATCTTATTAAATGCTCTATTTATAATAATTGTTGTTGACAACTGCAGACGATCGGACAACACAATTATTGTTCGCGAGAAAGTTTTTGTTCGCGAACTGCAATGATGTGATTACTCGTTTAAAATAGGACGGTTACAATTTTATACAACTACTTTGTAAAAATTAAACACAATTTTTTTGGAGTGTAATACACGAAAATAGTTGTTCGTGTAAAATTATTTTTGTCGGTTTTTTAGTTAATGTTCGAGTTTGATTAACCAGCACACTTTATAATCACGTGTTAAGTTTGGACGTTTAATTAAAATAAACAATTACGTCCAACACAACGCGACAGCATAATTATTAGTTCAGTATTGATAATTGCGTCGTTTTTTTTAATTTTCTAATAATTTCCTTTAAATTGTTTACGGTCGAAGTCGAGTTTATCGAACTCGTATACCGATTTCGCTTCGGGGTCCTCTAAATCAGCTGTATACAAATGCAAAATATTACTGCGAATTCCCACAGCGGATAATTGTATGCACTGAAAATAATTGGAAATTGCGATTTATGGAAAAAAATTATAAATCTCCTGGGGGTCAATCGTCCAGCTGTGAACTGTAATATAATTCAGTATCCGCTAATTATTTTTCTTGAAATCGCACGGTTATTGTAGATACAATTACAAAAAATATAATAAATAGCAGAACAAAATGAATATTTGATTCGACTCAATTAGAACATTGATTTTGAGACGGTTTTTTATAACTGGTGTCACCCAAAATGGAGAGAAAACTAAAATAAAAAAAAAAAAACATAAAAAGTTGAAACAGTACAACTCGTTTGTTATTCTTTGCATACAAATTATTACCTCAATATAGAAAACAACGAAAAAAATGTACCTTCATATGAATTTTCCAAGTTGATTTTGTCATAATAACGTTTGCCGTACTTCTTATTAGATTTTTGATTTTTTTTTTTTAGTTATAAGTATTTCAAAACTGAAAATTTTGAAAAATCCTTTTTTTATCCACCAAGGATATAACTTGTACTATTTAAATAATGTATTCACGTCAAGATTGGTGCAAATTTCTAGGAACTATTCGTGACGAAGTCACAAACAAAAAAAACACGTCTTAGTAAAATGATTAATTAACTAAAAATGTTAAATTAATTAATTGATTATTCAATAATGAAAAAGTCCATCCGAAAACCGGATTTATCACATTTAAAGTTTGTTTGGTGTTTGAGTATTAATAAAAAATTTATTTAAATTTATTATAATATTTATCTTTGTTATCCGTTTGATTTATCTGGGTCTTGCACAAAAAAAACCAATTTTCTTTGAAATTTATGTCATTCAAAATCTAACTTATGATTTAGTGATGCTCACATATTTGATTATACCGCGGAAACGCTGAAATTCTGCATAAAACATTTTGAAGAATTCTTATAGTTCAGTCAATTTAGACAATAACACGTCATTTGAATAAAACAATTCCCAGAGTTTTAAACTTAGCTCTTGTTCAATATTGTTTTCAAGAAAATAAAAAGTCTTTGATGTGTGGTGGATGAGATTGTAGTGGATAAGAGGAGGAAAAAACATTTTCTCAAATAAAAATTGGTATAACATCATTGTTAATATTTTGATGCAAATTAAGAACATTCAATCTATGATGTTGAGTTATCAAACTATTGGTTGTTTTTCCGTGGTTTGTTTTAAAAAATACATATTATTTTCATATTTAAAATTCGTACTTATTTTAGGTAGTTAGTGTGTACATTAATAGTGTTCATATTATTTGGTACATTTGTGATTTCTTGAATCGTTTTTTCGAATGCGAATATTGCTTTCATACCTATAAAATAATACTTCCGAACTACAAATTTCCAAAACATTGATACACCCATAGAAGTGACTAAAACAAAAACTTCAACCAACTCCTCACCCAACTCCTTTTCCATTTTTTCGGTTCTTAAAATTTACTCTCTTTATTTTCTTTCGTCTATTAATTTAGAAAACAATTTACATTAACTAGTTAGATTCTCGTAATTGTTGTTTGTTCGATTAAATATACCAAATAATACCATCATTATTGCAATATCATTGATTTTAAAAGCATTTTCCAGATGTATTAATTTTTCCTCTCGTTTACTATAACTATAACTCCACTCTCACTTCAAAATCAGACTAGGCGGCGTTTAATTTATGAAAAAACTGTTGAGGATGATAGGATTGTACTCCACACTTAATGAAATTTTGTTACTTTCTCAGCCCTCAAGTGCTAATAATATGTGTTCGGTGTGTTGAAGTTTTTAAGGATTTTAAAGAGTGTCACGGGTCGTGTAGATTGTGTGCAAATCGCTGGTTTTTGGGAGTACCATTAATAATCTTTTTTTTTGACCAGACACAATAAAAATAGTACTTTATTGAGTTCTGAGTCAATAAATAATGACATGGTTTTACGATACCTAGTATAATGTAATAGTCCAAAGTTTTTTGGTGATATATCTTTCTTAGACTAACTTTTTCTTATTTTCCCAGTAATAAACATTTTATTTATTCAAAATAAACGATCAAAATGTACTTGAAAAATTATGAACGTTATAACTTTGGAGTTGAATTATATTCCGCCTCTGGCTGTACAGTGTACACAATCGATAAAACTCGAAATAAGACGTTTATATATTACCTTTTTAATTGAAAATACTTCGTATTGTATAGAGAGAAAAACGTTGTCGTTAAGTAATGTGGACGCAAAACGAATCGTTTTTGAACAGAACTTTCCAGACACATAAAAACATTTGTGTTCCATTATAAAACTGCGAGCAATAATATTACAAATAAACATTATGAAATCAACATAAAAATCCAAAATATAGGATTTTTAAGTAAGAGCTGATGACAAAAATATGATAACAAATATTTTGTACGATACAAGCGTGACATGATATTAGCAATAAAATAAATTAATATACAAAAACTACTTATAGTAGTGATAGAATTTGTAAAACATCATACACACACACACACACACATTTTTCGGTATGCAAAACGTTCAACGTGCGAAAAATTATTGTAATTATGTAAATTGGCAATTAATTTATATGAAATTGTTTTTTTTTTTTTTTAATTGAATTCAACTAGTTCGAACTAAAGCTATTTGAGCGTTTTCATACATTGTTGAAATTATAGAGTTTTCGAATATATAATACAAGTAAGTACGAAAACAATGTTTAAAGTTTCAAAAACTCACAAATAATCAATCATACTTGGATATCACACGGACTCCAATCGATCATAATCAATAATGTCTCTCATTTCAAAGCGTTCGAAATCCGGCATATTAGTGGATGGAAAAATTAAAAAAAGATTTCGCTGTTTGAATGGGTCACAGTTTTGGGTTGGTCACTTATTTGTAAAATGTAGATTGACGGTTTAAATTTGAAAGCGAGAATATGATTGTTACACCTGCAGGGGCCCGAGTGTTTTACGGCACTCACCTATTTTATTTTATTTTAATAATGCATTATAGGACGTGTTAAAAGGTAATTAAATTGCTTTTATTGAAATTGATCTACGTACGTAGTTTTATTTTATAGCAGAACTCAAATTACAAAATAAATAACAGTTCAAAATTGCATTGCCCACATACGTACGTAGTTTTACTGTAATAAATAAAACAAAATAACAATAATATCAAATAACGGATTTACAATATTATTGACGTAGTGCAAGTTAAATTAAAAAAAATCCCGTCGGCATGGCCTATAAGTGAAGGTAGATTTCATGCCCCTCAACACGAAAATTTTTGACTAGATTATCTCAAAGAATACTTTACAAGTTTAAAAACAAGTGAACAATGCACAACTTCAAATATGTATAGCTTTGTAAATTCGAAAACAGAAAACAAATCGGTTCAACTAGTGTTGTGTGCCGTGCGTTAATAAAATTACATACCTAACCGTCGCCACACAATACTAATCGGCGAAAACGATGTTTAACTTAATTTTCTCAAATACTACTCAATCGAATTCGGAAAAATTGGACGATATGAAACATCAAATAAACAAATTTATTTTTCAGAAAACCGAAGTCAAATCAGTACAGCCGTTTATTATTGCTCTGTCGAATATAATAAAACTGTCGGTGAGAACATTAAATCTGATTTTCTGAAAAACGACCGGACCGATTTTGATAAGAAAAATAATATATGCACGAGTCCAAGAGTGTAGCTTTATTTTGCGAAAAACCAAAAAATTAACATTTTGATTCAATTATTTTTGAGAAATCGTCGCCACGAAAAATTCCCATACGTACGTATTATATTCATATATATTATGTAAACTTTTCAACAACGGACCGTTTCAGGGTCTGGGGGTAATGACGAAAGTACAAAAACATTTTCTAGATGTCTCGTCTTTAAATCAAGTATATATAATATAAACTATCGGTATTCTTTGCGGTCTAGATCACGAATTACTTACTAAATCAATTGATTCCTGGTACACTTCGAAACGTCACAAACGTGGTGCAGATGATTATGTTTTGTAAAATTCATCAAAATCGGATGGCTAGAAATCAAATTATTGAAGGAAATGAGCAAATTTTTTAACGAGCAATCGTGTTGAAAAATCCATACGGCAGTCTCGAAAAAAAGGGGAGGATGGTTTCAAAATCCATAAACGTCCAACACCAAAAAGCACCGAAGTTACCAAAGTGGAAAAATACGAATTTGGACCAACCGAAAAACCAATTACATTTTTTAACTGGGTAATTAAATAATCGGTTGATGTCGATGTCTGTATCGAACGCTTTTTAACGCACTTTTTTTCACACTTTCCTTTAACGACGTAAGCGTTCGGTTTAATTAATGAATAACCTAAAACCTATCTGTTTATATTCGTTTTCCGTTAGCCTTTTAACCTGACCTAGCCTATTCGGGTCTTGACTCAGAGTCGACTAATTTCGTACATCACTGCACACTTCTGACAACTGTTTCGTTCGATGGAAAAAAAACAATATTATTTAATCTATGCCAGTGCCAATTTTCGCTGCGAGTTGTTTTTCCCAAAAACATCATCCGGTTTCATGTATAATATCATGACCCTCTTTTCCCGGAAAATCCAACATCGCTGTAGAGTTGGATGAAAAGAATAAAAAAAACTTTTCAAGTACAATATTAAATTTCAGTAACTCGATCGTGTACGATGTTGTTTGATTTATGCTTTATACAATATAATTTTACCGCGTTTTCCGACTAAGGAGTTCCGGCTAATATTATGTGTATCCATCATCCGCACCGTGACACGGGTAAATTTAGATTTAATTTTTATCACGTTTTCCCGAGGTAATATTCTACGCCGGATTTTTGATTTGGAATCGGTCGTTTTTCTCGCGAAATCGTGTTTTTCTCTCGTCCACGCATATTGTAAATCTTGTCAACGTATGAAAAAAAAAAAAACTACGAATCATTTTAATTTCGAAAAACTACAGAGCCATTTATTTTGCAAAGATTTCCCCGTATAGCGCCGTGATTTGAATAGAATTTCGAAAACGGTGAGAAACGTAAAATATACGTCGTATTTTAAATAATTTATGAAACATAATATGATTTTAATAAAACATTCTACGATATTTTTTTTTCTGCCACAACTTTTTGTATAGATAAGAAATGCTCCAATTTTCAAAGTCGATAAATTTTCTAAAATTTTTATGGACTCTGGTGGTATATTGGACGAATCTTTTTTTGATACTTTGCTTATTTTTTGAATTTTACCATAAAAAAAAAAAAAAAAAACTAAGAATTTTACGGCAAAAAATGTAAAATTGTTGGGTTTATAATGACGTTTTTGGTAGAAGACGTAGTGTTCAATTGTTCCGTTGAGTACCACTTAAAAGTTTGGGTTTTGGCTTTAAATTGTATTTTATTTGAAGTATTTATTTTGTATTTTGATTGTTTTCTGGTTTATATGCCAAAAATGACGGAAATTGCGAATTCGTCAAATTTGGCGTCAGAACGGACCTACTACCTATTAAACTAACGTTATAAACAAGTATTCCTTGTCTTTTCAAAACTTTTATGTACCAACTTAATCAATTCAATATGTAATAAAAAATTTAGAAAAGTTTTTTCTAGTTTAAATACACTTTTTTTTTTTATAGTTACAGTAATTTTCTATTTTCAACCAGGAATTTTTAGATTAGATAGTTTGCTCATAATTGTTTTTTTTTTTAATCAAAATAATGATTTATCGTTGCTTTCAGATATTAAATATAACGGATAAATCAGATTTTTTAAACAACGACCCACCTAAACCGTAGTCGCTACCTTTACCGTGTTACCGTTCTTTTTAAATTTACAATCTATCACACAATTAATATTAATTTTTAATTACGTTAGCAGTTTGTATAAAAATGTTTTCGTTTTTTGCACATACAGATAAAAGTGATTGTGTATTAACTTTTACAATATATGGATAAAAAAAAAACCGTTTCAATTTATATACTACTTATCCTTTAGATAGAAAACTGTTAACTAACTGTCTTTCGATTTTATCTCGGTAATTGTTGTTTATTATTAATCTTTAAATGCAACTATCTGGTCGTGAACGGTGGCCATTATACCGAAGAAATCGCCCATAATTTATAGTTGTCAACCATTTATAAACTATCACTATCCAGAACTACGCGCCTTTATTTGAATCGCGAAATCGCAAGTTTAAATCCACGGAGAGACTATAATAATCGTATGTTCCACTCGACATCGAAATGACACAAAGTTGTAAATTACGTTCAAATTCATAATTACAAACAATTAACAAAAAGTACACTATTACCCATCTCGTACAATGAGTATATATATTTTTTTTTTTTAGATTCTGAACGTCAGCGAGAGGTTTTTACAATGGTATTTTTTTTTTTCGTCGACAACTTTTCGGGTAGTATGAACGCTCAGATTTTCAAAGTCAGTACATCTACTGATAGGTATATGAACTCCGGTGGTACTCTGGTTGAAGCTTTTTTCCCCATTTGGCTTAACTCTTAATTTTTACCGCCAAAAACCAAAAAAATAAATCAAGAATTCTACGACGAAAAATTTGAAATTTTCAGTTTTGTAATGATGTTTTAGGGTAGAGGTAGTGCTCCAATCGTTACGTTGAATAACAAATAAAATTTGGGATTTAATTTTACTTTATTTGAAGTATTTTTTGATACTTTGATTATTTTCTGAGTTTTGTGCTAAAAATGACGAAAATGGCGAAATCACCAAGTTCGGCGTCAGGACTACTATACATTAATTAAATAATCGTTATAGATAAATTATTCCATGTCTTTTTCAAACTCTTATGTACTAACTACTGATTCAATAGGTCATAAGCAGTTGAAAAGCAGTTTTTGTAAGGTGTTATTTTATTGTTTAATAATTTTCCAATTATATTTTTTGTAAAATATGGTTTTTACCAGAACGTAGGTATACTAGATAACTGAGCTCGCTCAGAATTGTTTGTCCTAAGGCAATGGTTTATCATTGCTTTCACATATTAAATAATGTGTTGAAACCACGACTTTCAAACAAGCGACCCATCCAAAACGTAGTCGCTACTCCGTCAAACTACCCACGCGACCAAGAGTGATCCCAAGGTCTTTTTTTTAACATTATAATTACACCAGAAATCGTATATGTATTTAAATAAATCGAAAATATTTTATTCCTGCAATTTTTATATTTTTTTTAAATCGCATTTTTCGCTAATATTCAACAAACAATAACGTATACTTAGCGGTGACGAGTTTAAACTATTCATCCTGGTGTTAGTACTACTAACCAGTATATTGTTTGGCATTTAATATTCTATACCTATCCGACATTTTCTGGCTTCACAATGGAGCTAGATGATTGCTTTTTTTTTTTTTTTGTTATTTTTAACATTTAAAACACGGTTTTTTAAAAGCCGATGATTAATTTAAATAAAAACAGTGCATTTACGTTTATATGTTTACGGACGTTTATATATCGAAACTACAAACTGAAAAACAGCTATGTTTTGCATAGAGATACTTTAAGTCGGTTGAAAAAAAGATTCCGTAAAATATCCAAACGAAAACCTTTATAAACGATTATTTCATTGGGTACTACTTTGAGCATATAACAGGGATATGGATAATTTTGTTGTTTATTCGACTGTACAGATTTTCAAGTACATTAGAACGCAAATAGCAATTAAAATTTAACGGGTTTTTTTTTTCATAAACGATTTGTTTCAATTGAATAAAAAGATATTTTGGTGTGTTATAAAAATACGTAATGCCAAATGCATATAATTGAGACAAAATGTGGTTTTTTTTACATTTTTTTTGAACTAACAAACTAGGTTTACATTTTATCAGTATAGGTCTCTCGAAAACTAAACAATTTCCAAAAATTTATTTTTATATAATACCATCGCAACAATGTTGTTCGTGTTTATTAATACGTTTTTGGTAAATCTAAGTATTTTACCATCTAAAAAACAAATGTATTATGTTCGTTAAATCAAACTTATATTTACTCAGGAGCTAAAATGGATAGGTAATAATAATAGGTTATAATAGAGTCCAATCCATTATTTTTAGTACGCATATTTGTATGAAGAAAACGACAACTTATGCATGATACAATAATTTTAACCACAAATTTTAGAAATAAAATTGAACTTTGAACAAAAAGATACCTACAACTTAACGTTTTGAAATATTAAATTTTTGTGGGTTATTACGGTTGACACCCATATGTTTGCAAACGAATCATTCAGGTTATACAGGTTTCTGGGTGTTGAGATTTTTAATGGTTTTTAAGTGTGTAATGTGTTTGAGTTAATTCGGTTGCAAAGCACTGAAAAACACTCTGAAGTGTTTCGTTTTTCGTTATAAAATATCAAAGGAACGAATCGGATATAAATACAAAAACGCAGTATTATAACCGAAAATGAAAATATTCGAACAATTTTCTGTATGAACTTGCGTTATAATAATTATTCGAGTAATTTACTAAACTGCGTCTTCTTATTCGGCGAATTAATGTTCTTGAACAATTTTAATGGTTATCTCACGATTTCGGAAAGTTTCAACTCTAAACTTAATGCGACCACGTATAATTACGATCGTTTCGCTAGTTCAGTTTAGTGTTCCGTCGAATTCGGAGACGTGTCCGATAAATTATGACGTAGTTCATGATGAAAACTCACGGGTAAAAACCAAATTTTCGGAATAGAATCTAATAAAATGTGTTTCAAACACTTACGGAATATAACATATTTTCCAATTTGTATTCGAATATGATACTTTTTGGAACTCTACATAAGTTTTCCACATATTTTTTAAATAATTATAGAACAATTTGCTTGTCACTAAAATTTGACTCATAATTAAACAATACAACGCTCTAACATGTTAAATCCGTATCTCAATTTAGAGTTTTGTGTATAGTTTATAAATTAACGTTCTTACTTCTTACTGAAATGATCATGAACAAAGATTCCCGTAATTTGGCGTTTTTGTACGACGTTCAACGATCTCGTACCGTTTGTTAAAGTCTTGATTTGTATTCTTGTTCGGTCGGATTCAGAGTGATGCCCACTTAACTCGATAAATTTGAAAACCACATTGTATGGTAGAATCTGTCCAAAGTAACCATTTTTTTTTTCATTACGTTTTTGCGTTTTATATTTAATATAAATGAGATATAATTGTTATTAGTTTCAATCGTCTGTGGCTTTCTTTAATCCATTTTGAAAACTTTACAAACTTAATGCCAAGATTTTTAAACCATTTTATTAAACTTTTCAACAAAAAAAAAAATCGTAATCAAGTCGTTTATAAAATATTAAATAATAGCGACTTATGAATTGTACAAAGTTTGTTATTTTTTACCATAATCCGTCATCGCCTAAACTGTGCCCGGTTTCGTTTCGCGTTACGAATTACAACGACCGATATCAATTAAGAAATAATATATTCTGACACAATGCCCGCGGGAGCTCGCTTTTTAATCCAAAAATAGAAATGTTCGTCTCGTTTTATCGTTTCCAGATCTCCTTAGATTACGATAAAATAAAAATCGTTCCATATTGCGCGGCGCCATCTGTTTTGTCGTCATTCGGCGTTAACTGATTAAATCTAATCTAATATTATTAACACGATGATGATTGATGCCTTAACGTACAACGTATACGATAATTCGTTTGTGAATAAAATATAATATGTTAAACAACCGCTTTACGTGCTCGTGGGTAAAACATTAAAATAGAAAAAAAAGAGCCGAACACTTATCGCTGTTGAGGCGTTAAACATCAAGTACCCGATTGTTCACGTAACTGTATGAGTAAAAAATGTTGAAACGATAAATAAAATAAACAATAATTGTTTAGACGTAGGTACTGCACCACACACATATAAATATATATATTTATAACTTAACCTGCCTACACCCACGGTACAAATTACAAACGTGCGGTTAGATTGTGTTAGGTCAAGTTATTTTTAAGTTACGTTGGATGATGTTACATTAAATTTTTTATTATATGGATTAAATTTGTTTTGTTTTAGTCAGTAGAAAAACGCTTAGAGCGTAAAATCTTTGACCTCGATGATAAAACGAGGTATTAATGGACGGACATTAACCGTGATGGAAAACACGGGCCGTTTATTACTTTAGCGCATGCTATTTATGAAAATCGATTATGGATCATTACAGTGTTAAACGAAACATATGAATAGAGGTAGGTAACGACGTTTTAACACCTAACGATCGCTTTAGGAGCTATAAACAATTAATATAAATTAATTTTTTTTTTTTATAATTATATTCGCATTAATCTCGATTTTAATTGTAAGTCTAATATACCCGATATGCATTATGGGAGGACGGGCGGCGAGAGCAACACCTTGACCTCTCGAAAAGAATCGAGTTCTAAAAAGACGCTGAAAACTATTTTAAAAACAGCGTTTATCCATACGAGATTATGATTACAAAAAAAATTCAGACGACAAATTGGATTTAAATAGAAAACCTAGACACGGTTTATCAGCATCTAGCACTTATTATAAGGCTGAAAACAGCAGTAAATTTAATCGGAAAAATAATTCACGATACAAATGAGTGTTTCTCACAATTAGTTCGATTTGTGTAACATTCTTTTGTTCGATAAAACCAATTATTTTATGACAAAGGATTCGGGGTTTTCGCAAACTTTGATTAATAATAGTTACTATGAAAGTTAAAAAATTGCTTTAAACTTAAGCAGGTTGCTATGTTGTTTAACGTACATATTTAATTTATAAAATTTTAAGGTATAAATTATAAGGTTTTTATTTTATAAAAATAATAATGAGAATGTTTTAATTTAGAACCTTTTCAATAGAAGTATGTAGTCCAACTGCATTGAAAATTTTTTTTCACTGCTGATATTTTAAAATTCTCAAAATTATTGAATACAGCGTAAAAATTCAATCAACTTTGACCACTTTTGAACATGGAAAAATATTTGAATTTTTAATTATTTTCGAAATGTTGTTGTTATAAACACGGAATTTTATTTTGTTTTGTAAAAACCTTAACTCAAGCTTCACAAAATATTTTCCACCCGAAAAAGTTTAATTCAATATTTTTTTTTTTTTTGATTCATTGAACCAACCGATTTTGAACAAAATACACAATTTACGATTTCGTCACCTCAGAAAATTTTAAAATGTAGAAGACAGCTGTGATTTTAAATAAAAATATAACGTTTCCTTCTTGCAAGTTGTACGATGGGAATATTTTGGACGATAGGAATAATACGAATACTGAATACGAGCCGTTTTACATAATATTCTTCAATTGTTTCTCTTGTTAATGTCTAAAATACTAAATAACGTTCACACTAAAAATGTTTCAATTAATGTTTAACCTATCAGATTTTATTTAGAACTAATAACGATTCTAAATTCCGCACCGATCGTTCGTGTTTCAAGAGTTTCAAGAACAGGTTTCACAACTCGGTAAATAACGGGTGATTCAAAAAAATTTCTAATTGGAAAAAAGAAAGACAAACTATGAAAACCTTTGTTCAATGTAAAAAAGAGCGAATTTCCGAAAAAAAAAAAAGAAGAAATTCGACGTAGAACATTTTCATTCCGAGGCGGACGTCGGTCGTGCATTTTTATTTCTACAGGAATTGCTCAGAAGACAGAACCGTTACAATTTCGTTAGCAACGGTTAATCATCGTTTACGAATTCATTGTAAAACGTCGAACCTTCCAACCCATCCGCGCGAACGAATATATAAATAAACCCGAATAAACCACACATCGTGTTTTTAAAAGGTCATTTTTGTTTTCCGTTTTACAATCAGCACGAGTGGTTTTCCTAGATTCATTTAATTTCCACTAAAATAACAACATTTTAGTCTCTGCTTCCGGATAGTAACGTTTTCTTATACCACACTAGTCTATGTATATGTAGGTATTAAATGTAAGTAGTACAAAAAATTGATTAGTCGGAACTCGTTTTTCAAAAGCCACCAACGGTAAAATAATTAAATAATATGATAAAATGTTGTTAATAGTATAATAATAATAATAAGGAGAAAAATATTACTTGGTCATCGGGTCGTTGTTATAGCCCGGCGTTTTCGCGGACGTTTACAAGAATGCTCGGTAATTTATTATCGAGAAATTCACTTCGGCCAATTATTGGTAATATCACCCAAATTAAATAATTTTGAGTAATTTATAAATTGTTTTGCAATACTAATTGATCTGCATCCAAAAATTTACAACTACTATTACCTGTAGTGAAAACTCAGAAACTGAAATATTCATTTTTTCGTACTACACATTTTATATAAGAATTTATTTGACATTGGAGCTTTTTAACCCTCTTCCGGAATACGTACAAATATTTATTAAATAGATGCCATTGGATTTAAAATTCAAAAGTTTTTTTTTTTTTTTCTGTGAACGGTGTCAACAATAATTAAATTTTCACTAAAATGGTGCTAAAAGATTGAATAAAATGCTTAGAAAGTATCTACTTGGTATACATTTTTTTGGAAATTTCACGTAGTTTTTTAATTATAACTAAGATTAAAAAAAAACTTTGAAAACCGGTAAAACTTCTATTTGTTTAGTTTTGTTTTTTTACAATGATCCCTCTCAAAACCGCTGGAATCTAACACCACTAAAACACTTAAAACATTTTACAACATCGACATTGAAAATAATAAATTATGATTTCAAACAATTTTCATATCCATACTTTCGTTATCTAAATAACAATGTACTATCTAACGCCAATTAGTTATAACTGAGAGAAATGTTGGTAAAGTAATATCAAATTCAAAGCGAATATTTTGAATTATTCAACAATAAGTTATTTTACTGTTTGGACCGAAAATCAAAGAAAAAAAAACATAAAACAGTACGTCGTTTTCGTTTTGTTTCGTACTACACACAATTTGAGTCCCTGAATAAAATCTGTCTGGAACAACGGTAAAAAATTAAACGGTTCCTATTGTGATTAAGATGGTAATGAATTTTATGTAATAGGTACATTGAATTTATGGATTATATTGTAATACAAGTCAAAAAAAGAAATTGGAATTTAAAAAGTAATCTTTATCTTGTATACATTCGAATTCAAATTTTAATTTGTATGTGGTTTTAAATTATTCCGCTAATCGTAATACTGAGTTACAATTTTATTAAAAAGTAAAAAAGATTGATATCTCAATAATGGTTATCGCGTAAAAAAAAGAAAAAAATATCATCAAAATGGAAAAGTTTTCTGTGTAAATTACTTTTCCAATAAATTGCCTACTTTAATTTACGTTACAGAAGTAATATTCCCAACTCACATTACCATTTGCAAGACAGTAACGGCAGTAGTAGTAGTGCAATTACGTGGCTTATTAACTGCGATACTTTAGATTTGTACCTGTACGAAAACGTTAGTTTCACAGCATGTCTTTGTTTTAGTTTTTACATTCCATCGAGAGTGACGAAACGAAGAGATTTAAGAGCACATATTTTTCTTCGCGTTGTAGGGGTGTTATTAAAAATATAACAAATGTAAATGTAAAAAAAAAAAAAAATAGTAAAATATCAAAATGATTTTCATTCCCGAAAAAAAAACCTAGAGTTGTACCTTTATTTTTGTCGCGCGTAGTTTTCACACACGTGTCGCAATCTAAATTACAGCCGTCAGAAATTGATACTAGTATTACGTGTAAATATATTATTATTTTTCAATTTTAGAGAAAAACTGATGTAAAATATAACATCCAACAAAGTTCAAAGAAGTCGGTAAAACTGGAAAAATAATTAATAAGCCAGAGAACCATTGCAGATAAATTATTATTACATGATTTTGCTCTGGAGGCACGTAAAAAAATGACAATATGAAAACTATCACTTTGAACACTTTGGACACGTCTGAACCAGATTTTGTACTCCGTATGTTTTAATAATCATAAAAAAATTTTTACCATTAAATAATATTAAATGTTACGGAATTGACGATTTCTCTAGTTGTTTGTCATTTTAAAAAAAAAAATGTTTCCGATCTAACTTTAATATTTAAAGTTTGAAAACTTAATAAATCGTGTAAACCAAAAATTACCGTCGATGAAAATGTATGGAAAACTTCCGCTCAAAATTCACTACGTTCGTTGTTGTTTTATTCACGTAAATTTTTGAATATTGATCGATAATAACGGGACCGTATACTTACCAAGAATGGTTTATGCGATTTCTCAAATTACCAAAATATAAATAAAAAAATCAATTAAAAATTAAAATTCGAACAATGTATATTTTCTCAAAAAATCAATGTTATTCGATGCTAATTATTCAATAGTGTTTAACTTATTCGATTGTGAATCATCGTTAGTAACCGTTCGACCGTAAGTTATTAATATTATAATCTAGTATAATCCATTCATCATTATCATGGTAAACTTGAATGTTAATACCACACTAAAATATTATCTCTCAACAGAAACGTTAACTTTGTAAACTGCAGTAATTATTAATCAATGCATACATATCTAACGAAAGGGTTATAATGTGATTAGATATATTTAACGAGTATATATTCAACAGATCAACTCAACGCAAAAATGTTTAACCATCCAATATAACCAGTCGATTTACCTACCAAAATGAATACGGGATAAGAGACAATACGCTGAATAAAAATGTCACAGAATGATGGATCGATTCAGAAAAAAAATTTTTGTTTTTTAAGTCATCGTTTCCATTGCACGCCAAATTTCGCCAAATCGATTTTTTTTCGCAAAAATTTTGGGGTGTAAATAATGAAAGGTACAATTTACGATAAAACTGTAGGTGAATGAAAAATTTGAGAAATCACAAAAAGTATGATAGAGGAATTAAATTTTCCCGGTAAATATTTTAGTACAAAACCTGTAAATGGTTTATCAAAAATAATTCGCAATAATGTTCAAGGATTGTGTTTGAAAATTTTATGTATAATTCACTGAAAAAAAATAGTTTTGTTAAAAACAAAATATACTTCTAACAAATCGTTAAAATAAAAATTATACTGACCTTTGTTAAGTTTGTTAGCTGCTTCGTATTTGTCTTGTCAAAGGTTTATTTCGAAACGCTTACTTGAAACAGCACGAACTTTTCAGTATTTTGTAGTAAAGTGTTTTCAGTATTATGATTTATTTTTAAAAAGGCAGTGTTAAATCATCAGATAGTTTCTTATAATTTATTGATTGTCAAAAACAAACAAAAAACACTGTGACGTCCACTTTACAATATTATACCCTAGGGATAGACGATCAAAATTATTCTGTGCTACCGTCTATCGAATGATATGAAACGGCGAAAATCTTTTTCAAACACTATGGGTGAACGAGTATCGCCGAAAACCTTTTATTGCTAAAAATAAAAAAATTACAAAAGTAATCCAATTTTTGGTCATTGTAAATTTTTTGCAATTGTTCTCGATTCATTTTTTTTTTTTTTTTTATGATCCGTGGTAAAATAATTTTAACAAATTTTTTACTAGAATTGGTCTGACCTATAATAAAGCAAGTTTTGTTCCCATGGTCACCAAATATCGTATTTATTTTACGAAAATTTAGTTCGTCTAATTCGATTTTCATACGTAAAAGTTCCACGTCGCTACACTAGAGAAATAAATAGACATTGAACATTGTTAAAAAGGTATTTCACAATGGTAAACGCAACCCCGTTTGATTTTTGAGATACTGATAAAATTTGAACATTTATCGTCTAGGTTTAAACATATAAAAGAAATAACGAGTTTTATTGAACGGGATTTAATGTTTACAATAATTGTTCGTGAAATGGTTCAAATTATCAGAGATTAACCGTTTTCAGATTTCCATTTCTTTAGATTCCTAAAGATTTTTCAGGGAGGTCGGCATTTTCCCGACAAGGCGACACTAAAATCATGTACTTAAATAACGATGGTTCTGACTACTTGAATATTAATTTTATAGTTTTACATGTTGCACTGTAAACACCCTAAACCCCTTTGATGAATTCGAGCACAAAGCTTTGTTATCGACCCGCTCTCAGCGCTAAATACGCCACTGAATTACAGGTATTTATCGGATTATAATCTTGCATTATAAGCCAACGTAGGCTTTTAGTCCCCACTACGTACATGGTATTTTAGAGTATGCGCACGGGTGCACCGGGGAACGCGCAAAACGTTAAATCGTTACAAAAACACAATTATAAATTTCCAGTCGATAAAACACGTGTAGGTGTCAGTCACTTGCCTATTCACATTATTTTATTGTGTCGAACGACCAAGATGATTCAGTATAATATAACCGTATATCTGTGCAACGAGCCGCTTACCAACTCACGGTTTAAAAATTAAAAAATATCATTTCCGCGCAATAAAAAACGGTTTTCTAGTACGAAACCACGAAGTGTTTCGTTCACGTTTCCCAATAAAATTGTTCGGCCAGTGGAGATAATTTCACGTAAAGTAATGTAAAAGTCATTTGTATACAACAGTCAATCGGGTCATATGATTTACTTTCACGTACCCCTAATTCCAATATGAAATACAGAAGAACATTTTTCCAAAAAAAAAAACATTTACAAGAAACTTTAAGAAAAAACTTTTTAAAGTACCTAAACTTGATAAATAATTACTATAGATTCTGAGCGCAGCGAGAAATATTGTATTGTTTTTACAACGATGTTTTAATTTTATTTTTTTTTCTTGTAATCAACATTTAGTATAAAATGTATGTTCCAATTTTCTAGATCAGTACTTCTAACAAAAGGTCTTTGAACTCCGGTGGTTAGGTTTTGGTTGAATCTTATTCTGAAAATTTGCTTACTTTTTGAGTTTTACTCCAAAAACTGAAGAAAAAAAAATTTTGAATTTTACGGCGAAAATTTTGATATGTTGAGGTTTGTAAGGACGTGTTCGGGTAGAAGGAGTGCTCTTTGTTCGTTGCGTTGAAAACCAAATAAAAGTTGAGATTTTGTCTTTTAATTTTATTTTATTTGAAGCATTTTTCGATATTTTGATTTTATGAATCAAGTGCCGAATAAAATATCGAATTAATTTTTTTATTCATAACATCGAAAACATTGGTCGGTGTATGCAGAAACATTTACATAATACTTATATTAGAAATATACAACGTTGATCGACGTTTTAAGTGAAAATTCGGCTCTGAAGTGTAGTACTTTGAAATTTTCAAAATAAATATCAAAATAAGTGCTCCAAATACGACTAAGTGGAAAAAAATATTATATATATATATAAATATATTTATTATATTCGTGACCATCGTGGACAGTTCATCACGCAAAATCCGTTTGCTGCCTATTTCTCGTGTTATTTTATAGATATTATTTTTATTTTGACGTGTGACGATCAGGTGTGCACGTTACTGCGATAATGGTGATCCGAAGACAATATAAACAATATAATATTACACGTCGGTCACGTCTAGTTTTTTTAATTTGTATTTTTCTTTTAGTCCGTCTTAACAATCGCTGTCGAAGCTCGCTGTCGACACGGCGATTCACGTACATGTTTTTTTTTTTTAAGTTTAATTTTCAATTTCATCATTTACGTACGAATGAAAAAAAAAAAAAGATTATTTGTGTTCACATTCGAGTGGGAAAGGACTAAGAAGCCGTCGAGACTAATTTGAAAAAAAAAAATTGGTTACCTACGTTACGTTAAAAACTACGCAACTTTCGAACCAGTGACTCGCCGTGATCGCGATTCCAATTCTTCCGCCCTACCCGCGGTAATCACACTGCACTCTTACCGTTTTATCGTATAATTTTAATTTTTTTTTCAACCGAACCCTTGTACGATCTCCGAAAGGGAATTCTGCGTTGATTTTAGAAGACAAAAAAAATATCGTCTATGTATTTAATTATGTATTGCGGGAAAATCTATTGCCCAACTATTTAAAACTGCAGTCTGTGTGTGACATATAGCAGCTGCCTAGGAGCTGGCCATTTTGTGTCGATCACTAGACATCATGTTCGCAGACAACGTAGGTAGTACGATATAATTCCGCGACGGACGGTGTCACAAAAGATTTTTGAATGCTTGTATTCAATTTGAAACATAATTTTGCACGCATGAAAACTGTATAGTGATATTGCGCGTTTTTTTTTTTATATTGTGAAATTTTGAAGTTTTAATATCGGTCGGTGACGGCCTCGGCGATCAACGAAGTTCGGAAATATAATTCGAGTACGGAAAACACAATATTTGTTGGTTGAACAAATTTTTTGACGAACCTGATAACGTTATGTTCGGCACGCACAAAATAACTGAAATTACAGCAAATACGAAATTGCAAATATGATATAATAAAGGGAAACCAAAACAATAGCAACCAACAGTGTTGTAAAATATACGCAATAAAACGGATCTATTGGAATTATAGCTGTTTTGTCATTTTGATAATGGCACGGCGAAAACAATCGTAGTCATTACCGAGTGTTCTTTACTGTGCAGTGTAAATGTATACGAGAAACGAATGATGTGAAAAAATTAACAGTGATAAGTTAATTCAATTAAATTGCTTTCAGTCAACATTTTTGAATTGACGACGATAAAAATAATCAAACAAGGTAAAAGTTGAGACGCACAATCGATTAAACTAATCTCAGTTGAATAAGTGTTAATTTTTGTTTTTGTTAAAATATTCACAAGTCATATAATTATAACATTTTAAACTTACGTAGTGAGGATAAGAAATTATCGAAATTAAAAAAAAGTCAACGAATTTGTTTTGATAGTCGGTTCCGTTTGACAACCAATAAGATAAATTTGACTTTGCAACAACGACGATAATTAATTATGAAAAGTCGAACTAATGCGATACGATTTTTCACCAATCAAGTCAAAAAGTTAAAATCAAAAACAATTGACTAGTTATGTTAAAACATTCAAAGGAAATTGATTTTTTAACCAAATTTCGACATTTAACTAGTTGATGCCCCACCTTTGCTTTGAATGCGAATGCCTACCAATGATTTACCAACAACCAGTTTTGCAAAACGTATCTGATGGTATAATATCATTTATTTTGACAAGGCTGACCGTGAAACGTCAATAGCGATTTTGAAAAATAACAATCCTTCACGGCGGAATCGCTTCAAATTTCCACTCCACTTATCTGAGTCTGAGTTCAAGGGCATCCGAAGAGGTCGAAAATTTAACTAACGTGAATTTTTATTTTATTTTCTTTTTTACTTACACGGATAAACGATAAGTATTTAAATCGGTTTATTTCAATGTTAAGGTTTTTGTTTAACAAAGGTAAAAAATACACTTAGGATCAATTAACCAGCTCTATTTTATTTTTTCGAATTTTGTACACTCTCGATGGACGAATAATTCATAACCACGAGAAAACATTTAAACGTATAAACAATAATGTAATTCTTTTCATTCAGAACCAGTTGTGTTTAAACATTATGTATAGATAATTAGACAAATACAGTTTCTCATTAATTTTAACTTATCGTTATTCCAACAAAGTTTAAACATATTCCTACTGCCTTTTCCATTCCCCTCGCATTTTTCTACAATTATTACTACCACAACTACCATTTTTAACTTAATAACAATATAATTATAGTTAGGTGATTTAACGTGAATATGTTAGCAGTGTAACATCGATATTATATTGAATTTTGTATTTTTTTTTTTTTTTTTGTTATGATTAATGTTTTTTTCGGTTCACATATTTTTTTTTCGAATCGTACGAGAGTTCATGTGTGCTAATATTTACAAACGTACCCTTTTTCCAATCATTCAAACAGTTATTACTACCGTTGATTAAAAAAAAAAAAAACATGAAAAATCACCACAAAATCGGTGAAATTGACCATGTAGTAAATCATTGTCGCTCGAAGATTAAAAAAAAAAAAAAAAAAAAACGGCTTTAGAGATCTTAAATCTCTGTCGTATTTATCCGAAAAATCAATATTTGACCTTTCCGTTACTTTATTTTTCTTTTTTCTTCTTAAACCACATTGGACAATGCAATATCAACGTTGCGTTTCTGTCCGTTTTCAAAATAAAATCTCCTTATAGGTATTTCACTAAAAAGTAAGGTATTGTTTTCTACAACACATTCGTCTAAGTAAATTTTTTTCGTGTTTTTCAAAGTATTTACGTTCAGCGTGGACGTCACTAAGCATCGTTTTTGTTTTTATCAAGTTTACTAGACTACTGGACAGACTGTCATTCAAAATAAAAATAATTAAACAATCATCTTTTTAAAAATTCCGTGCATAATCGACCGAAAAATAAATCACAAGCTAATAAAATGTAATACGCCCACACTATTTATCCTTGCCGCGACGATAATTTACAACGAAACTCTCGTGACGGGCAATCTGTGTAGTTCTAATGTGCGTGTCGCGTGGTATTTTTGTTTGAATTTAACAAATTCGAATCGTTAAGTGTAGTGCTGATAAAAATACGAATCCCTACGATCGCGAGTTCTACAAGATATTCACGATTCTATTTTTGGTCGGTCGGTTTAAGTATTCTAGTTGTTGATTGCGCGGCTCTTAATCACGATGAAAATACGGTCGGGAAGTAAACGAAGAGAATTGTTTAAAATATTATAAAAACATAATTATCATATTGCGTACAGTTGTAATTTATGGACACAGGACGTCATTTATAGGACGATGCACAAAAAATGAATAATATCACTGTAAAATAAATTTTTTATTTTATACAATTCTTTACCTATTTTCAAATCATTAATTGAATCAGCCCAATATATAGATCAGACAACGGGAAAAATACATGGGCAAGTTAACGATTATTTTTAATTTGCGTTAACACAATAAAACCAGACTGTTAATCCAAGAGTTAAAATATCAACTAAAAAAAAATTTTAATTCATCAATCGTTGAAAATTAACGTACATTGTTATGATTATACTGTATAATCTTTTAGCGCGAATAGATATATCGTTTCTCCTGCAGTATAAACAAAAATAGAAAATAAATCCGAATAAACTTGTTATGTGGAAAATTATAAAAAATTAATATTTTTTTTTTAATGGTTTTCTTGACCAGCTACAGAACGGATGTGGTTAAGATTTTTTATTTACATTATTATATTAAACAGATTTAATGAAAAATATGGGGTCACTCTAGATCGCGTGGGTAGGCCACTACGCTTTTGGCGCTTCACTTCTATGGAGGTCACGGTTTAAACGTATATTGTTTAATATCTCAGAGCAATGATAATTGCCATTGCCTCCAGCAAAACGATTCTGAGCGAGCTCAATTGTCTAGTAAACGTCCTGGTAAATTGTTTGAGAAATTTAAAGTTATATAGGTACTTGGCTCAAAATTTTTCAAAATCACTTGAAACTTTTATCAACCCGTATTTTACTTATTTCAGTATTACGTAAAATTTTCAGCTTGTTCCGATCATTATTTTGGATGTAATGGCCAAAAAACTAATTGTCTGACAACAGATTTCACCATTTTCGTCATTTTTGGCACATGACTAGAAGAATAGTTAAAATATCAAAAAATAAAATAAAATTCAAAGCCAAAATCCAAAATTCTATGTGTTATTCAACGTAACGATTGGAGCACTCTTTCTCCTATCTGAAAACTTCATAACAAACCTAAAACTTTCAAAATTTTCGCCGTAAAGTTCTCGGTTTTTTTTTCCGGTTTTTGGGGTAAAACTCTAAAAATTAGCAAATTTTCAAATAATGCATTAACCACCATACCACTGTCGTTTATAGAACTTTAATGAGAGGTATTGACTTTGCGTTCTTTCTATACAAAAACTTCATCAGAAATCTTAAAATTTCAAACTTTTCTCCGTAAAATTCTCAAAAATTTCCAATTTTCCGTTGGGTAAAAAAATACCTATGCCAAGTAAAATATTAAAAAAAAAAAAACCCTCAAACAAAGTTCTATCAAAGTCCATATAATTATCTGCCTGTCGGTAGAGCTATTGACTTTAATCCGAGCGTTCCTTGTAACCGAAAAGTTGTTGGCAGGTGAAAAAAAACATCATTGTAAAAACAACACGTTCCTCGCTGCGCTCAGAATCTACATTGTCTGTTGAATATTATCGCGTATTTTTCCATTTACAACGCGACGGTTTATGAAAAACAATGCACTACATCCAAACTTTAGCGTTTATTCGACGGAAAAGAAACGATTCCGCTCGAAGATATCGTAAAGTTTTTAAAATAAACGTGCTCGCATTTGTAATGTTTCCAAGTTTCGCGCGCCCGCCGTTTGTCAGATGGCGTGAATTTACCATAACGTCCGTAACGCAACACCTAACAGTCCGTTAGTTTCGCTCTGTTTTTCTTCTATATTTTTTTGTATTTTCGTTCGAAATACCGCGCAAAGGAGTCAATGACCATGACACGAGTTTCGGGGCAGCTATTATTGTTTTCTCACGTGTTATTTGCAGCTGACCGTCGAACGAGAGAGAAAATATTATTAGGTATACAACAACAATAATAGTAATAATAATACGTGCCAGCGAAATTGATCGAAGGTCTGGCAACGTTACAATATACGTATTGTGTTCGTTACAGTTACACGTTCAATTTACGCTCCGCCGTGCGTGTACCGCGCCGGCATTCGTCTTGATGAATCCATCAATCTTGTTAGTTCCATCAGTCCACGACGAAACGCAATTTCCCGGAATGATTATTTCGATTTTTAGAGCTGCGTTCGTTTACGGTCGTTTACGGATACCAATTAAATCGACGCGATTTAGGGGGTAATTTTGTAAAACTGTTTTCTTTTTTTGCCCCTCGTTTTAGATTCGGAGTGTAGCAACCCACAAACGTTCAGACAAAGTTTCAACTTGTTATTCGCACGTTGTATCAACGTTACGGCGGGGATCGCTATAATATCGTTAAAACCTATACGATGTTTTATCAAGTAAACTCCCGGCGACATTACTTTGGTGACATTAAATTGAAAGGATGAAAATCGCGAGGACGTCTCATACGTTGTCGGTTACTGAATCAACATAAAATGTACGGTTTTATTGAAACAGGTACATCCACAGGAAACGTTTCGCTATGATTGGTAATTGAGAACACCTATACATTGCTGGGATGTAATTAACAAGTTCAGACGAATCAACTTAAATGTTTGTTTTTGATGAAACATTCTTATTACAGCCGTGAAACGTTGCTTCGCGCTATACAAATTAAACGTTACACCGCCTAACACGCCGTTAGGCAACACTAATGATGTTTAGTGAAAAAGGTCGTATATTGATTTAACCGTATTATTATTATACGAAGCGTGTTTTTTTAGGTAGATTTCTATAGAAAAAAAAAAAACTGTCAATTTTATTCGATGATTCGGCGACGGGATTTCAGGAAAATTCATTGTATTTTCCCCGAACATGAGCCCACCCCAAACCTCGAAACCACCCATCGTTGAAAAGTTTATATTTTATACACCAGACTCGCCGTTGACAAGAAATGAATTACTTCGGTCTTACCCCCGGTTTGGTTATATTATCGATATTTCCCCGCTTAATTCGCGTAACACGTGTCTCAAATCACTGGTGGCTTTTTATCATTTAAATAACACACGGGATATGACGTAAAACTCGTAGAAAAGCTTTGTCAATTTTATATGATAGAAATCATAAGCCAAAACCAGTCGAAAGTTTATGAAAAAAATGACAAATTCGTCATACAAACAATTCATTTTACGTTACTATTGCAGAATGTTAATACGTTTGAATGTGAAAAAAGAAAAAATTGATTTTTTTATACTTAAATTCTTTCTTCACTAACTATTCAATGTAAAAATCGTAAGTCTGTCGTATGTTTTTTTTTTTTATAAATTATTCAAGCATATGGGACATTTCACGTCAAATCATGCGGTCAAAACCCATACCCCCAGCGGATTTGATGAGAAATGCAATAATGAGGAATTTCTTATGGAACGGAGTACAAATAATCTGCATGATTTTTATTTTTAAAAACGAGCGGTCTTAAACCGTTTAAAAATTTCACTAAGTTTTTTTTTAACACGCACATTTACTGTTTTATTTAAAAAAAATTTGTATCAGTTATATTATTAACTACGGTACATTGAAAATAAAATCCGTCTGAATTCCTCTATATAACAATATTCGCGTGTAAAATGAGCGGTTGTAAAAACAAATCAAAGCTCTCAATCCCCTCGGAGCAAAACGTAGGTTTGTAAATTGTCGTCCATTAATCACGAACGCCAATGACATTGATAAATAACGTGTTCGGTAAAATTAATAATAATTTATTATTTACGTTTTTGAACTGTACAACCAATATGTATACTAATGCAGGTAAGAAATGCATTTTCGCGTTATAATAACAAGTATAATATTATTGCAATTTGTGCAACGTAGGTGGACGTAGGAACACACACTGGTTGCGACTCAGCTCGGTGATTGATGAGATGACTTTCCGTCGAGACACATTTTTTTTTTACCGTCGTAGAATTTCGACGTACACTCGAGCGTTGTCCGTGAAAATAATAACAGCTTATGACGTCGAGTACTCGTGAATATGTATATCGTATCGTTTTTTCAGTAAGTTTAATTATCATTTTTCAACGAGCGAGCGAAACAAATTGCTGCTAATTTTAAACGATATTGCGAAATCACGGTGGTGTAGTATATTTTAAATACAACAGCGAAAATACAATAATAATAATAAAAATTTTAATATCGTATGAACACATTTTTACCGGCTAGTTTCTGTTCCAAACTTTATATGTTATGTTGAAAACGAAATTCAAACGATGTACTACATGAAATTATTAAAACGGCTACGTGTGGTACGTCCTTCGTCCAAACTGACATCGTATCGAGGATGTTATCGTTTCAGTCAAAGACCATATTTTTCGATCTCGCTGTTTCCGGTTGAGTATCTGCTAGAATTTTGTTTTACAAATCATTTTGATTTTAAATATTTAGTATTAAGTATTGTTTTTGGCACGGTTTCAACTTCCACGCGTATGTTATGTTTTATTCGTGCAACATTCATCACATCGGTTAACGGTTAACGGTTGTTGGTAATGATATAAAGTTGAAATTTTCTCATCAAATGCGTCGTAACGGAAAACGTCACAAGCGTATAAATATCGTTGACATTATTCTCGTCGTGGATTATTATCATATATTAATTATAACCATACAATGCCATATTTTCATCTGGTTTCATACTCAATTTTTGGGTAAGATTCTACCCATTGGTTTTGAAAATCGAACACGAGACCGCATGGCCAATGTATTTGTCGGCTACTATACATTAAGGAGCAAAATATAGACAATATCTGTCACATGTCATGCGATTAAATAGACAACATCGACTCCACGGAAAAAGCACTCACTCTGTCTCGTAGAATCAGCCAAATCGATTAATTTTAATTTTTTTTTTTTACTGATAGAATATGTTGTACAATTTTGTAAGTCGGATTTAAATTCACACTGGTCGATTTTATTTTGAACTATGAAAAGAATCGCAGAATCGACTAAGACTTGTGAAATGTTTTAAACATTCGATAAGAAAAATTTGAAAAATTATTCAAATACGATGCAGAAGAACTATTCGCGAAAGTTTTGGATAAAAATTGGTATGGGTACCAGGAGCTCCTCAACGGGGCGACAAAGGACAATTTATTGTGAATTAAACAAGCAATGGTACAAACTAAATTTAAAAATTAGTAATTTTAATTGAAAGGAGTACCGAGAAACTGGTGGAATTAATAACCGTCGGTGTTTTGGAATGTGTATAGTTTGACATTTTATATGACATGTGAAAGCAATAATGAAAATAACAATTTTGAGTGAAATCATCGTCACCATCGTTTGACTGGTATTAAAAACTAAAAACGATTGAAACTTTTTGAAAATCGTGAAACGGCTAAATTTGAAAAATTCCAAATAATGTATGAACATCTTAATACTATAATTTGATATAAATTTGCAAAAGCTATTGTTAAAAATAAATAGGGAAAAAAACGATAAAAACGAAAATGGTTAGAACCAATTTGAAATGCTTAAATAATACCCTGCTGCAGATAATTAAGCGTCTTGTAAAACAATAGGTATATTTGTAGAAACTGACAAATTCGTATTCATGTTGTATAAATTGCTGCTGAAATTGGCCAAGAGCAAAACGCTCCAAATTTCAAATAAAATATCATCTTGGGCGTGTGAATTTAAATTTTAGGTATTTTATTATGAATAAATTTGTGTTATATTTTCCATGCTTCCAACAACAGAACAAAAACATGCTGAAGATATAAATATAATTAATTTTTTCATAATTGCTTGTTGTTCCCATCTGCTTTTTAAAAAAATCGTATTGAATATTGTTCTTCTCTTTAATTTTGTTTTTACATTTTTGGTCTTTGTACAAGTTTGTGCGCTTTTTCAAAGACTTATAAGCCATTTTTTTTTTTCAATCACGCACATTGTTGATATAAACGCTACGTAATTTTATGATCGGACATTTATAATATATCAATAAGATGATTAAAATGAAAAATTATAATATCACTGGATTAGACACTTCAAAATAAATTTAGATTTCACGTTTAAAATGCACATACTTTCCAAAAAACATACAAACATGCCAACAAATTATTTTTAAATTTTTACTTATTGAACTCTGCAACGTATATAAGTACGAATACATAAACCAGAATTGAAATTGCTAAATTTTCATTTAGTTTTTAAGGCTATATAAAAAAAAAAAAAACGTTTATTGGATTAAACCAGACTACACTTAACTAGTCATTTTAGCTGTATAAATAATGAGCACTACGACGACATAGAATTTGATGAAATCAACACACAATAATTTTCAAAGAATTAAATTAAATACCAGCTTTAGACGTTTAGAGACTCGGGTAAAATCAATGAAAATGGATATATACTGAGTATAAGATTTTAACCAATCTTACTCAAATCAGTAATCATTTGGAGCTGTTTATATACGATGTATATTGTATACTATCAAATTTAAATGTAAACAGCTTAAACCGAACGGTACGAACTTTTGACTGTTTTAACGGTTCTAACAAATGCATTGCCGAAAATATTTGGTCCGAAAAACTCAAAATTGTATTTAGATGATATCCGATTCATCGTAAAAACAGACGACCATTTCAAACCTGTGTGGCGAACACCGAGCTGAGAAAATATTAAAAAAAGAGGGACGCGAAAATTTAATTACTAGAAATCATAAAAATTAATTGGATGGAAAACAAAGTAAATAAATTTAGAACACGATTATACGCGTTCATTAACGTATAATGCAAATATATATATATATATATTCTGCAAAAAGTGTTGTTTTTAGCCTGTAAACGAAAAAAAAAAAAAAAAAAGTGAAATTTTGCTTAGAGTCGTAAAAAAAATGATCAATACTCGGTCGCACGTAAAAACTAAGTACTCATAAATTTGCAATTCTACGACATAATAATAATAATAATAAAAAGTTGTGCCAACAGTAAACAACTGAATAAATAAAAATATATACTTCGGTTTAACAATATATTCATTCTTCCTCGCGTTTTTAAACGTTTAAAAATGATTGATGGAAGATATTGAACTGTTTTTAGGACTCGGTTACCCCGAAACGCGATAAAATTCCGTGCGGATAAACGAACCATAAACCCAAATGGTAAACCCACTAAATAGTAAACGTCTACACCGCTGAATTAATTTTGTAAAATGTGCACATCGGTATAATGTTTGCGCGCGCGATTTTCGATCGGTATTAAAATAAAGAAGACTTTGCCAACAATTTATTTCGGTACACGTCAAGTCTTCTGCGTAACGCCGAACAATTTAGGATCAATTTTATGGGGTAAACAGACCGCACGGAGTATTTTCCACGAAGAATTTATAGTACCGTTAAATTGTGTGTGCTTAGAAGCCGCCGTTGTACACTGGGTATGTACGTATATTCGTCCATTTCATTTTATTTTCGGATACGTTTTTCTAAAACAACTTTGGAAAGAGATATACTTGATTTACGAAAAATAAAAACACCTCAAAACATAAATAACTCTGACGCACGATTAAAATTCAGAACAGTCGTCTAGACTCTGGACGGTTAAAAGTGGAATTTTAGAAACGAATGTTTTTAAAAAGGTATATTATACTTAATTCGTTTGCCACAAATCGAACGTAGATATGAGTGCGTAAAGTTGTTTTGTTATTAACCAAATTCAGATTATCCGAACAGTCGTCTAGACTCTCGAATTTTAGAAACGAATGTTTTTATAAAGTTTTATTTTACTTTATTCGTTTTGCCACAAATCGAACGTAGATATGAGTGTGTAAAGTTGTTTTGTTACTAAAAAAATTCAGATTATCTGAACAGTTGTCTCTTCGAGCGAATTTAGCAATCGAATAACCAAAAAAAAAAAAGCTGGCATCGCTCTGAATTGCGTGGATAATTTGACACAGCTGTGGCGACTACGTACCGGGTGGGTAACACTGGTTTTGAA
Organism: Hormaphis cornu; assembly: GCA_017140985.1. NCBI lineage: Eukaryota > Metazoa > Arthropoda > Insecta > Hemiptera > Hormaphididae > Hormaphis > Hormaphis cornu. The sequence goes on from CM029361.1 coordinate 15,647,631, forward strand.
GTTGTGGTTCAAACGTATAATTTAACACCCGAAAGCAATGATAAATCGTCGCCTTCTAAAACAAAATATTTGATGGTGGAATCGGTTCGTTCTCTTCGATCACCCTGTATTTCTCGATATTTCCCTTACGCGGGGTAGAAATCTCCCTGGTCAGTCTGTAGCGCTCCCAGTTTTTTTGAAAAATACACAGTTTAGCCTATCTCAGATTGTTCGTAAAAAAAAAAAATTGAATTTCAGTGCTTCAAATGGAGATTATTAACATTACCGTCGAGTTTCGCGATTTTCCGAGAAATTCGCGCGATACACCGAAACGGAGTATAATATTATCGTATACCTGCAGTTCGCCCGCTGCGGAATCCGCAAATCCCGGTCGTTCCGAGAGACGTGGCGAAAACGAGCAAATTACGTCGGCTGACCGTAAATTTTCGACGTAAACGCATCACGTACAATCTCTCGAACTACCGAACCGTAAGTAATAACAAAATACTTTAAAGTTATTCTGCGAAAAATATTTGACAGAATCAAAAATGAACGTAACTGCTTAAAAAAATAAATAATATAGTAAACTGAGTAAAGCTGAGTAAATTTCGAGTGTTTCAGCTGGAAGATTCGACAGATTTACTTTTTAGAATAAGTCTATCCACCATTGAACTCGCCGTCATTCGCCGTGTCTCTGAGCTCCCTGTAATAATATTGACTCCTGCATTAATTAAATGATGTATTTTGTTCTTGGTCTTCATCTTGACCGTGTTATTTCTATCGTTTCTTCGCAATTATTAAGCTATGTATAATTCATCCACGTGCCTAAACGTATGTCCTAACATCTGCCATCTCTTTCTCTTTAGAGTTCATCCATCAACGATCTTTTTTCTTCTACCGTCTTTCAAGATGTCTTCGCATTTGTTCTTCTCTCAGTGCAACTTATTCTCAACGCCACATATGAGGCACACCCATCTTGATTACCATTAAAATCCCACAAAATTAAAATGTGAATTAAGTTTCTCTTTGAGGGTTCTTGATACCTCTAAGAAAGTTGCAGCGATAGAAATGTGTGAATAATAGATTTTCAAACTCTTATATTAAAAATTATCATCTGTAACTACGTATTTGTTTTTTTTTTTTTATTATGTGTCAAAAAGCACAAAAAAAATTAAAAATGCTCTACCGACAATGCTTATACACATTAAAAAAATTAAAACTGTAGATTAGTTTGTTTGCTTGATTCGTTCAAGTTATATAAGTACGGAAATATACTGTCGGTATAAAAAATAATCTATCTGTATTTTTACGTTTAGTGTGCATCGTTTTTCTCTTTGTATTCACAACATGCTTTTAATCAGTGATATTCATCGTCCGAATAATTTTTTACTTCAATAACTTGATTTGTAAAACTCGTTTTCTGACAGTTAAGACTTGAGGCGAGATAGAATTGCGCGTGTGCAGACGAATAAAAAAGTGCAGTTCACCCACACGGTTGTTATATTACTAACATAACGACAAAACCAGACAACACGCGAGCACGGAGATTTTAAATTTTAATAGAAATGTTCGTGTGACGGTCGAATAATTCGTATAGAAAACAATATATAAAGAAAAACCGAAGGAATTCTCCGTAGCAGCTATTATTTTCACAATAAAATAATGTAAAACAATAATACGACGAACGTTATTCAATAGGCACGTACAACATAACATTTTATAACCTCGTTTCAACCGATCAATATCGCAAATTTTTTTTTTTTTTCGCCAGGAACGATGTCAACAACTTACCGGCCAAGAAACGATTCGGAAACATTTTCTGAAACGAAGGGGAATAAAATAGGAATAAAGTTATATTTTTGACTTTTCAGTTTTATATGTTACTTAATATTATTAAATAAACACGATGACATAGAGGAATGATAAAAAACCATAAATGTAATTTTGTCCAACGTTTTGTCCTTTGTTAAAAAGTAAAATATGAAAACTATCCGGGTGGTCACTCTGCTTAAGTTCGCGGTTGTCTACCCACGCTCTTGATGTTCTGCGATACGTTCTTGTGTAAATCGTCATAAGTTTTATATTCTGAGCGCAGCGAAGAACGTATTGTTTTAACAATGGTTATTTATTTTCTGTTAACAACTTTAAGGGTGGTAAAAATGCACTATAAGAAATACAAAGAAATTATGAAATGACGTTAAAAGATTCGTTTAACATATTCTTCGATTAGATCGATTTAGTTTTTTTGGCCATAACTTCAAAAAAACAATGATTAAAACAAACTGAAACACAATATTAAAATAATCATGTTGCAAGGTTCAATTAATTTCAAAATTGTTTTACCGAATTTTAGGTTTTAATTTTAGGTTGCGCGTGAATTTCGGAATTTTCGGAACATTTTTATTGTAAAATTTGGTTTTTACCGTACGCAGACTAGATGGATAATATAGGTTCCCTTAGAATTGTTTTTTTTCGAAAGCAACGAATAACATCCGAACTAGTGACTCGCCCAAAGCGCAGTCGTCACTCCGTCAAACTGCTCGCGCGACCTAGAGCGTCTCCCCCGCTTTTGTAACCAAGTTTTCGCGATAAATTCAAATACCGCGGTCACGTTCGTTCACGTCGTATCGATTTTACGAGGAATGCCAATTTTTTTCCAGATTAAAAATAATATTCCGTCCATTTATATGCATCGAAACCGATAATTTGACAATAAAAAAAGGCCGCTTTTAGTATTTCGCAAAAATCGTTTTCGCCGCGTAGTAAAATGTATATCATGCGGGTCGAATCGATGGAAATTTCGTGGAAGGCGGCCGACATCTAATCGGATTATATTACCGTTATTATTATTATTGTTGTTGTTGTTGTTGTTGTTAAGTACGAGCTGTATACACGCACGTCCATATACATTGTGCGATAATGCCGTGGGAGATAATATTATTGCGTTCCGAGTAAATGCGGGACATTATGTAAATGTAGGAGTGGAAAAAATAGGGTTGTCCGATCGAACGCCGGATATATAGTTATATACACGTGTACTACTACTGGCATTTTGCGGCTCTAGCATAACCGTATATCGCGCTAAAACGTCGAAAAAGAGCGAGGATAAGAAAACAAATACAGGCTAAAAAAAAAATTAAGTACGGTTAGGTTGGGAATGGTATTCCTTAATATAAAGTATCTTTTTTACCGAGCGAATTCGACACCTAGCTTAACGATGGAAAAAATATTCAAATATTTTTCTACTTAACCAAAAAATATCTCAAAAAAATAACACCGATTCCGGTATAGTCTTACCGCGAAAGAGCCCATGTTGTAACGTCTGTGGAAAAAAATAAAAAAAGTAGTGGTTCAAACGTAAAGCATTTGAAACCAACGGATAAACCGTTGCCTTCGAAAATACGATTCGGAGCGAGCTCAGTTCTATGGTATCCTGGTAAATTTTTCGAGGATAACAGAGTTCTTTAAACTTGGCTCGAAAACATTCAAAATCACTTGAAACTTCAATCGAACCCGTATCATACGTATTTTAATATTATGTAAAAGTTTCAGCATGTTTAGATCTTCGTTTCGGATGTTGTAACGCATCCACCGTAATTATTAACGTTTCTACTAAGTTTCTCCTTAGTTTTATGACTGTAACTATTTCAATTTTGAACATTCCGATTTGAAACCACTCAATAGGAGTTCATAGACCTACCGTTAGAGACAGTTCCTTTAAAAATCGGAGCATTATAACTACGCTTTAAGTCGTTCATAGGAATAATAGAAAAAAGCGTCGTTGTAAAAGCAACGCTTCGCTACGCTCAGAATATAAAACCAAAAAAACCTGCATTGCTGCCATATTTTATGGGGGAATTCTAACTCTTACAGGAAATTTTCAGAAATTATTTTTTTTTTTATGGGTCTTCGAGGCACTGGATTTTATGATGTAAGTATGGTCTCAAAAATTCCATAAATTAATTGGGTCATCCAATTTTCATTCTGGAAACTGTTCTGAACGCGTTAAAACGTCTCATAATATGTTTTTTATAAAATAATAACCGAAACATTGAAATAACGGTGATACTTGAGAAATTTCAAACGCCCATATATATCTACGAAAACATATTTTTATTTTGTTCAGGTTCTAGTGATTCATTCGACGACGTGTATTGTCGTCTCTAAACCCACCAAAAAAAAAAAATTATCGAAACACAAAATATCGTTTTTAAAAATAAAATATTTTCGCTCCACTCAAAATATATATATATATTAACTACCTATTGAAATGACGATCAAGGGCTCCCAAATGTCGAGTACGTGACGATTATCGATAAAACCGTACGAGTTTAGAACAAGTTTCAGGACGAGAACCGGAAAAATACTAACTTAGTTGTGTCAGAAATACCGTGAACGACGAAGACCCTTATAGTACATAATATAACAAACTATGAAATCATACCGATATCAATTTTCTGACAAGTTAAAAATTCGGTATTTATATTTTTTTTTTTTATACAAAACTCGTATTGTTAAATACGCGCGTAAACGGCGTTCATACAGTAGTATTAAACTTTTTTCACTTTTAGAGTAAAATAATCAAAGCTGAATTGTAACACAATTAGCGTTCAAAACTCTAGAGTACGAGAGCTATCAAATAATAATTGTTGTGATACTGGTGTGGTCAAACTTTACAGCCGAACACGTTTGGTTCGTTACGTTAGCATACCGATTCGCGCACATTGTTGGCGCGGACATAACGGAGATACAAATTTTGAGTGTTCTTACACTCTCGTGATGGTACCGAATTCGTACATTTTTAATTTCTTTCCGGACGAAACGATACTGCCATAATATAACTGCACGGACACGTCGAGTAGCAGCTGGGCGTGTAAAACGACTTTTTTTAAAATATTTTTCAGGACATTCAAGAACCGGGTCAAGAACGGTTTTCCAAAATTGTGCCTTACGACACGGAATCCATAGTCGTGTCGCGCGAAAACGTGGCGACGTCGCGCTCGAAACGTTTTGTGCTCGACGATCGGCGCTGTGCAACCGTGTACGCGAACGCGACAAATCAATATCGCGACGTGGTGGTGGCCGCATCGTGTACGTTTTTCCGCCGTTTACGTTTGTAACGAGAAAACTACCGAGCGGTTCGAAAGCCCGCGGACGTTTTAACAACAATCACTGTAATTTGATCGCGCTATTTTCGTGACGAACATTGTGTGATATTATCGTTTTCCGACGTATTCGACTGCTACATCGTTATTGTTTTTTTCGGTACGGCCGCAATACCGTACGTGGGTTAGTTAAACGTCGTCGGGTTCGTCTGTGAAAACGTTTCCGTTTGGGTGGCGCGCGCGGGATGCGTTTACCGCGTATAAAATGCGACGTTCCGCGTCTGGTTTCGAGTGTTCACAACCGCTCGTCAAACCGCGGTTTACAACGTTTAATAATCGTCGTACTGCCTAAATACTGTAGGTTTTTTATTTTCAATTTTTAGATTCAGAGTCACGCGAAGAACGTATCGGTTTTTTTGCTTTTTTTTTATCACTACACGACGTTATCACAACAGCTTTATTCCAATGATCATCTCCGATTCGTGACGATAGGTATTTGGACGCGGACGGTACACTAGAGGAGGGTTCATAGACTATAAGCGTCTATAAGACTAAACAGTAACGATAAAAAAAAAAAAAATTGTTTAAAACATTTGCAAACGTGTTTTTGGCATTATCGATTTAGATTTTTCTCCGTGACTCTTACAATAACGATCGAAACAGATTGAAACGCACCTACTGTTTTGGTATGGATCCAATTTTTTTTTCATCATCGTTTTTTGTTTAATTTTGTGTACTAGTACTTTGGTTGTAGAAATCCTACGAATTAATTTCAATTCGTAATAAATCCTAATAGAATAGAACAACTGTTTGGGTTTTTAAAAGAAAGTTACCCAAATACGACGAAATTGAAAAGTACAAAAACGATTGACCCGGTTGTTAAAAAGGGTTTTTGCCGTAAAAACTAGTTGTAAAAGATATTTATTTGAGAAAAAAAATCATTTTAGATATATGTATATGTAGCCTTAATATTTGACATGAGTATTTTAACTTTTTTTTAACTGTCCGTATTTATTCGGATAAAATAAAAGAATTTTCACGCAGAACTTTTGAGTTCGTATATTGTATTATGATTAAAAAAAGTAAAACTTATTAATTATTATTAATGACTTTTCTTATCGACTGTTTATTCCACACAAGTATGGAAGTACCTGCTAACTTCTTTTTTTTTTCTCAAAACTGAATGAACGAATTGACATTTAAAACGATTTCGAAATCAAACGATAAATTACAACAATATTAACAAATAAAAAAGCCATAATACGAAAAAGTGTTTTTCCGTGTAGCTACGATATTATAATTTAGACATTTTGTATTGTGAGGCAATGACTTTTTTACTATTTAATATTGTCGCAAACTAATTGTTTTGGGTTTTTAAGTTACGGCATTTGGTGTTTCATCGCAGCAATAACAGACAATTTGTTTAACCAAATCGTTTTTATCAAACCATAGGTATCATATATTTTAAACATACTACTTACGTATTAATAGTTATGTATTTTTTACAAACTGAGTTGATTAACGTTAGTGGATTTGTTTTGTTTCAGGATATCGTCGCCAACACGTTCATCGGTGAAATCGGTTTCCAGTGACAATCTCGTTTGTTTTCAGCGATTGTTCTTCTAAAGCAGCATTAATTGTTTTCAACAATAAAATTATAGATTGTTTTGCCAATACGATGTTGTTTGTTTACACATGTTATGTAGTCTAAACTGTAAATCCTTGTTTGCAATAGACAAAAACTATTAGAATTTAAGTTTCACGTGCGTTCGATAAAGCGAAAAAATGTTTAATATGATATATTTTTATTTACCTAAGCACTAAGTGAAAAAGTCAATATTGTTTTTAGCAACCGTTCTGACATGATATACCTGAAATAAAACTGGAAGAAAAACTTTTATCATTTCACTCAATGATTTTTAATGTTACATCAATTCAATGGCAATTTTTTTTAAAACATTAAACGTTATAAATTAAAATATTCATTTATTATGTACGTATTTAATTAATTTAGTTATTTAACATTTTCACTACAAAAATAGTTTCTAGGTCACAATTAATTTTATTTTTTTATTTTATTTCACCTTTCTCCCAATTATTATTGCGGTCAACCATCCTTGTTCTGTCTCTACTTGTCACAAACATTTACATCCCCTACACAGTAAATTAAATTTTAAATATTTTGTGAAAACTTAACACCTTTGAACCAAAACTGTATTATTGACTTACTATTGTTTCTCTTGTATCCATTTTCAAGCTCATTTAATTTGTATGAGCTACGAGATGCTGTTATTGTTGGTCGTAGATTAAATATGATAAAATTGTATAGTAATATACCATCGTTGATAAGATTAACTATCGACTGGTTGTATTCTCGGTATTTTTTTTTACTATAGATGTTTATAAAATATATATTTTTTAATTTCGTCAGATTATCGTTTTTTGAATAATAGAATAATTTGCATAATACTAATATCTCCCGAAACGAAAGTTGTTTTTATATTGGTTTTGGTTTATAATAGCTTAACGAATAAATAAAATGAGAGCTACTCCGTAGCCATTTGGCATCGGATTTCGTATGAAATGTTATTACTCGTTAATCAATTCAGTTTATATTTTCTACGATATAATGAAAAAAAACCAAATTATTTAACACAACTTCCGAAATAAATCTGACAGTATCGAGCTGTAGTAGCTAGAGTAAGTAGGTATAGGTCACTGTTTAGAGTGTTTTCGGAAACGTTTTATTTGAGATCTATTTTATTTTAGCTCAGTTTTCAAAAACTATTATCAAATATGTCTTTTACTTCACTTATCAAATAATGTGTGCAAATTTCAATTTCTTGTACAAGCAAAAGAGGAAAAATAAAAAAAAAAATAAAAAACATAACTATAAACAAAAATTAATCTATAAAGAAATATTTTATTGGTAAAAACTAGTATAAAATTGTAGCAAAAACAAGTGTTTATGTTTTGGGTTTTAATTTGAAAATAACGTGATCTTTTTAACGATACCAGAACAAATTTAATATTCTATACTGTTCAACATAAAAATTGTTTTAGACGATTGAACTTTAATGTGTAAAGTGTGGACAAAAAAAAACTTTTTTAAATTTAATCTTTTCTCATACACGTTGCAAAAATCGATATTCTGCCTATAGTAACCAATATATAGATTTACAAAAATTATTCAAAATTGATACGTAAAATATGTTCGATGCTTTCAATAACAACGTTTGCTCGTCATTTAACCAATCGTTGTTTTGATGTTACACATTTGGAATATCGGGTTCACTTTTGCTGTCGAAAACGTATTTTTTAAACCGTAGTTTTAATTTAACAATAATTGGTCTGCCGAAGTAATCGATTTTCATTTGGAAAAAATGTTTTTCTACTCGCATTTCGAACATTGCTTGTATCTACACTCGAATAAATTTGAAAACTTCCGGCGAACGTCACGTTCAAATAAAAACGATTAAATTAATTTACGGGCGCCTTCGTATTATTTTCCTATCAAATGTACGTGAAATCGTTTATTAATGTTAAGCCGATTTTATCGTCGACCATCGGCTAACACTGTAACACAATATTATAAGCCCTATTTTATTCCTTTCGATTAGTTTGACCAATTATATTTGTTTATTGTCTCGTTATAAAATTATTCACGTTCCATTATAAAATGGTCGTATGTAGAAGGATAAATAATTTTTGTACAGAACTCTCATCAATATTTCAGGAACGCGCACGATCTGGATGGTTGATGATAATAATAAATTATATTTACAAAAATCGTTCAGAGTCGCCTTTATTTAAGAATTTCATGAACGTCGAAAATACTTGAATTATTTTTCAACGATACATCTCGTAGCAAATGTTTAGTTATTGATTCTGAGTGTAATGATGAATGTATTGGTTTTCACATTATGTGTATTTTTTTATTGTTTTTTACAGCTAATTATTTTAGTCACGATATAATCACTATTATTATTGCTACACCGTATTAAATTTATTATTATACACCTTTTGTTTTAATTACTTCTTCAATAATGCTCCGAATTTAAAATACTGTACCTAAAATGGACACTATATGGACTAATATTATGTGACCTATATGGACACAGACGGTACTTTGAGGGTCATAGTTTTAAACGTGAAAAAATTAAAAAGTTACAGTAAAAGAACAAAGCAAAAATTAGGGAAAAACGTTAAAAATTAAGGCAAACGTGTTTATGACATTCCTAATCAATAAAGAATTTTAGACATAACTTCCAAAATAATGATCGAAATAAGCTGACACTTTTGCTTTATATTTTAATTTTTCAAGTACAGATCCGGTAGTTATATCGAGAAATTTCTAAAATTTTCGAGCTAAGTATAGAACTTCGATATTCTAGAAAATTTTCATTTTTTTTTTTGTAATTTTTGTTCGATAAAAATCTAATTTTCCACAAAAAGTTTTTAATATTTAACACAAAGTTACCAACGCTTAAAAACATATGGTAATAAAATATTTCGAAATTCCGTAAACACAATTTTTATACATAGTTGTTTAAAATAGAAAAATTTCCGAAATTGGTCATAATTTTGTTTATTTTTGGAAAAAAATTGTAACTCGTACAAATTTGTATGTAATTTAAATTAAAAAAATTTAAAAAGTCCGCTCAGTAGATTCCGAACGCGTACAAAAAAGAAATTAAAAACGGCGTTATTTTGATTATAACGATAAAATTTCGCACTCTTGTGTGCAAATGATGCCGAAAACGCAATAACTTAAAATAATGGTCCAAATGGTATCACACGTTATTTAATATTCTTTATACGTGAGTAAATTTTTTGGAATTTTAGGACCATTTTTATAAATTGAATTATAATCCTAAACAGTTATAACAATTGGGTAGATTCCTAATAACAAAACAAATCCTACAAATTTCTTACAAGATTTAAAACATAGTTTTGTTTGTGAGTGATTTCTATACGTTTCTATTCTCTTTATTTCTCCGATCGAGTCACTGAAATGACACACGGAATCGTTATTTTCGTGAACAATTTACGATTGCTTACATATTTAACATACGACTTTGATATAAACTTTGTAAAAACAGTGACCAACAGCATCAAACTACTCACGCGACCTAGATTGATTCCGGTTTTTTTAATCTTTTTAATAAATACGTTTTAAACAGCTTACATTGACGTGATCTCTGTTAAATGTTTTTTCGGGGTTTTTTTTTCACAGTTTAATTTTGTACGTTACCTCTACGCTTAGTAACCGTTGTAGTTGCAGCTGCAGCCGTGTTGTAAATACGTACATTTTAAAACAGCAATTTAAATTACTGTTTCCGTTATATTATTATTTTTGCGCTCAGTTTTCGGTGCGTTTCCGAGACGATTCGGTGCGCGATTCGAATGCAAATGTTTTGGATTTCGCTTTTGCGATTTATTATACAATGAGAAACGCGTAAGAGGATTGTTATCAAGATGCTAATGAGGATACAATTCTATAATATCGTCCAACGTGAACGCTGTGTACGCCTTCTCGATGTATATTATACGTCTGAGTATTAATATTTTGGTCAGGAAAATACGTTGGAAGCTAATTGAAAAAAGAACGATACCACGGAAAATGTGCTGTAGCGACTACGCTTTGGGCGGTTCGTTGGAGTTAAAGTTAAGGGTTGTCCGCAATGTTAAAAAGGTATCTGAATGCAACGATAAAATCGCATTCGAAAAAATCGATTCCGAGTGAACTATCTAATCAGTCCTGGGTGAAAATAAAAAAAGATTTAAAAAAATTATCCTGCCGATCTTTTTTTCAATTTTTAGTAGTAAATATATAAAAGTTTGAAAACGACAAACATTTTTTTCGAAGACAATAATTTTTCATTGCTTTCAAACAATACCTACGTTTGAACTACCACAACTTCCAAACCGGTGACCCGCCCAAAGCGTTATAATTGCATTATTTTTTTTTTTTATTCGTTTCGGACTCCGATGGCCGGGCTCTCGGAACGAACTGCCAATAATAGGAACGTTACAAACGGCACAATGAGAGATGGCTTTTAGTATTTTTCCGACGAACCGACGATAAAAACACAATTTAAACCACGCGAAACGATTTCGTTTCGTATAATTTCACCACGTCGAAAGTCGAACGTTTAAATCGGACACGTGTGAGCGGTTGACAGATTAATTTATTTCCCCGGTCAATGCCGTCTGGATGACTCCGGATCTGGGCAACGCAAAACGGGACCGTACAATATAACAGTTTCTGGCGTTATTCATCGGATAGCCGATAACGTCATTAATCGTCCGGGCGTCCGGCGTGCGTACATAAATAATTGTTAACATTCGTCACACATGAAAATGAATGATATTCATTCGAATAATTGTGTCGATTTTCGTAACCAACTGACAGCCTTCACGGCGGTCTTTACTTCGGATGTTTTATCGGGTAAATTCGCAATGCGGGGACAACATTCCGATGGTCCGTTCGTCCCCGGCACCCTCGGGTCAACATTTTGAGTTTAAAATCAAATCGAATCTCATATGTTATTTAATAAGTGACAGTTCGTAACCACTGAATTAACTCTCGTGACCACTCCTGAACTTTGTTGGGGTGCCGGGGTTACGTTTTTAAGGAACTCCAACTTAAATCCTGTTTTCTCGGCACCATGGCTAAGTAACTAGGTATGGTTCCCGACCAAAATGACACTCGGCCTGTGCACACCTGTGTGTGTGTGTAAATTTTTCAATTTAAGACAGATGGGTATCGTTAACTCAGCCGTTTCCCAACTTATGTCACAAAATCTAATCCATCTTATCCATTGTATAGTTTGTGGACACTTTTTTGAAGTCTTAAGTAACATATTTTTCCGTTTACAAAGCCACCGAAAATTCACGTACCACGTATAACTTGACCTTTGGAATGATCCAAAAACTTTGGATTTTTATATTCTGAAAGGTTTTACAAAAATGTGTATTTTTTTTTTTTTTATCAAGCATATTTCCCACTGAATTGCTCCGATCATAACGGTTGAAAATGTTTCTTAAAAATTTTTACTTAAAAAAAAAAAATTTGAAGTTTTTTTAAGTCAATCGTCATACAAACATAAGTCGTAACACTATAATTGGTTGGACGGTAGCATATTCGTTATTTAAAATATCAATATTTTGCCAAGCTTGTGTAACGCATAATATTGTTGGATTCGGGTAAATTGTTGAGCTGTTTTGTTTTCATTACACCCTCTTGTTTTTAGACGGAATCCCCTCGTAAAAGCGTTGTATTTTGAAAACCTTCGAACTAATTAATACGGTATAGGACATCGTGTTTCGGTACAGACCCAAACCAAACCTGCTTCGGTTTTATGATATTATAAACATCGTATATAAATTTACTATTTTTATCAGTATTTTGCGAAGCATGACAATTATTTTTTTTATCAATTTTTAACCGTTACATCATGCGTAAACTTTTTTGCGTTAAATTATATTACGTTGTACTCAACCCGTCTGGAATGTTCATAAAATCAAAAATCCTATTATTTGTTTTATTATGATACATCGCGTTTTGTCCAACGCAGTCATGCACCCGATTTGCCTACATGGAGCGCCGTCCAAAACGTTCTTATGCGCCGAGTACGTTAGGCTAGTGTTAAACAATATTTTTGTACTATGAATTAACCGAAAACAATTCGATAAAATTAAAATCGATTTTGATCTCGGATTTTTACTTTAAAACCTAAAAAATTGGCACCATAAGAATTTTGAAAAAATGTCTTTTAGTAACCAGCCGAAAACCGAACTTCCGATACAGAAAACTGTTTTAAGACACAGTGAAAGCAACCCGAAGCTGTAAAATCATGAATAATTTATCTAGGTAAAACTGTCAACAAAAATGTTTTCGTATCGATTAGTCTGTTATTAAGTAAGTCTTATATTTTGATTCCCCAAATTGGAAAACGTGCGTTTTAAGGGGAATTTTTTTTCTTGATGAATTTCTACTTCGTACAACTCTAAGTCAAAAACTGTCGGTTCGCGCGATCGAAAAACGTTGTAAATTAAATAAGCAATTTTAGAATATGAATCTGTGAATAAATGCGCATGATTGACGAGCCGAAGCCTGGTGAGGTGGTTTGCGTTCCGAATTATTCAAATTTAAAACGCATGTCGTGTTTGTTTCGAGTTAAAAAGGTTTTTTCTTTCTTATAAAGTCGTCAAAATTGAAAGCTGATGGACGTGATCCCTTAAAGCGATCGCTGCAACAAACAAAGGCGATTTGAAGAGAGAAAAAATTAATTTTTCACGGAAATGTTTACGTATTCAACGCTTATATTTATTATTTCTTTTTCAGACAATTTTACTGTATAATCTAATCTACCTACGTCAAAAATACGAAGTTTACGATTTTATTATTTTAGAATGATCTTGTACCTCGGTTAAACGTACTTTGTTTTTGTTAGGGAAAATATTGTATTACGTACAACATTGAACTTGTACTAATAGTAAGAAATTCGCTGCATTAAAAACAAATAAAAAAAGCGTGATATTTTTGTATTCAAATAATAACAGTATAAAAAAATAATAACATTTTTAATCAAACTATAAAATTTCGTTGATTGCATCGTGTTGAATTTTTTTTTTTTTTTTACCTATCAATAACTTTAAGTTCATTTGCACCAATAGGTAAAATTTGATTTTTTTTCAAGTAAACATAATAAAAAAATAAAATGAGAACTTAAGTTCAAATTTTCTAGCAACTTACATCCAATAGCAAATACGTTTTATGAATTTTATGGTTTTGGTTTCTAAATAATTATTGGGTACTAGTCAGAAAAATTTGTAATTATGATGAGTGTTAATGTTTACAGATTGAAACCATCAACAATTATTACTTTGAATAAAATCAAGTTAATTTTGTTTGGTAAAATAACTATAATCGTAATCGAGTAACACAATTTTTTGTAGCTTAATTTATAGTTTCTCAAATGAACTGTTAAAATAATCTACAGAATACAATTTTCTCTAAGTCGTGAAAATTACTTATGATTTCAAAATTAAATCAAAAAATGTTTATATGATTAGTTTGACATTTTTGTCATTATTTACTTTGGTTAATAACTCTTACAACGTTATTCAAACTTACTGAAATATCCAAAAAAAGAATGGTAATTTGTTAGATTTTTTATTTTGTCACATTGATTTCCCATTTTATTCTTTACTCTAAAATAATACCAGATCAGTTATAATTTTTTCTTAGTTTGAGAATAAGTGATGTTTCAACTTTAAATATTACACGCGGTTTAAAAAATTACAATGCTAAGTATTATAAATTTAAAAATGTATTTTGTAGTTGACCCCACTGAGCTTACTCAGAATGGTATTCTCCGAATCGAACAATTTGTGTCATCGTTCACAAAACGTCCGACTTCACTTTCCGAACCAGTGACTCACACATAACTGTGACCAACATCACCGGCGAGATCACTTTATTCAATCTCTTTCTTTTTCTTTTTATAGCCGTTGTAAACTCTCGCGTTTTTAATGGCGAACGAAAAACAAATAACTATTCCTTTAACTGAGAACGACGTTTTAATTTGACGCCCTTGAGAAAACACCACGTTGAATCGTAGACCCTTGCTGAAATTAATAAATGGTTTTTTTTTTCTAGATGAGACATAAATTACGTCGTAAAAACGAGATTCGAAATTTGTTCGACCATATTTTTTATCCATCAAACTCTATGAGACGGCATTATATAAAATTCGTTCACTTGGTTTTTCAGAACAGTTTATGACGCAAACGTTTTTATAAGTACCTATTTTTATTATTTAACAGTAATAATGGTTCATTAATTATTATTTGTCCGAATAACAATTTTACAGAATTTGAAATCTAAAATTAATCTGAAATAGTTCAAATAAATTACTAGAACTGTTGTTTATAAAAACAAGTTTTGCTTTTACTACGAAAACATTTTCGACAAATGTTTAAAAAATATTCGTTGTTTTGGAACGTTCAAGATCATAACTCATAGTTTAATAAAAAAAAACACATCATACCCGAGAAAAACTGGACTTAGACGACCAATTTTTCGCAATTAATACGCTTTGTTCGTTTCATCGTACAAAAGGTCCTAACGATTAAATTTAACGTGTTTCGATTTAAAAATAATCAACAAAGTTTCTTTTTCGTTCAATGACGGTTAGGTGAGGTATTTATTCTTTAACCCTTTAAACTACCATTTGTGTCCATACACCAATCGTTAAAGATATTTACTTTTAAAATCGCAGCAAATATGTTATCGTGATGATAGAACAAATAAAAATAAAATACCCACATCATGTGAAAACCAACCCATTCTACGCAACACTCAGAACGTTAAATCGTATCGTTATTGAGTATACGCATCATAATCATCGATTCGATTAAGAATCTATACGAATTCAACTATCTTGATCGATTCAACCCACTGTTATATTGTGCCGACAAACATTTTGTTGACGATTTACGCACTTAACATCATAATCCGACGGAACGTGACAAATAACGTGACACAACACTTCGCAACACTATAATTATTTTATTATTATATTTTAAAAATAGAATATGTATTGTATACTTATGTTATATTACTATGTCTAATCCATGTTATAATTATAATATCGTATAATATAAATAAAATCGCTTAAGCTGCGATGAAATATTGTAATATTTATATAAATATTAAAGTAAAACGCATTACAATGTTGAAAAATAACACGTTTGGTCATTTTTCGTTTTTTTTTTTTTTGTTAATCTCAAAAACTATAATCGCTCTTGGAGCATTTATACAAAAAAAAAAAAATAATAATAATTATGGGTGTGTTAGTACAACCGCTATATAAAGAGCACGAGAAAATTAATTTCCGGAGGAAGCGTTCTTTTATACATTATAATGTTTTCGTGTCGTACATTAATTATCGGGGTTTTTTTTTTTTTTGTGATTCCGTTCGAATTGAAACGCAATAAAAACGACGAATTTCTCCAAAAACAAACACTGTAGAACTTTACGTTTTCTTCTTATCATTTTGTTTTGTGCGGTTGACGCTCGTTAGATAGAGGTTGTCCTAACTCGTGTCGTGTTCACACGTAAGCGAACGTTAAAATATACATTGTAATAATTAATAAAAACTATGTACTCTATTACTACGTCTATATTGTCTATATAGTGTTATGATATGATTTAAAACTACTACTACGACGACGTCGCCAATACAACGATATGAATTTATAATATGTACACGTGACAAGAGAGAAAGCGAAAAAAAAAAAAAAAAATTCTTAAACAATAATTATTACTTGTATTCTGTGTGTACTCGAAACACAGTTCATCCGCGTAATGTTATGAATTTAGGCGTGTAGACCGGCTGTTGTTTTATTTTTTACATTGTGTATAATGTTGAAAGTATCCGAAACATTTCTGATTATCTAAACACTTGGCATTACGACAAAACCGACAAAGGCGAACGTGATACTATTGTCGTAGCGAACACAGACGTAGTATAGTCGTAAAAGGACTGCGCTTTCCGAGGAAAGTAGTCGACACTACTGCGTGATGAAAAAATCATGCGAAATCCGATAAGCGGAAGAAAAAAATTGAATTCACGTCCGTGGAAATTCGCCCGCAGATTTGTCGGTAAACAAAACTCAAAACCATTCAAACGCGTTTTAAACATAAGACTACGCAATTCATCGATCGAGTTTGATTTTTAAAACTCTCGCGACAATATTTCTCGCGACCTCAAAATCGCCAGTGCTACGCGGTAATATATTATATCAATTAACTCAGCTGTGTCCATCGGTCCAGTTGTGACAAGAGTCGCGGGAAATAAACAAAATTTTACATTTTTTTCTTCCACCTTTTTCGCTAATCGTCTTTACACCTGAGAGTGGACACGCGCAGTCCGTCGATCACGGTTTTAAAATACGTCTGCGGTACGGGAATCGATTTTTTCCGGGCGGACAAAATCTGCGGACGTGGTGGTTCGGCGGTGAGATCGGTACGAACGGATTTTGACGGATAAAATAATTTTTTTCTACAGGTTCCCAAAATCGATTCACTACGAGGACCGCTGGAACTGGTCTCGCGTATTTTCTTCTCCCGGGAACGTTTTGAAAAACTCGCTTGGGTCCCGACCGACCGCGAAAAATGCCGTCGGAAAACGAACGATATTCCCGTACGATTCTCTACTCGGAAAAACGTCGAACCCGACCGAACCGAGACCGTCACCGCCGAGCAAAACCGGATCCACACGGTGAAACTCGACGCGCGCAGGGTCGACAACAGCGTATTTTACGTACTACGTTAATATTACTAAACGCCGGTGTTGTTTAAAAATTTTCCTTTTTACTTATTATGGCCCATTTTCGTAATTTTCGTTTCTGTCTTTACGATAAAAGAAAAAAAAAATGCACATAGATATTTGTAGACAATTTCGGCTCGTCAGTATGTAGTACAACACGCGTATCGCGCAGGGATATTTTATCGATTATTCGCGTGTGTCGGAGAAAAAAAAAAACGTACTCTTTAAAAATAAAATTATGACAAGTTATGATATCGGTTTTTTTCGCGCGAGAAGAAAGGGGTGAAGGAACGGGGAAAGAAAAAGCTGACGACGTTTTCACGACGGATTTTAGATTTTACCGCGGGTTCTCGCGATCAACTGTCTGTCGCGTTGAACTACTAAAAATTATTACGTATTGTGTACGAAAAATTGTTATTAAAAAACGAACGATATTTTTGTTTCTCTTCTGGTGTTTTTCAGCGAAACGTTTGGCCCCCCGCGAAAAAAAACGTCCCCCCGCCCCGGCAAAAATTATGAATTTTTTACAAATAAAAAAAAACACCCCGTCGTCCCCCGCCCGACACGCTCCTCCGCCGCCGCGACCGGTCAGCCGGTCAGTTGATTCGGCCCTTGTGCGTCAGGAAACACCGGGCCGGCGCCGCGCCGGCGGTCATGACGTGATGGCGCGCGGACGGATCGTCGCCGACGCCGCAGCCCTTGAGCAGCCGCTTGGACCGGTAGCACATGACCGTCAGCGCCAGGCTGAGGAAGCACAGCACGGTGGACGCGAGCGCCAGCAGACCGGCCAGCAGCCCGGAACGCACGCACACCGAGTTCTGGCCGCTGTCCGCAGCGTAGTATCCCGTGGTGCCTGTCGAAACGAACATCGTGTTTTTTTAATTTTATTTTTAGAAGAAGATGATTTTACAGACAAGTTTGCTTTTGAATCTTTTTACCGTTTTTTGACGCGTTCTATTTTCGAACACGGTTCAGTAATTTGGTTTGATCCGTTCGACCGTCGCGTTAATATTAAATAGTTAATGAATTAACACAAATCTTCGGCTTTATCAATAGGAATTGCAGTGTTGATTTTTTAAATTTCAAATACTTTTTTATGTTTTTATTTAAGAGTTTTGAAATTTTTTTTTAATTTTAAAGCGTACGAGTCGAATTTCAAACATTTTTTTCTTTGTGACAAAACTAATCGCAAAATATTTTGTGTTAGGTTGCCGTATAATCCACGTTTCAAATAGTATTTTCGCTTCGTTTGTCCTAAACCTGTCTCCACATGTCTCAAATTTCCACAGCTCTAACACACGATCGTGCACCATCATGTCTCGAATCGTTCTAAATCGTTTCAATCAATTTTTTTTTTTTGGTACTTTTCCGTTCTGTATTTCCTCTTGTTTTTCTCTTTTACCGTTTCTTTTTCTATTCTTACTTCTTCCATAATTTCTTCTCTACCCCGAACCATTTCAGTATCTATTCTCTCTCGTCTTTTCCACTTGATTTTTTTACACTAAAAATGTGATTAAAAATTTTTTTACTCTTTCAATACCCTTCACATTTATAAAATGTTTATAATTTATAAACATAGGTTTTATCCCATGTGTAACGTGTTCCATGTTTGACTCACCATTGCAAATTTAAAGCACTGTTCAGAAATCAAAGTAAAATGCAGTTCATCGTAACTTTCTTTCCATGAGTCTACTGCAGTGATACACAAAATATTGTTTATTCGTGGAAAAAGTGAAATTCGACTTGTACACGTTTTTACGATACGATTTGTTTAAATTTAGTTCGCGCGTTTCTTATCACATAACTTATACCTCGAAGCGCACGTAAAAAATAATCAAAAGAAAAATACACGCACGCATTTGGAAATGACACCGATCGATCGGGTTCGAAATTCTCTTACGAATAAATAACATCGATGTAAAACGAAAGACGGACAAAAACTGCAATAATCATAATAATTCTCTTAATTAACTTCATATTATATAATAATATCATACTGCAGTCGTGGAGCTAACTAGGATTTCGTAATGTTTCACTATTCTTTTTTATTACAAAGTTTTTAACGTAAAAATATTTTACTAGGCGTTTTTTTTTTTTGTAAATTTTTCCACGACAATCGGACAGCGTTAAAATTAGAGAAATTATTTAAAAAAAAATAACAATAAGGACTTTGTTATCGTCCGAATCGTGTTAAAAATTAAAAACCAAACCGCGTGTTATAATGCGACACTACTGCAGGGGCGTTTGTGACGAAACATATGAATTCCTGCGAACGATTTTATTCGAAACGAAAAACTCACGGTTGCTCAACGCGCTCGCGTCTTCGCCGTTCTCGCCCTCTTGCAGCACTCTCAGCGACTGGAAAAGATTTATGTTCTGCGAGAGCGCCGCCGGGGTGGTGGCCACCTCGACGTCGGTGGATCTTTTCGCCACGCTTTTCGCGTTCCTCCAGTGGCACGGCTGGCTCTGTAACGATACGCCGATAAACGGAAACGTTGATTACAAATTTAAATAACGATGTCGGCGTGATAAATCATAACGATTATCGTCAGTAGAGTTAGTTCGTCGACGGCACACGAGCCGCGAGTGCAGAATTTCAACCGTTTCTGCAGTGTTTCTCAGACGATTGACACTTATTACGGTTCCTACACCGTTTTTTTACAGCACCGTTTCGCTGACCGTTGTCTCTATATGAAAACGCTTATGACCCGATTTTTCGTTTATTCGGACAAAATATTGACCTTCGGTTTTAAAATATCTCGACTTTCGGATGCTATAAAAATATGCATTCTCTAATCTACGCTAAAATGTGAGAAACTCAAATTTTTTTTTTTTACTCGTTGAGTGAAACTGTGTTTTTTCTAGCGAAAGGTTACAACTCAATTTTCCCCTCGCACCCGTTTCGATCTACTTTATCTATTTAAAAAAAAAAAAGGAGAAAAATTTAGCCTTTTACGCTACGATACGACGTTCATTGCGCATGAACGGAAAGTAACAACGCTTTGTTGTATGATCAAAGTAAAAAATTTGGATTTTTTTTCAAACCGACCGATTACGATAGTGTTTTTTGCAGCTCGAAACGAAAATTGAACTGTTGTTCAAAAAGTGATTCCATCCCGCCGTTTCTACGGGACCTACACTACGCGGACCTTTAACCGCAAAGTTTTTTTTTTTTTTAACGAAACTGACAAACGGCACCCGTTGTGACGTGTGGTTTTCTCACAAAAACCGCATTTACCAACGTCATATCGGTTTGACAGTCACACAAAATGAAATCTTTCGTACAAACGTGTCGCGTTCTGAATTTTTATTTTCGGCGAAAGCTTTTATCGTATCTGCAGAGTTAACAAAACATGACGTGGAGGAATTCATACGGCGAATAATCCGAAAACGAATAATATCGTATTTTTATTTCGCAAAACATCAGTTCGGCGACTTACCGGACATCTCCCATGGCACATCCGGACGTCGCACTCGATGTATAGGGCCGGTGATCCTGTGAATCTGAACGTTTTCATGTAGGCGAACACTTGGGTCTCGAACACTTGACTTTCGCTCCACGATCCTCTAAAACGGCTGATCAGCTTGTCGTCCACGGGGCACCTGAAAACAACGGTGGTGTGTCAAGTGTGCGGCTCTGCTACGCACAATCGATTTTCCGAATCCGTCTGATATTTTAATTTTCGTGTGTTTAGAGAAGTCCTCGGAGAAGAAAAGGTGGACCGATTCAGTCGAAGAAGATGTAAAAGGGATCGCGGAGAGAAATAGTTGTGATCGACGGGGGTATTTATTACGTGTCCCGACGGCTGACGATAATGTGACGAGCAAAAGGGTTGAGCTATGTCGCTATATTACCACTACTTTTCTGTAGAGAATATTACAAAGTTTTCAAACGTTTCGAAATTCGGATCTTTAACTCGACGGATTTATATCCGTATAATGTGTGTACAACTATCGTTAAACACCTCATGAGTGCAGATCACACAATAAGGTTGTTCCCTTTTTGCCAACCCCCAAACCCCCGTCGACAATACGTGTTTTTTCACTTGCACACCTCGACGCGAAACACGATTGCCGTTCGATTAGGACTGTTTGGCACAAAAGACACTTTCGAAACACAATACAAAAATTGTGTTTGTGCGATAATTTTTCGAACGTCGTTTTCCGTATAATCGTCACGGTAAAGCGTGAACGACGGAAACTCCGGCGGTACTGTACTATATGTTCAGAACGATATTGAGCGACATAATGGGCGTACAAGTGTTCGACCCCGGGAGATCGATCGGTCACCCAGGTTATTCGCGGTTTGCTACGGAAACATTTACGTCGACACAATAAGCGTGTCATTATTGTTCGACGTCGAACCGTCTTTATTCGTAAACACATAATCTCACCCGTATTGATCGATGAGCTGAATCTTTTTCTGCGCTCCGTTGTGCGCGTAACAGTCGTTCACCACAATGTCGAAACCGTCTGGAAATAAAAGGAAAAAAATAAAATCGTACATTAGGAATCAATGCTGTTTGAGCGCGTGTTTATGGGCCGTGTCGCCGCGTGTGGTACGATCTCGGCGGCGGCGGGCGGCGGGTGGGAATCGCGATAACACGACTGCCTATTACTCCCTTGAAAACTATCAAAAACCGATTGAAATTTCAACACCAAACTCGTTAAATCCTTCTCGATCGTATAAAAAGAACGGAGCGATTTGGAAAATTTGGCCGTATCGACATTTCAAAAAACGCTTCAGTCTCGGATAAATTATCCGTCATTTAAGGTGTCACACGTTAAGATCGGAGCGTTCTTCATACCCAAAAAAGTGTTTATACGTAACACCGCAATGTAACGTGGAACGATATTTTTATTCTATTTTGTTTTTTGGACGATAAAAATATAACATTTTCAGTTTCGTTACAAAGTGATCGTCCTCATTGAAAAAATAACGTTGTTCGTTCAGCGTCAACAGCGCTGACGAAAAAGTATTTAAAAAAAGAATTATAGACAATAATCGTTTTCTTTCACCACTTAGTAAAATCGCCTACACGAACCAAGAATTGAATTACGTTATGCATACATCGATGTACGGTTGTGATTGTTTAATTCTGATGAAACGTGTCAGTTGTGGAAACTAGGAAAAACGTTTGAAGTACGATAATTTTATGTAAAATACGACGATTGTTTGATTCGAACACGACCGAAACGAATTTGGGAAAAAAACGTTTCGTCATCTTTGCGAGTTTCTCTGCGCCGGTGTACAATTTGAATTTTAAAAGATCGCAATTTTCATCGGCCCGTCCCCGAAAACCTATCCCATTTAGACGATAACCTTTGGGCACGTCGAGTTCAGCACGTCTGGAGAACCGTTGTATTATTATTGTTGACGGTCTCTTCGGAAAGCGTTTCAACGGTCTTGTTAAATAACAATAATAATTGTTATCGGCGACGAACACGCCGGGCCACAATCGGACGCGAAAAATAACAACACGATTATATTATCGTCAAAGTGTCTCTTCACTCTGTCAAAAACAGCTACGACCGATTTTAATCCGCATTTAATCTTCCTTTTATAAACCCTGTGTGTCACGAAACGTTACATTCGCGACGACTCGACGCGATTGCTGCTGCGGTTAAACTCCGAGGGATTCCGCGAACAATTCAGCGCGACAACAATAATCGTAATGCGTTTTAGTAGAGTACCTACACCGCGGACGAGGACGAAAAGGTCCCGAAGCCCACTTTTGGACCGACACTTACTTTAAGATCCGTCAGTGATGTGTTTTTTTTTCTAAATTATTTTTTCTATGATCGCAAGTAGAAAGAATGCTCCGATTTTGACGTACCACAAAAGATAAAATAGAAAAGAGTTGATCCGAGACGGTATACATGAAACGTTTTTTCGATACCGCGATTAGGAGTTTTGGAGTTTCGAAGCCGATAACGAAAACGGCGAAATTTTCGAAACAACTGTTCCGTTCGACTTGAAAGGTTTACTGCTGAAATTTCAGTCGATTCTGATAATTTCCAAGGGAGTTGTGAAACTTTGTGATTTACGCAGTTATTATTCCATAAAACGTCTAGTTTTTACGTTTAAGTCTCGAAACGTTAACACAATGTGAACAAGACGGTTTTACATGTTTGGTTAGGTGTGAATTTCTTACGGAGGGGACGAATAATTACACGGAACGTGTTTTTTACCCGTCGATTTTTTTTTGATCACTGAAACAAAGATCGGACCAAGCCGAAACTTTTGCGTAATACTAAAACAAGAAATGTAGGTACGCATTTGATAAAAGTTTTTATTGTTAAATTAAAGACGCGTAACAGACAACTGGAGAGAATTTTCGAAAGCGATGATTTATTGTTGCTATCAGATGTCAAAAATGCATTTAAACCACAACTTCTAAACTAAAGTTCCACCCGTAGTCGCTACTCCGTCAAACTACCCACGCGACCTGGAGTGATTCCGGCTTGCTTTTTTTTTTTCAATTACAATTTTACGATTCAAAATCAAACGACCGATTTTTGTTTACGACTAAAACGAACATCTACGCGGATCCTCCTACTGAAAGTAGACGTTTTTTTTTTTTAAAAACAAAAAAATCCAAGAAAAACTATCCGCGCGTTTTTCGGATCGCGTACGCGTGACAAAAAACACTCGAAATCGTTCGCGCTCTGACAAATTTCCGCGGTTAACTTTATTTAAAGTGAACATCGTTCTACGTGATATTTCTCGTTGGATTTTATTAGCAGACGGAATCGTTTGAATGCACTGAAGCCACTGATGTTCATAACACGTCGTAAAATTTGTTCGTAAATCTATTTCGTTCTCGGGTGACGCACCACGTGTTTTTAACTGTAACACAAAGTCGGGGCGATGGCGAAGCGTGAACGAAAAAGAAAATCGAGAACGGCCCTTATTTCGTGATCGAGCTGAAACCGTTTCGGGAAAAGTTCTCACCGCATCACCACCGGTTGTAAGTTGAGAAAACGAACGCGCGAAAGAACGAAAGGTTTGTACATTTGTCAAGTTCAATAATTTCCCTCCGAATTCCAACACGACGAGAGTTTTCGGCCTTATTACAATATCGTTACCGTATTTGCTCCTCATGTAGATGATCAACGTCAACGGGTCTCCGACGCGTACCGGACCGCCCACCCTGTTTCCGGTGGTGCCGTATCCGTACCGGATTTCCATGTAACATTCTGGCGGCGACAGCGTGAAAACGACCGGGTTGCCCGTGGCCACTCTGTAAAAAAATATTAGACGAAAATGTTTGAATTTCGTGACGCCGACTCATCGTATAACGAACGTAACATGAAAACCCAGTCGCCCGATCGGTTTCGCATTTTACAATTTCTCGGCCTCTTGCTGTAAATTTCGATCCGTCTAAGGTGGTAACTCCAGAAACGGTAGTGCGTAGAAAATTAAAATGAAAAACATAGAGTCGTCCAGATACGTATGTTTCAACTAGTAGGGCGTGAGGGCTTCTCGACGGATAGTAGTCTTAAGCACCCTCGCAACTTTAACAAAAACAAAGAACGGTCAATCTCGGGCTTAATCCCAGCCCGAAAAATTTGAAATTCGGCTTTTAAAATTACGTTTACGATGAATTTCACTTTGATCCGATCTTGAGATAATCGCGTAGGTACATTCAGATGAAGATGAAGAAAAAAAAGGTACATCCGGTTACTGTCGACGTTACCTATTGTTTTGGGTACGAATCGCGGGAGTAATAACGCTTATAGCGAAATAGTGTCGTCTACGGTTCGGTAACCGGTCGGCTTG
>CM029361.1:15677838-15782218 GCA_017140985.1 Hormaphis cornu
TTTTTTTTTTTTTTGAAGCTCTACACTTTGTTTGTATGTTGTAACGATTGAATTATAAAAAGTAGGTACCACAAATACATCGGATAGGCACGATTCTCCATTTACTCTCAATCGAACGGTTTTTATAATTTGTTCGTTTTTTTTTTTTTTTTAAATAATCTTTCACAGATGCTCGCCACGCGTAGGCACTATACGACGATTTTTATGCGATTATTCAGATTATTGGAAACTGTTTCTCACAATACGTATTAAATTTATCACCGTGACCGTTGTATACAATTTAACGCGAACACGATTTTAATTAAACGGCGAGAAAAACAAACTGGCACACTTTTTTTTTTTTTTGCACACGCGTTCACGTATAGGACTACTCTTAATATGAAGCATATAATATACAGTCCCGTGACCGATCATTCTAATGATTTATAATCGATATGTTTTTATTCTTAGTCGGACCACGGTGCGTTTATAATATTATTATTATTATTATTGCTTTTTACGGCAATTCTTCGTAATCATAACCTTAATTTATTTTTATTCTGTTTGTTTTTTGCGACCTATTTTACCCGCAGAAGTGGAATGTTTTCGACGGGTTCGGTAGAAAAATCAACGTTATATAGCTGATAGGCATTTAATTTATTTCCTATTTACTTTTGCACGCTTTGTCGAGAATGTTTTCGTTCGATCGTTTTACGGTTCGCGAACGGGTATTCGTTAAAATATTCTACACGCGCGTAACCGGTTTAATACCTACTCTATAGGGCAATTTATCGTTATAAACGTTTAAAAACAGTCGTGTTTTAATATAGAATCTGTTTGAAATAAAATAATTCAATGTCGGTACTGTTTTTAGATGCGATACATTTTTTTTTTTTTGTATATTATGTAAAAAATCGTTATAATTTAAAAAAGTTTCAAATCGCACACGAAATATGCATTACATGGGGATCATCGCTGTCATTCAACTACTGTCGTTCAGGACGGGATTATATCGATGGAACTTAGAGTAGAAACCGAAACGAAACGAATCAAGAAAAACAATTAATCACGTTGACGATTAAGAAAGTTTGGAATCACACCAAACTTTGTGCACAGCTGTTTCACCGACGTAAATATATTATTTTAGTAAACCGTCGTCACGTGACAATGAAAAATATTTTCGTGTAAACAGTGAAAATTCAACAGAAAACGCGTAACAGATTTAAAAAACAATCATTTTTTTGTGTCCTCCCGATCGTTTGTTTCACTTTACAGCGTACGGATATTAAGTTCGATAATGTTGAGCTTTGAGCAATTCTGCCGCACGGTTAATTGACTGTGATCAATACACATTTAAAAACCTAAAATATTTTTTTATATTTTGACTTTTTCAAAGTAAGCACGTCGTTTTAGAGCCTCTATAGCCACGCGCGGATAGTTTTTCTTGGAATATTCCATTCTTGAAATATTTCTACATCGAAAATATGTCGTCTCGTTGAACATTGACGGAATTCGCTTAATCACGATACTATTATAATTTAACGTATAAAACCTTTTCAGTTTTTCCTGGCTTGATACAGAAATTCGTCTGAAAACATCGGCTTCAGCATCAAAATTTCAGAAAACGGAAAACGCGTATTTCCAGAAAACGGTCAGCTATTTGGAATATTTTCGTTCGCTGGTGACAAAAATCGGTAACTATTTTATCCGCCTCGATTCAACCTAAATACTACGATTTCCGGAGGCTCACTCGAAGACAACGAGCGCGTCGGTCGAGAAACAAAAAAAAAAAAAAATTGCCAAATTCGGCCGTGGACAACTCGATGAAAACATTATTGTAGTTTTAGATTCTGAGTGCAACGTATTGGTTTTCACATGATGTGTGGTGTTTTTTATTTTTTTACCACGATGTAATCACGAAAACCGTTCTTCAATAGTGCTCCGATTTCTAACGTTAAAACCTCTAACGATAGGTATATAGATTTAAGCGACCGTTAAATTAAAAAGCTGCAATAAAAAAACTAAACAAAAATTAAGGGAAAAAACGTTTAAAATTACGTGTTTTTGATATGATCGATTCAGATTTTTGGCCATAACTTCCGCGATAATGATCAGAGTAAACTGAAACGTTCACATTCCACTGAAATTGGTGAGGTCTGATACGATGTTCGAGAAATTTCGAAAATTTTTGAACGTAGTGTAGCAATTTGAAATTTTCGAAAATTAAAATTTTTTTAAAATTCGATAACAAATTTAATTTTCCACAAAAGTTTTGAAAATTGAAAACAAGGCTTGCAACGTGTAATTGTTACAAAAAAATTCGAAAATCCGCAATTTTTATATTCTGTTATTGGAAGTTGGAGAATTGTTTTTACGATGATGTTTTTTTTTTTTCTGTGTCATCATTTTTTCTAGTAGCTCCGATTTCAACGTACGGTACCTCGGGAGATAGATTACAAAAATTATATACGCCATTAAGATGGGTTTTACGAGTTGTCTGCTGAGATTCTAATCGATTTTAATAGTTTTTAAGGGAGTTACGGAACGATGAAATTTTTGAATTCTATCCACAAAACACCTCTACAGTTGTCACGTTCAAGTCTGGTGGTAATACGATCTAATCGAGATACGTACGTGCACTACGTGGTTAAAACGTGACGCGCTTAAGCCGCAGCTTTCAAACCGAGTGAACCGCCCGAAGCGCAGTCTCCGCTCCATCAAACCACCCCCGCGCGACCCGGAGCGGATTTTTTTTTGTACTTTCAGCGATAAAATCGTTTTAATCGGAGCGAAAAGCGCTCGCATCGTATTCGCGCGTTAGTTCTCCTCGAATTCCAGCTCTCAGTGGTGTACCCTTTTACCGTTTAGACTCAGTGACGCGTATTCAGTCACCCTGTTCTACCCGCCGGTTTTATCGGCACGGAGTCGACCCACTCTCGAATACACCGCCGGGTCCGACCGCACTCGGGTCCGACCGCACTCGGGCAAACTCGGTGTGCGACCCCACTTGTTCCGGGCCGAAGCCACGCCGTTGTGCACGGGCAAACTTTCGGCATCTACGGCTGGGCGTTTTCTACTTTCTGGCATTCCTCTCGCCCGGGACGACCCGAGTCGCCCAACCGATCCCGGAGAGGCGATTTACGTCGGGGTCAGGCGCTTGTCCCACGGCTGGCCCCACCGAGGACGTCCCCCTGTAACCCCTCGGCGACCCTCCACCCCGGGGGGATTCCGGAGCCGTCCGAGCACTAGATTCTGTGGACCAGGTGACCGTTTAGCCCCGGAGGGCTCGATTACGCGCGGAGTTTCACCGAGTTTACCCCCGGGGACATCCGTTGGCCGACGGAGCGCGTGGGGTTCTCGGTCCTTGAAAAAAAACAAAACGAACGTATCGCTCGCTTTCGCCGCGACGCGATGGACCCGAACAGCGACAACAGCAGCGACGACGATAATAACAGCGCAATTACAGCGCGACGCGCCCGCGTTGACGAGACGGTGGCCGTATAACCCCCCTGGCGGTAACGTGAACCCGCGGTCGTTCCGGTCGTCTGACGCGAACCGGATACCCGCAATTACGCGGCGTACGAAAATGTGTAGGAATTCCACGGGATTACTCGCCGCCGCGGTATCCGTCCGTCCTGGAAGCAGCTGCGGATGCTGTGAATAATCGGTGGTTTTTTTTATTTCTTGAACTGACGTCCTCGCTTATTGCCGGCGGGAAAAAAAACGACAATAACAAACGAAATTTCATACGCATTACGAACGCGAATCCGTGTTGACACTGCTGCGAACGGGGAAAATGAGAAAAAAACCGTCCGTAACGGCGCGATGTTCGTTATTGAAACGCGCTTCGAGAGTTATGAGTAACCCGCGGTGTAATACGATCCGTGTCCGACGACGACGATTTCCGCCGTAATGTGTTTATTATGGTTTGTGTGAAAATGTGTTTTTTTAATCACACGGACGGGTGTCACGTTAACACGAGCACGAGATTTGCATCCGAAAATTAACGAAAGAACGAAATGAACGAAATCTTATATTGAAAACTCGTTCGTAAGCCATTCTTTAAATGCGTAAAACGAGTATAAATTTCGAGTCGAACGGTTTCGAAAATTTCACCGTTTTTCGCTCCGAAAATAATCGAAATTTTCAACGAAAAAAAAAGCACGCTCCAAACGGATCGCCGTCTCGGAACCTATCTTTTGATGTACCGTCTTTCTACTAGGAAAAGTGATCGCAAAAAAAAACACGTTTAGTTATTTGTCCGTAAGAAATACGCGGCCGCCAGAAACGACAAACGTTTCGTAACTCGCTTGATAACGGTCGAAATCGATTTCGAAAATTCCCGATGTATATAAATTGAAGTGGAACGGAGCAATTTTTCGGGCCGTTTTCCTCAGAAATTAAAAACAAATCCGTTCGGTTGTTTCCGAGAGCGTATAAAAAATTCACGATGAAACGGTTTTGTTTGTTTCGGTTGTAACTAGAGGCCGGAATAGTATTCTCTTAAAACGGCAAAAATAAGTTGCCGATATTCGCTTAAAAAATTTAAAATATTCTCTCGATACGCTCTAAAAATCGTAATGAAATAAGCATTTATTATATGCTTTTATATTAACGTATTCTCTCGGACTAAAAACGTTCATTTAAATGCCAACGATAAAGTACAGAATACAGAAAAAAACTGATATACTTAAATGGGATGGAAAAAAAAAAAACCTAAGAAAACGTTCGCTTGAAATTGTATTTATCTTATTAAATTTGGTTTAATGAAGCGTTTTTAATTGGGAAAAAAACTGACGACTAAGTTTTGTTCCGTGTGCTCACGTTGGTACGACGGGTGAGTTAAAATGTTTTTATAAGCAGGTACACCGAAAGAGTGTTCGACGTCAACCGAAGTCACAGGAGTTTGCTGCAAATCAGCTGTTATCGTAGCCGGTGAAAAACTATCCATGAGTTGCACTTAAGAATTTCGATTCGAAACTTTTGCTACGATTTTCAAAACTATGAGCCACTGATTTTGTTTTTTTTTTTGTCAAAGTCGGTTAATAACACGTGAAATGTCGTGCACAAAACTGTCAAGTGTCAAACATTTTGGGGAGGACTTAACCGAACGGGTGCAATACCTATATTGCGCGCGTGTTATCACTCACCTTTACGATTCCGACTGTAAAAAATCGAACATTTTCCGTTTTTATTCCGTTTTAATTCACCGATTTTCAATAATATCCGTAGAAATACGGGTAAACGTATAAAGAATCGCGATATTGGTTTTTTTCAACACGCATGCGATGTAGTATGTACGACGAAAAAAAATAACAACTCATCGTCGATACGAAAAATATAAGTAGGTGCAATTTTTTTTTCCCCATTATATCGGTCGTAAAAACGGAAAAAAAACAACTAGTTAAAAACAACTAACCTAACCAGTGCGTAGGTACTAAAAAACGTTTTTCGGGTGTAAGCATTTAGTTTAGTCAACAATTATTATTCTAAGAACATACGGGGGTTTCGATAGAGTCGCGCATAAAACGTTTGTTTAGACGTGATAGAAAATTATAAAAATTCGTTCGGTTGATTGTTGGTCATTGCCGGTCCCTATTTGACAAACGTTCTTTTTATTCACCTACCGTTTTCCGATGTTTTGAATGTCTGAACGGTTCGACTTTGTCAAAATTCATTAATAACAGTTTTAATTCGCATTTAAATTGTAAATAAATGCCATTTTGTTTTACTTTGAAGTCAATTATTAATCGGAACCGCCTTGTCGCTCATTTTCCGTGCACATGGAGGTTCAGAGCTCTTGTAAATCGACTCTAAAAATTTTCAGTGACTTTTCAGATGGAAAAAAAAGTATAATTACTACGTCATCAAATTAGATTCGATAGACAACGATCGTTTCAAGTATAGTAAAATGTACAGTTTTTTTTTAAAAAAAAAACGCTAGTGTTTTTTTTTTTTTTAACTTTTCTACGGTGTCGAGTTTAAACGTGTCTGAAAATGTAAAACGAAAAAAATACATATTACGGTACACTCATTATACGGAAAATCGAAAAGTCTAGACACCACGTGCTGATTAGTTTTCGACACCTCGTTTCCATTATACAATATAATAATATGTTGTTATCTGTGTCAAAAATTATGTTTTTTTTTCTATATTTTTTAATTTGTACGCGAACGGCGGTAATGGTTGCCCGAGACCTAAAAAAAAAAAAAAAAAACGATTAAATCGTTCTCCTCTCCCGATCAATTATACAATTTGTATCGATTACCCCACATCACTTGATCGAATTTCCAAACGACAATAATGAAAAAATAAACGAAAAAATTCCAGACGGTGCGCGGTTCCATATAGTCCTCTACGCACAATTATCGTGTTTACACAACGTTATAATATCGATCACCGTCACCGTTTTATAGTTACATTCACTATATATGTACATTTTTTTACAGCTGCTGATTTGTCGATATAACTATTAACGGAATTTCGGTTGGTTACGATAATTATGTTCGTAACCGAAACGGGTAGAATCGGGCAACACAATTCTTGGACGGTAATTTTTTGGTCTGTCGTATTTAAAATTAAAAAAAAATATATATTGAAAGTGTCTAGAAATTAAAAAAATTTTTTATTGAGCATCATAATAATATAGCGAATGAACTTTTTCTCAAAATTGCTTTGTTTTTATTGTACCGTGAATAAAGATATTATTCTTCTGCCGAGTAAAAGATGATTGCATAAAGAACAAATCAAAACGTCATTATCAGAGAACTCTAATTCTCGAACTTGTGCGCTGAAAACAATTTTTCTTTGAAAATATTTATTAAGAAAAAGATGAATGTCGAAAATGCGCTCAGAATGCGGGAAATATTTGCTTGGGTTAATTTGATTTTTGATGTAATTTTCAATTGAACAGTTTTCTCAAGATGAACATCGTTTTAATAAAATGTTCTTTTCGTATTCACAGTGGCTCAAAACTATTTTAGCTGTTTTATTTTCGGAAACAAGAAACAATTTGCATGCAAAAATCCGTTTTTCCGTCACGTAAAATTGTTGAGAAAAATGTTGTCATTCCAAATGAATCGTCCAATTTATATTTTTCTAACCTCAGACTCTAGAGCAACGGACTCGATTTAAGTACCGTCCGGTTTTTAAGAGTGCCGATTGAAATGTTTTCACGTCCAAATAATAAAGGTGAAAAATATGCGAACCGAAAATATTTAGGTAGATAACTCGTTATCTCAACAAAGATAGGACGTTTTATCTAAATACAGATGAAATTGAATGAACAAAGTTTCTGCACGAGTTTAGAAGTTGTGGTTCAAACGCGTTATTGAATATCTGAAAGCGATGACAAATCGTTGCATTTGAAAATACGATTCTGAGCGAGCTCAGTTGTCCAGTATACGTCCTGGTAAAAACCAAATTTAACTATAAAAATGTTCCAAAGATTCCGAAAAACCACAAACCCACGTATAACGAATATTAATTTAAATACCGCGTGAAAATGTCAAACAATTTGGACCATTATTCGAGGAGTACGATATTAGTAGCAATCGCACGTAATTCCATTGCACCGTTTTTCAACGCTTTTTTCGTACGCGTTCGGAATCTTTCTGGCAGTTATTTTCGAAATTTTTCTAATAAGATAGCGAACTTTGTCTTATACAATATATTTCAATTTAAATTCTTTAATAACAAATTCGTGTAAGATACGTATTTTTTTTTTAAATTAAATCAAACGTGTGACCGATTTTTGACATTCACCAACTTAAAACGACCAAAAAAAAAAATTGTTAGTATCGATTTTCAAAATTATTTAGATCATCTTTTACCTGTCGCTAACCACGTGCAAACGTTTCAAAGTCTTTTGAAAAAAATCAAATTTTTCTATCGCACACAGAAAACGGAAACGTTCGGAAATTTTAACGATCGAAAATCGCCTGAATCAAGGACCTGTATTTCGCCTATTTCAACAGTGTTTAAAACGTTTATTATGTTGGTCATGAAATCTATATCGATCATGTCGAAAAACACGTTTGTTTTTAACGTTTCGCTCGGAATCCAAAATTTTTGGATAAAACGTTTTTTAAAAAAATCCGTTTAGCGCCATTACGCGCGGTCCTCCAGCGTCTTTCGTCCGCGGCGACGACGCGACCGCCGCGTACCAACAACAATAATGATCTGCGGTTGTGGACCCCGTGGGAGACTTAAAAATAATACTTTATGGTCCATTAATTTTCATTCAATATGACCACCATTAGTAACGAGTACGAATTTCACGGTGAGCCGTCCGCGCCCGAAATCGTTGTTACGTTCGCCCGGACCGGGTTATATATACACGGACAGGTACTCGACACAACACAATACAACACGAATATTATAATATTGAATGACGAAAATTAATCGTCCAGAGGGACAGTTATTAGCATGCACCTTTTTATAATTTTTCGTTATTGTTATTTTCGCTGAGATATTTTTTTTTATTACCACTTGTTGTGTCGTCATCCTGCGCGCCGCTGTTATCGACGACGACGCGTGGCAGAGGATCGGCGTTTGCCGATCGCGTTCGCCTCGGTCGAGTTTAAAACGGAAAACAAATAGAAACTACTTCTACGAGTTTTGACGTAGAAAACGAGAAACGGTTGAAAAAAAAGTTCGGTTTTTCGCTAAAAAAACAATATTCTATAAAGACGTCCGATTCGTATTGCATAAAACTTAACCGCGTGTGAATAATATGAAATAGGGAACGAAATAAGTTTGTTTTTAATTCGGTCGTTGCACGTTCCCGAAAAAATCAATTTTACTTTGCGACAACGTGACGATGTCGACTATAAACAGTCGAGTTGTACAATAATTAACGGAATATTGTTCGTAGGGCAAAAACATAAATATTCAACTAGACCGCTTTAAAAAAGAAAAAAAAAGATAATACTCGACTTTAGCAATACTGCACTTTATCCAAAACTTTGAGAATGCACTAGTGACTTTTTTTTTATCTGCCGTTCTGGACGTATACGATTCCAATGATTATACCTGATGAACGAATGAGATGGTAACACTCGCCTCGAACACTGGTACGTTTTACGTGATAAAATATTATTTAAAATTAAAATCGAAAAATGAAAAAACGTCAGAGTTTAGAATGCATAACGTAGAGTGTGAACGTGTCGAAAAATAAGATTCCCTGCGTGCAAAAAATATGATCGATTTACATAATCGCAGTAACGTTTCCGGTAAAAATAGTGTAAACGGTTGTGAAGGCGAGGGAAAATAATCCTAAAAAATGCGTACAAAAGACTGAAGTTATTTGACCGTTTTATTCGGACTTTACGAGTGCATTCGCAGCGAGTGTGTACTGCGGAAAAAAAAAGAAATAACTGAAAAGAATCTGCGGTCCTCGTGCGATACTATGGTTGTCCCGTGTTTTAAAATGATTAGTTACTTTCTCGGTGGAATGTATTATGTTGTAAGAAGACAAACCGTCACAAAATCGTTTTTTCGTGTTGTATTACAACAAGTCACTACGCCATAGGACTCACGCGGATTTCCCGAAAACAAGGGTGTACACAGCACCGCGATTATGTTAAAAATAATTAATAAACGAAACATTTTTTTTTTCCCCGTTTCGTTATCTAGATAGATTCGATGAATTTTTGAAACGCTTAGTTTTAATTCTTCTTACCTAGATGGAAACTTACGAAAACTATAATATCCTCTTCGTCGGCCGGATAAAAATGTCGATTTATCATTGCAACACTGGTCCACGTGCCCTACACGGTTCTTACGTGGCCGACACGAGCGTATGAAGACGAGTCATTATCACCATAGGTACTGTCGGTCGTTAAAAAGTTTTTTGTAAAAAAGAATCGAAAAAAAAAACGCTAATGACGTGTTTCTCGGCCGCAACAAAAAGTTAAACGTCGCAGTTATCCTCCTTTCGTCCGTTTCGATTAAAACTTCGCCTAAACACGCTCGAATTATATCGAGTTTACAATGGCCAGGACGAATTTTTTGCACCACACTACCGCCGATGCGTACGGCTATTATAGTATTTTTTTTTTTGTATTTTTTAATGCACGTGACTCGGACATTAAGTCGTCAACGTTTGCGCTGCGATTATTATTAAAATTATAATTTTGTACACTGGTGCTCAGCTGTGCGTTATCACGGCGATGTCAAAAACCATCGTCATTGTTACTTTTCAAATGGAAAATCGCGTTGAAAACCGTCGGAAAAATTCGCGGCAACGACAAAGAACCGATCGTTGTCGAGCCCAACCAAGACGCGACATACGAACAAACCGTCTGGACCGAGTTAAAAACGGTTTTTATCGAATCAGGAAAACGTAACCAGACGAATACTGAAATGATTTTTATTTGGACGACATATTAGATAGAGACTTTGCAAAAAAAAAAAAAACCGATGGAATTTTTCTGAATCTATATAATTCAAAATAATCTAGTGACACGTGATGAACGTTAGTAGTCGAATGTTTCGACTATATAATAGTTTAAAACGGAGGGATAACAACTGAAAAATTTTAAAATTGTTTACCAAAAAAAATTTCATCGAACGTGTATTGTTTTTTCTCTGTCATTTCTCATTTGGTCATTACACGTCCATCACAACGGCTTCGGTCGCGCGATGTTCGTGTCGATTTTACGAGTTTTGTTGCGACTGATTACTGTCTACGTCTCATTTCGTAGATTATAAAACGGACAAAACTAAACGCGTTCAGGGTCAACGTTTTTAAGTTGAATAAAATGCGATGTTCGCTGCGCAAGTACGATTTCGGTATGAAAATTAACCGAAATAAATTTGTTCGTTATAAGTGTCATTGTTATATTGATTAGTTCGTCCTCCGCCCTGCAGTCGTCGCGTCCAGACGCGTACAGCGAACCGTGTAATTTTTCAAGTACACTGTCAAAACTCGTCGAAAAATAACTAACGCATTTGTATTTTCCACGAGACAATTATAGTTTTCCAGCGATCTTTTGAGACAAAAAAAAATATACATACATGTATACGTTTGCGTTGATTGCAAAGTATTACGGCTGACAAAATATTAACTTTAAACGGAAAGTCTGCACTGGTTCGTCGCAGATCTTAAATTGTTTTCAAACTTGATTTTTCCACGTAGCTTCTTTGTTTTTCAAATTAACTCTCCGCCCCTACACGAAGCCCGGGGCGCGTGTATGACACCGTTCCGACTGTTGTTAAGCTCTACGGTGTTTTTATCGCATGGTTGCAGAATAACACACACGCGGTGTATAAAATATCATAATACAATATTGCGACAAAGGCGAGAGTTGAAAAAATAAATCGTCGCGAAAGAGGATTTCGACGAACCGATTCACTTACGTCGTTTTCAAATATCTACAAAAAAAGGTTATAATTTAATGAAAAAGAATTTAATAGTTGAAATAAAAGAATAGAACGTTTCTCGCATCGATTAAATGAAAAAGTCAAATTTATTCTGGTCGACTCCGTTTTTTTACCACGATACGGGTGTATTAAAAAAATTTATAGGGCGAACAGTCCCCGGAGTCGTTTCAGAAATCCTCTCGTCCTGTTACGATTTCACTTTGTTTTCTATTTTCTCTACTTTTACCGTTCGTCGCCAACAAAAGTAACAAATTACTCGCAGAAGGTTCCGATGGGAAATTTCACTCGTCTTTGTGAACAAGATTGTTTTTTATTTACGCAAAACCAGATAAATCGCGTAACCGAGATCGGATCGCCTCGAAATTCGCGTCGTTTTCAAATGAAAAAAAATCCCGAAAAGTTCTCAACAACACGTTCTACGGCTAGCCGGTACGAGAAATTTCAATCGAACCTGGCGGCGGCGCGCGACTGCGTCCTAGCTCCCCCCAACAGCTCCCGATCGACTCCCAAGCCTTTTCGCGGCCAAACTTTGAAATCCGGCCGCAAGAGTCGAAGCTCCGGCCGCAAGAGACGAATATTTTCGTTCGTTTGTTTTTTTGTTCCCTTTTTTTTTACTCTTCGTCCCCGAAAGAATTCGCATTCAGAGCGTGGATGGATATACTACTCACGTTGCACGCGGGTCTTGTTGTTGCCGTGTCTCCGGCCGTCCCAGCTCTCCACGGTCTGCAGCCTCCAGTCGAGCGCGGTCGAGTCGGCCGGCGAGATGGGCCTGGACCGCAGCTGCGTGGTCACCGGCACGTAGCTGTCGCCCACGTAGAGCACCTGGAACGAACGAGGGTACCGCCGTTAGTTAAAACGTCGTTACGACAAACGCGCGGTTGTTTTATTTTTTTCTAATCTCCTCAGCTCGACGGCAAAGCGCCGCTTCTAAACGTGAAAATCGGGTCGATTACCTTCCGTACGCGAGCCACGCCCGTGTGTAAATTAGTGACGACGACGACGACGACGGTAATGGTGATAAATCGCGGAAACCGAGGAGTTATAATGCTCGGACATTACCGTCGTCGGTTAGGACGTACGTCGCAGTAGGGTTACAGGTCGTCGTTACACGGGCGATTATTATCCGCGCCGGCATAATGGCTTCGGGGGCGCTAGAAGAGCCGTTCGCTCCGTCCGAATATCGGTACAGGCGCGATGATACAAAGACCGTTGTCGTTTGCCACACCGACAAGAACGGAACGAAATTTTCCACGCGTACTGTATACATTACGGTCGGATAATTTAATCCGGATAAAATTCTACTAATATCGTCTTTTCCGAGATCGTTCGAGTAAGGGTATCTGCCTAACGGCGACTCGGTAAGAATTTTTTTCATCGTCCGCGTCTAGACGAACGTGTGATACCAATAGTTTCTGACTCGTTCGTATCTCATCCGTACGTCACGTTCTCAAACTCGCCACAAGACACTGAGCACAGTTGAGGGATTTGGTATTTTTTTTTTGTTTAACGATACTGGCAATGAGTGGGGCGAGAAGTCAACATAATACACAACCTCGCATTGAACGACTCTGTGTAATCAATAGGGGTTTTTTTTTTTTGGTGAGCGCTCCTGCAAAACTAAATAATTTTTTTTAAAAAAAAGCCGGGATCACTCTAGGTCGCGTGGGTACGGTTTGAACGGAATACGCTTTGGGTGGGTCACCGCGGTCTTGAAGTCGTGATTCAAATGCATTATTCTGAAAGCGACGATAAATCGTTGCGTTCGAAAATACGATTCCGACCGAGCTCGGTTGTCAAGTATACGTTCTGGAAAAAACCAAATTTAACGATAAATAGCGTCCGAAAATTACGAAAATCCACGCGTACAAAGGATTCGAATATCGTGTGAAAACTTCAAACCATTCGGACCGTTATTTGAGGAGTCAATACGACTTTAGTATCAATCGCGTGATAATAATCACGATTCGCGTAGGTACAAATTTTTTTCTGAAAATAAGTCAAATGTATTACCGATTTTTGACCATTTTCCAACTTTAAAAGACTAAAAAAAAAAAATTAAAAATTGTGACTTTCGAAATTTTTTTAG
This sequence comes from Hormaphis cornu, assembly GCA_017140985.1. Taxonomy (NCBI): domain Eukaryota; kingdom Metazoa; phylum Arthropoda; class Insecta; order Hemiptera; family Hormaphididae; genus Hormaphis; species Hormaphis cornu. The sequence continues at coordinate 15,691,290 of CM029361.1, forward strand.
TATCTTATGTACGATATACTTGTTGATAACCTCAGTGTGTTTGTGGATAATGCCTGTAGGTAGAAATTATTGTAGACATATAAATAATAATCTGGAAAACCGTCAGAGAATTTAAAAGATTTGTGGCCACCGTTATATTATGATGTAGTACTAAATTGTACGATTCGCATTCGATGGGTCACAAACGCTATTCAAACAAAATGTGTTTTCTTTCTACTTTACTCACAGAACGTTTTTCATTCTCGGGTGACGAATCGCATTGTTATTATTAAGGTGATCGTCGCTTTACACTAGGCGTCTCAATTCATCGATAATAAAATGTTCAAAAAGACGGTAAAAAAATTGATAACGACGATATTTCGATAAACGCGCAAACCAAAATATCATACAAACGAAAACGTTTCATCGACGTGTCGCGCGCGCGTGGCGTCGACGATTGAATGAATACGTGCAGTCTCGGAAAAAATAAACGAAAAAACGCGAAACGTGCGACCTAATAGAACGTGTAACGTGTAACGTGTAACGTATAACGTGTAATTATTTAACTTGAAAATTTATAATGTTTCTGTTATAAAATAACAGAAATGGCCGGATTCGGTCGTGTCGTTATTAACGAGCGTTCAAATTTATCTACAGGGTGTTCCAAGTTGAATGTTGTGATCAACAATGATCTCGGAATGTATTGAATATAGAAAAAATGATGTTCGCGTGAAAATGTTTTTGATTTACGTGTTCTACGACAATTATACGGTTACAACATTTGGTGTTTGTATTATTTAAATAAACGTTTTAAACCGTGTCCGTCTGTTTGTATGTGTCGTGTAAGCATAATTCGTTAATGAAATGTTTGTGGTCGAAAAACGATTTCCCATATGAAACTCTACAAAACTCTAGTTAGAGGGTTTTAAATTTTTCGAAAACTATGTACAACGACGCATAGTAGAGGTCTGGAGGTGTCCCAATCTCACGATCCATTATTTAGTTATTGTATACATAAATATTGTTTCCAAACTTAGATAATAGTACCTAGATTTTTGCGAAAATCTGCAAGTTAGAAAGGTTCCGAAAAGAATGCACTTCGACGTAGTAGCAGTGTCGAAAATCGTTGTCATAACCTCTGTTACGACCGCCTAATCTTCTTGTAATTTCGCGAGCATAATTAACAACTCCAGAACGTTACTACGTTGAAGCACCTGCATTTTAGAAACTCATGACCTATCTAGAGTTTTCTCTAGAAAATTGTTTTTTGACCACAAAAATTCGTTAAAAAATTATGCGTACACAACAAATACAAAAAAAGTATGCTACTCGAGTTTTAAATGTTGATGTAAAAAACACAAACACCCACGAAAATAAAAAAATTCGGAAATGTACGTTTTGTGGAGCACATAGAACGTAAAAACTGTCAAATCTCAATATTTATTTCTGTTTTCAATAATTTCCGCGATAGAATTGCTGTAAAAACTAAGTTGGGACACACCGTATATGTCGGATCACAGAAAAAAATCATATTTGAACGTTTACGTTGAAATATTTTTTTTTTATAAAATGAAGGCGTTCTCCGTTTCCACACCTCGTTCTCGAATCGTTCGAGCACCAATTATAGTATCTATATTATGTTGTACGTGTGTAACGAAAATAATTCAATGTACGTTTTTATACTTAGACAACGAAAAGCGGTTAACGAATATTGTTTGTTTATTGAGGTTTGATCGACTTAAAACTGTAGTAGAACGAGTAAGTGTGTCATGAAGAAATCAAACGAGATATTATAATGTAACCCGGCCCGTTTTCGCTGCCACCATTTAAATAATCCGAATCATACATACTGGTACCCCTTGTTTTTTGTTCGAACCGAGTCGAATGCATCTCGTTTTCATTTTTCCTATTTGAAATATAAATCTACGATCACGAATTCGAGATTAAACTACACAGAGAGGTACTTTTGAACGATTTTCAGACGTATCAGGTCTAAATAGTTCGTTTAGATGAAAAGTTTTTTTTTTTTACCCGTCAAAGCAAAAACATCAATTTATCCTTATTATTTTGCAAAGTGCCAAAGATGAAATAAAGAAAACACATAACTAACCTTACCTGACATCCGCTATCGTATGTTGTCTTAGATTATAAAACATTTTCTGTATATAGTGTTAATAATAACGCTAAACATGTTTTCCCAAAGTAATTTCCATACGCTCCGAATACACCCCCGTTCAATCAGAGCACATCATTAGGTATTTCAAATGTTACTTTGTTTTTTCCTATCTAAATTAAGTAAATCATATTCAGATCTTCTTTTATCTGTATGTTGAACGCGTTATTTGAAGTCCAAACACGTCGCCTCGAGGTGGGCTACAATTTTGTTCGTACCGAGGGGCGCAAAAAGTCGACGCCAAAGAATAATTAATATAACGAATGTGAGATTGATTTGTGTAAACGTTACATTTTTCGCACACAATTTCGTTCAAAGCATTTCCTAATATCGCTTGTCGTTCAAATAGTTTTAATTTGTTGCCACTTAATACGCACGTCTGCGGCCCGATTCGTCAACGACTCGACTTTTGGTATAAAAAATTCCAAACGGAATCGTGCGGTCATCGAAAACGCAATAATAATTATACTATCGTCGTGTTCAATTATATTGGGCGTGTTATAGTTATAAACGTCGTAACGGAATCGAGCAAAAAAGTAATTTAATTTTTTTGATATTTAAGCAGCGAGAATTAACGACGCGGCCGATTTTGCGGTCAAACGAACTGAGAGAGCGTCTGGTTTTACGTGCGGTGATTTTTTGCCACCACACATTCCAAGACTGAAAGTAAGTACACACGATTGAAAACATTTTGGTTCACTCCGTTCGAATATTTCGGGTTTTGTTCGTCACCTCGCTAAAGGTATAGGAATGATATTCGGAAGAACGGAAAATCAAAAATTTTTCGAAAGTTTTTTGCACTGGGGACCGAAACACAAAAATACGTAATATATAGTAACGTGTCGGCTCAGGGAATTTTCTCTCGAATCGCAATGTCCAATGTAAACTTTTCCACCACGAGGACGCGGTAAAAAGCTGTTTATATTTCTGCGGTTTGTTGTGCCAATATCGACAAGAGAATCGAAAAAACTGTTACTCGCGTCTATGCGCTACACGAACAAATAAGGAGGCTCGATTTTTAAATCATATCCGATTCGAAACTTATTTTTTTTTAATTTTACACATTTTGCGGCTCAAAAACGCGCGACGTTCAGACCAAGGATCTCGGTGAAGAGAGGCTGCAATCGTATGATAACAGACACCACTCCATCACCGATGTCCAATCGCATATGTATTATTTTCGGTTCCTTTTCTAAATAACTGTGTTCGGCTATCGACGATGTACGGTTGTTAAGACGTAACAGATTTTTAGAACTTTTAGAACACATATTGTAGGATTGAAAGGGTTTTAACTTTGGTAATTACCGTTTTGATTGTCACGTTTATTGTAACTGCAGGTAAACAACGATATATGTTTTTCAATTGTGTTCCTGAATTTTCGCCGATTTTGTACGTAACTCCTCAGGTCTTGTTTATATGACTTTTAGTCGTACGCTGCCGTATCTTTGGCGTTTATTTAATTATTTTTATTTAAACGTTCGTTTTTTTTTTTTTTTTGTCAACCCGAGTTGAACTGAAATTTACAAAAGAAGTACGAAAACCCAAAAACTCGGTGGTGTCTTCTATTGTTTTCATCAATGCGGATGACGATTACGCTGGTGGACGTTTTCCACCAAGGTCGAAACAATATTTCTACCGTGTCTGAAGGTGTCACTTATAGTGTCTAAATATATATTTTATACGGACACGAATTACGTTTCCAACGTGACATTTTCCGTAAAATATATTTGTGCAACACAATAAACACATTATCGAAAAACAATCGGAAAGCATTGTATAATGTGTTTGTGTGTGTGCTGTATATAGCCACCAAAACTAAAGCGAAGATTCGATGAACCGAAACCCAGATAATTGTGAAAAATGTTACCAGAAAAGTTTTTTCCTTTTATTTGTTTTCCACTTATATCCCAGGTTTATTGCCGCGTTACGGTAAAGTCGCTTGACGTGCGGTTAGATTTTTCCGAGTACATGAGATCATAGGAAGATTAATTGAGAAAAAATGTCCGCGTGTCCCGTGAGAGCTCGACACGATAATGTCTTTATGATGGGCAACGTTCGGACGTGAAAACTTTTCGGTTTCGCTCGTAAACCGTGAAAAAAGTTAAGCTAACGACACTTTTTGGAAAAAAAAAAAAAAATACAATTCAAAATTAAACGGACTAGAAGCCACGGATTTCATTCAATGGCAGTCACGCTCGAATCACAGGACGATTCCCGTTTAAATCGTACAGCGATTAATCTAGTGATTATACGATGAAGACACCGAAAACCGAGTTTGATTTGCCACGATGTTGGCACTCCCACGATTTTGATTTTCTACCTCTCGATTGTGTACGCACAGCTTAAACCAAATTATTTTGAAAACCGGAGTGATACAATTGGAAAACTCGGGAAATCTTTCTACATTACACACTCAAACAGCACCGCAGTCAATAAATCACTAAGTTTTCGCGCAGTAAAAATATCTGCGTTGTATTTATAATAATAGTTAATTGAAACGGAGAAAGCGGTGAGAACAAAACATAAACGTTTTGTTGTTCCCGTCGTATTCGAGATTAACGTACCGTTCAACAATAGAGTTTTGAAGTATATCAAAGGCGAACTGTTAAATATCTGATTATACAATTTCCGTCGATATTACAGGTACGTAAGACTTACTTACTATTACCTTTCAACAGATCGTATCACCTCGATATTTATGTTTAATTATTGTTACCGTATTTATAAGTATAGGTTGTTATTAATACCATACAGTTTTCGTTTCATCGTTTACCCCATACTTTGAACAGCCGTAATTATAATACTGGCGTACGCAAACCTTTGTGAAGAAATGTTCACAAGCTGCAAGCTAATTTAAAGTCAGAATCTTGACTTTTTTGTGGTTTTCAAAACGTAAAACATCGGAACACTCTTTCCACACACGAGAAAGTCGTTACAAACCTGACAGTTTCGAATTTTTGAAGTTTTTTGTTGTGTATTCACTCATAAAGTAAGCAAAATGTCAAACAAAACTGTGTAAGAAACTACGAAGTACTACCGGAGTCGGAAAATTTATCGAAAAATTGGAGCATTCGTTCTATCCGGGATAATGTTAAAAGTACAAAAAAAAAAAAGGCCGGAATCACTCTGGGTCGAGTGAGTACGCTGTAGGTCACTGTTTTCGTATGGTTTGTACAGAAATTGTACTTGAAATCAGAAGCAATTAAAAATCGCTTACGAAAGTAACGATTCCGAGTGAGCTCAGTTAAACGATAAAAATTCTGCCGTAAAAAATAGAGATTATTATTGTTCTTTTATTAGGTGCTAGAGTTAAAAGTAGGTAACAGTTTAAAATTGTCATTATTGTTTGGAATCTTAATTTTATTATCATGAAAAAATAGTTCTTAAACTAATAGGTGCCAAAAAAAAAAAAAACCAACGAATAATATCTAACACCACGGAGTAATTGAATGTTTTGTTTTTAGAACTTTCCTCAAATTGGGGGTATCAGTCTACAACAGTGAGTAATTTCATTGTTATAATCAAATTAACACCGTTTTTCAATATTTTTTTCGTACGGTTTCTGACCGATCTACAAGGCGAATTTTCACGAAATATTTTTATTCGAAAATCAAATTTCGTTTTACATAAAATGCACAGTTTTTAAAACTTAAACAAGAAATTTCCTCACGGGTATGCCAAATTTTCGAAAATTTCTCAAATTCGAACATATCAAAAGTGTGAAAATGGATTTTCGAAATTTTTCGGTAGCGTTTACATTTCGGGAACCTTGTGTTTAAGTTTCAAAACTTTTTGTAGAAAAGTAAATCGAGTATGTCAAAAACGCGTTTGCCGTAACTTTTACGGTATTTTTGTTAATTTTTGCTTAGTTTAGTTTAGTAGTGGCTTTTTAACTTTACCGACGCCAAAGTCTATGACCTCTCAAAGTACCGTCTGTGTATTGTTAGAAGTACGGACGTTAAAACTCGGAGCATTATTAAAAAATAGTTATCGTGTGGTAAAAAACACACATCAAGTGAAAACCAATAGGTCTTTTTCGTGTCACTCAGAATCTAAATAAAAGCTTTTAACACGGCTAATGCGTAGAATAAAAACATCGACTGAGGTCTTCAAGGGACACTATATACATACAATCATCGTGATATTATATGCGGAGCGTTCTTTGTTTATCCGTTCATAATTATTTTCGGTTTTGTCCCGTTTATCGTTTTCGTTCTCCGTTCGTTTTGTCAACCTACGTCAAACTTTGCGGCTAACTCCACACACACACAGACACAACATGGCATATTTATAATTATATCGTAATATTATTTCGTCATCCCGAGTAACGTTTTGTATTTTGCGTTTTGCCCTCTGCGCCAGACAGCCATTTTATTCCTGCGAATCCCGACGGGACGGATACTCGTGTAATATAGGTAGGAAAGAAAAAAAAAATCGCAAAACAATATTATACCCATCCTTCGGGATTCGCATCACTCGAGTACAATAATGTACGATTTATTATCATTTTTATTACTCGAATGCGTATACAAACGACGCGATCCGCCGTTTAATAACACCGAACCGTTGTTGCAATGATGGCGCGCGAATCGTTACAATTACAATAATATAGCGTATCGTCGTTTTTGCGATTCGGGTTACCGATTTTTTCAGGAAATCGGACGAAACTCTGGGGAAAAATAACATTCGTTCGTATCGGCATCTATACAGTTGTTTTCCAAAGGTTGGGCCCGTCAACTACAGTTAAAAATTTAACAATATTTAAATTTTTTAACTCGACTGATCGATTATTTTTGTATACGTAACGTATTCGGTTAGAAATTGTACTGCATTTGTTCAACTTTTCATAGTTAACTATCCGCAATTTTGAAAAGTAAAGTTGAAAAACTATGGATCGTACGTTTTGTGACTATTTTAGCAACGGAAAAATGTTTAATTTTTTTTTTCAACCGAGTCAAGTTTATTTTATTATCTATTTTAACTTGTCTATTTGTTTTTGTTAACTTTAAATTTTCAACTGATGTAGCAATTAAATTGAATCAACTCAGTGAGTAGTTCTTTTTTTTACCAGTACTGCCAGTATTAAAAGGGAAGAAGGGTTTGTGTTAAAAATCAATAAAAAAAAACTTTGCGAGGGGTCACTACTTTAAAAGTTGTGGTTCAAACCCATTGTTTACTGTCTGAAAGAAATGATAAAACCTTATTTAACAATAAAAGTGGTCCGAAAATTGCAAAAAACATACCCAAGTATGAATTTAATAACGTGTGAAAATCTCAAACCGTTTGGACCATTATTTGAGGAGTTAATACGATTATAGTGTCAGTCGCACAATGGTGCGCGTAATTCCATTGTTATCACGCCAAATTTCGCCGTTTTCCAACACTTTTTTTTTGCAGTCGTTCGGAGTCTATTGTGCAGATTTTTCGGCAATGTTTTATCAGATAGAAAATTTTGTTTTACCTAAAACGTGTTTCAATTTTTAAATAACAAATTCGTGCGAATTTTTTCCTAATCTTACAGCGCGTTGATTAGTGGGTTGATTACTCAGTATATTGTTATTTGCGAACTAAAATTATAATGGCCGCGATCCCGTGACGCGATTTTCGCACCGAGTCTCGGTTTCGTAATGGTTTTTCATTAGCACGTGTATAGTGAAAGAAAAGAAAAGCAAATCCCAAACCGTTTTATTGGACGGAGAAATAACATTTTAAAAGACGTTTGAACCGTTTCGGATGTGAAATCGTATTTGCTCGCGACGAAACGGGCGATTTTTCACGAACAAAACAGAGTGTATCTTAAAAACTTTTGTACGCGTCGGTGGCGTACTTAAAATTAGGTAGGCACCTTTCGGATCCAGATTTTTTTCTTGAAACGTACGTGTTCTTCGCTAAAATCAATTTAATCGTGTAGACCGAGTGCTCCGGCCTTGACTCTGAATACCACGAAATGTCGAGATTTCGGCTTTATGTCCAAACGAATTTTTGAATTTTACACGTTTTGTGAGTCCGGAAAGCCAAAAAAATTTACACTACAAATTTACGTTCGTTCGATCGAGTCCGATACCGTTATAATCGTTACGCGATGGCGTAGGCATTAAAAATTTCACTCGAAATTCAAATCGATATTTTTTTACACGCGGAGACGAGCGCCGGAGTTTTCGGACCGTTTTTACCAGGACGTATGTGGCCTACCTACCTACCGAGCTCGCTCGGAATCGTTTTTTCGAAGGCGGCGATTGAGACAGTTTTTGAACAACGTCCGAAGCGTAGTCGATCTTCCGATTTGAGAACACGGTGTCTCGCTTTAGCGCGCGCCATTTTTCGTCGAACGAAATCATCACAACAGCGCGTTTTAACGGTCGGTCGGTTCGCCCGGACTGACGGTTGTTATTGAAGGTTCTCAAACGAAACGCAACTCGCAAGTGCAAAACTCTGAAAATTTGTTTTTTTTTTTTGCATTTTTCAATTCGTGGGCGTTAGTTAAACGGACCGAGGACGCGTCACGAAGTTTAGACACTTATTTCGCCCTCAGGCGCTCGCCATACCGAGGCCTAAAATTCGGCGGCGTGCGACGGACACGACATTTTGAATGTAACACCGGTCATGAGCACTCACCGAGTTGTGCTCGCTACCGTCGTGGGCCAGCGCTTCCCTGGTGTCGTTGAGCACGAAGACGTTCTCGCGGCCCACGTCGTCGCCGGCCTCGTCCCCGGTCGGATAGGACGGCTCCGTCGGACCCTCACCGCTGCCCACGGCCACCGTCTCCGTGGTGATGGACTCGTCGCACATCACTCGCATCTGAAACGACAAAAAAATGATGATGATTACTGCGTGTTTACTCGGATTCGTTGTTTTTTTTTTCGGGGGAATACGACAGGTATCGGCGGAAGTAGATGAAAAAGGGCTCGGAGAGCAGTAAGTTTGAGCGCAGTTTTCGAGTGCCCGGACCTCGAGTTACGACCTAACCTAACACAGTGAGCAGAACAAAAGACATTCCAAACGTTCGCGACCGACTGCAGCCAATCGGCTATAATAACGTACCCGCGATAAACAAATTATGACGTTGCGTTTTATTTTTCAAAGGCGTTTTATTCGTTTGAAATGCATATACAATAGACGCAAGTGTTGTTTGGTTCGCATGGATTAGTAGTGTTTATTATGCCTTTTCGAATTCTCGTTTTTCCTACACTCGACTGTACGTGTTTGACGAGTAAGCCGAACGCGATACACGTTTTTCTGTCCATTTCGCTAACAGTTTTTGACCAACTTTTTTTTGGAAAGTTTACACCGTTCACTCCTCAGAATCTTTTATGAATTCTTGCAACCTACGCGACACGGTAACAGAGGTCGAGTGCTGAACGCGTGATGAGCCTGTCGAGAGAGTAATTTAAAGAGGTGAAAAAAAAAAAACCTATCGATTATCAAAGGTCCCCGAACAACAGGCTAAACAGTTCACAAAAAAATGTTGTCAACAAATATATATATGTCGTTAACATTTATCTATGTAACATTAATACACGCCATCGATAGTTTTCGTTGTTCTATTCAACCGGTTACTAGGAAAAAATTCAGGTACGTTTTAAAACTGATCCGTATTTTCTGTTATTGAAGTACAATTTTACTGAACTCAGCTTCGTTGTTGACGAAGACTTTACATTCTTAGTTTTCGCCCACGCGGACTGGTATCGCGGTATATCGTTGTATTTTACTCCGGTGATTATCCAGATAGTATGCACCATTATGCACCATTTTCGATACCTATACAGCTCGTCCCGAACACGACCTTGGTCGCCGATCGCTTTCCGGAAAAAATGACAAAGAGAGACGGACGACAGATACACAAATCCGTGTTAATCCTCCGGATGACTTATCGCGCCCGCGACCAAAAGGGCTTTGGCCCCGCCGACACGGATCGTTATTGTTCTCTGCACTTTTTCGACATTGCCACGACATTCGTGTAATATTATACATGTATATATATAATTCATAATGTAAAATAGGCATGAAAATAATAATAATTCGATTGGACAAGCATTCTAACTCTTATATCGACGCGAAAACACGGCGAGATCATCCGACACGAGCCACGCACCGTTGCCGCGGAATCGTCGCAGTCCGACGACGGTCCGTAAAAAGCGTATTATTTTAATCGTAAAACGTTATTGAAACGCTGTCACGTTTGAAAAACAAAACCTATAGAAAATTTTCAAATATTAAAATAGTGCCTAGTGTTTGGCGAGTATCGATTTCGCTCTCTGAGCCGATCGAAACGTGCGTAGAGTGGGGCAAGACGACGAATCGGAATATTTAAAAGTCAATAATGGTGTTTACGAGTTCCTAAACCATCTCTAGGCATATCACTATGTACACATATGATTGTACATTTTTTTAATGTTTAGAGGTGTTCTTTCAATTTTTAAAATCGTTAGTTTTTTTTAGTGAACGTACGAGGTCATTTCAATATTCAACTGCCTACGGTTCTCCAAGCGTTTGTCCAAAATCACTTGAACTGTGTGTGCATAAATCATCCAAAGTCATGCAAAACACGTTCGATGTTAGATCGAAAAAACGGTAATTGTTTTCGACTTACGGCTGCCAATAGTACGGGGTAAGAATTTCTTGAAAAAATTTCAACAGCTTCTTGTCGACTACGAATGAAACGTCTAAATCGACATAAAATGTCTCGAATGACTTTTAAAAACGTCCAATTTCAATAATTTTAATCAGACCCTTTAACAGTCGTGAGCAGTTGGCATCGTCGACTTACCCCGCCGCTCTCCCCTACAGAAATCGCAATTTTACGTTCAAAGCTAACGGAAACCGTTTTACGATTCTGAGCGGTTTCGGTGAACCAAACGTGGGTAATAAACGACAACAAGAATCTTTAAAGTTTTGGCTCAAATCACGTCCATTAAATTGAAATTAACGCCCAAATAAAATGTCTGCAACAAAGAAATAGAAGTACGCGATACTATATAGCTTTTATGACATGCTTTGGCGAGAAAATAAATGATCAACTTTTTTGTTTAAAGTTTATTTTGCTTTCTCGTCATGACTCGTCTAGTTAATTTTTTTGTCGTTGTTAGCTTCACACTTTTAACTAAAGGCAATGTCGAACAAACTTAACTTATCGCAGTTTTTTTTTTTTTTTTCCACTAAACAATCGCCCGACATCGGCATACATCTGCAGTGGCGTACTCGAGACGGGGCGGAACGCGTGGCCACCGTGAATACGCACGATACGGAAAAACTGTTCCTTTTCAATCTCAAAAAAAATAATTTTTTTTTCATATATTTTTATCTATAATTCTAAGCTAATATGGTTGAATCGGTTGATTAAATTTCAACAGTATAATATGTATTGTTATATATTCCCTAACTCTGCACACGACTTAATGCAGGTATTTTTTTTTTCTGCTTTTGTGGGCTTCTAAGAAATCAAATTCATATAACCGATTGTAAATATAGGAACAGTTCGCGCGAGTAAAAAATTCCCGGGACAAATGACGCACAGTTTGACGTTCAAATAGTTATGTTTTCCCCTTCGACGGGGCAATTTTTCGAGGGATACAAGTGGTGTAGCGGTCATAGATATATAGCCCCCTTGCCTTTGTGACCCCTCTACGGAAAGCCCTTTTTTTCACCCTTTTCCTTTTTCAGTCCGATACCGGACCTACCCGTCAGCGCTTTTAAAGCGACCACGTCAAACACCCTGTACAATGTATTCTGCGCGCAAACATTACATAAAACGGATGCGAGTTAAACGCAAAACGCCTGCGAGATTACGTGCATCGTTCTCGTAAAACGTACTATATAATATATAGTATTGTACAATATATTATATTGTGGACACTTTCGGTCCCGTCGAGGTATTCGCCAACGACATACGAGTATACGTTATTACACGCAGTTCGAGGGTCCCTCGGTAATGCGATTTGGGACGGCACTTTGCGGCGGCGGTGGATTTTACCGGCACATTATTTTTCGGTAAACGATGCGCGGGTCAATTTTACACAAACCCACGGTACTTTTTTCCGTTGTACACTCTGAAAACACAATATTTTATAACCCTAACGCGGCTGAGCCTAATGTTGAGGTGTACAGGAGAAGAGCTAACGCAGAAGTACAAAAAAAAATCTATCAAAAACCCGGCACGTCTCACGAGTGAACGAATTGAGTGGGCAGGCCACGTATGGAACACTAAAGAGAGCTCGGGAAGGAAAAATTAATGGAAAAATACCTAGAGCACGCCCTAGACAACGCTGGATGAATAGGGTTGGTAAAGATTTAAACAAGCGCACACAGGGTTTAACAATAGAAGACGACAGCATTGACGGTTGGAAAAAAAAGTAGTAGAAGCAGCGAAAGTCCTTCGAGGACCGTATAAAATCTCAAGAAGAAAAAAAAGAAGAATATTGCTGAGTGGTACCTACATAAAGGCCTCTATAACACAATACAGAACACTATTATACAAAAACTACTCAAAAATAATACTATACAGTAAATGTTTATCGTATTCGGAAACTTCTATTACGACGTCCATCGTTGTATTTTTAACTCGATTTTTAAAGTGGCAAAAAGAAAACACCGACCAAATATAATATGTACAACGCAACTCGACGGTAAAATGTACGGGGTTAAACTAAATCTTATAAATCTCTAGAGCCACCGCGTAGGGACAATCGCACCGCACTGCACATCGTTTAATGTGCGCGTTTAATTTTTTACTGCGAAGAACATTGAAACCATTTTAACACTGCAGTGTTCAAAGCTCGGCTGATTTCAACTCGATTTTAGCAAATCCGCGGTTCACATTTTGGTATAAGGTGCAATTGTTGAAAATGTCGCAATTCCGAGAACAAAAACGGTTGAAAAGTTGACTGGGTAGTTCGAAAAGATAATAAACATTATACGATATAATTTGAATGAAGTGCCTCCCAAAATCGATATTATTCCGGATGATTCTTTCGTAATCGTTATTAAAACGTCCGGCTCCTTTAAATATATTAAAATAATTCACGCGGACTATTTTCGACGAAGCGTCCGTCTCATTTTATACCCTAGAATCACCACGGAATCGGTCCACGATGTTCGATATCCAACCGTAAGAACACAATATCACCTGCCGTATAACGTTTAAAAAGTTTCAAACTCGGTTAATGTTTTTGACGATAGGTAGTTACATTTTTTGTTCTAGTAACTCTACTCGACTGAATTCAAATAATAGCTGTTGTTCGTTTGCCAAAATCTTGCCCTGACGTTGTGCAGCAGCACAGGCGCGATTCGGACCGGAGGACAGGGCACGGAGGGCGCTCGAGTTTTCCACCGATTTTCTTTTTTTTAAGGCGGTTTTTAGCCGCCCCGGAAATTCGATTCTTCAGATCACCTCTACACAACGCGGTATTATATAGTCTTCTGGAAAATGTCGAGCGCGAACGGAACGAGAGTCAAAACGCGAAAATAAATACCTGTGACGCACAATACGACCAAACAAATAAGATCGGATCGAGACAAACGTCGTCAAACTGGGTGACACGTTCACCGCGACAAAAGACGAATTTTATTTACCGACGTATTGTTATTGCGGTTCGGAAGTAGAACGGCCGCGGAAACGGTTCCCGGCAGCGCGACAATAACACACAAATAATATAAAATCGTACCCATAGGTACGTATTGTTGAGCTGCCGAAAGAATTCGATGTGAGGAAAAAACCAAAAAGAAAAAAACCATCCACGAAATAGTCTAAAACGCAGTGTTTCGGAAACGTTTTCGGTGGTTCGATGGCACGTATGAGATATATCACTTATTGTGAGTATTTTTTTCATTCGATGGCGGGGATTTTTTTTTTTTTTAATTTCGTGTGGCGATCCCTTTTTGACGCGAAAACTATTTCGCACGCAGAATTTAAAGGAAAAAAGAAAAACTATTAAAAAGGAAGGCGCCCATTATTATAAGTTTGTGTTGAGAGAAAATTAACTTTTAACTCGCACCACTACCAACACTTTGTTTATATAATTACCGTTATTTGTAACGAGTTAGAAAAAAGTCGTTAACTCGCCCAGCCTCCCCTTTGGCCATCTTACACGGATAAGATTACGATATTATCGTTTTACCTTTGATGTCCTCCGTGTACTATATATATAGTACAACAAAATATAACGCGACAAGCTCATTTTTAATACAATTTTCTTCTTTTTTTCGACACGCACCATAATGCGGTTTGTGCTTGAGCGATTCGATGTTATACAATACACAGGTACCGAGTTGGCACACGACCGACAAAGGGTTTCGATAAAATTCAGCCTCCTCGGGTCCAAATCACTGTGCAGATGAATATCGACAGGAGAGGTGCGGGGACTCCTGGTCGTACAAAGGCGATAATATATTATTAACAGGCGCGTATAACGCTGGAAAAGACCTCGTTTCGAGAGAAAACAAAAAACAAAACGCCGAAATCACTATGGGTCACCGGAGTTTTGGTTTACGCAATAAACCGTTGTATGTTAAATCTTTGTGTGATTGAAAATCGAACGTAACATTAGCGAGTAGGCGCAAAAGTCGGAATCCACTGTACAACAGTGCGTGATTTCATTGTTACGATCAGAATAACACCGTTTATATCAATACTTTTTTTTTTTTTTTTACGATTTTGGAGTCTACAAGGTGGTTTTCTTTTTAAAATTTTTTATTCGGTTTGCAAATTTTTATTTTACACGAACGTATTGAATTTTCAAACGATAAATAAAAAATTTGATACAACGTTCCTGATATTTATGACGCGTAAAATTCATATTCACTCCGATGAAGTTCACCGTTGTTTGTTGCGATATTTTTTTATGAACACATCAACAACATTACATATTTGAATACGTTTTAGAACGATCGCAGCTGTTCGAAATAATATTTAAAATCTCCTATCTAAACGACGAGATTCGTTCAACATTCATCGAACAGCGGTTTTTATTTTTTTGTTCACGTCCTTTATAGAATATCGGATGAATATTATTATGATGTATACAGATGTTTCGGATGTAGATACGGGAAAATGAGTGAAAATATCGTTCCCAGACTTCTTCCGGCGTCGGATGACGCGTTCCGACTCATTTTTTGCACCTCGGTAACGCGATAGATAAACTTTTCTTCTTTTTTTGCAAAATGTCCAAAAAAAAAAAAAGACGATCAAACGAAGAACGGTTTGTCGACGTTCTCGTGAACGAGCCATCGGGGTGCTGACTGTATAAAAACATAACACCTTTGTGTTCGACGGGAGGAAATGGCGTCGCGATTTTCGCTCGTTTTCGCGTCAAAAACGCGGAAATAAAACGAAAACCGTTTGCTGCGGTTCGTGTGACGCAGGACGTTTTTTTGACAAAAACGAAGCACTTTTTTACCCAGCCAGTTTTTTTTCTTTCAGCGTTTTTTCCAAAAGAAAAAAAATAGTACTTCAAGTTGCTCAGCAGCAGTCGCCATTACAAATTTTCTAATTGGTCATGAAACACGAAAAGAACGCAAAATTTTCAATAGAATCGTATACGATCAAGAATGTCCGTATCCAGAGATTTTCTCCGGGGCTGGAGGTTACTGATGAAAAGTTTTAATTGCATCTAAAATACAAAAAAAAAAAAACTAGTATTATAACATAAGAAACGCGGCCGTTGAGTAAAGTATAGAGAATAAAACGATTGAAAACGCTTTTTCCCAATTTACCGTGGTTGTGTTGATTGAAAATATTAAAACTTTTCTGTAGTTATCGCCAATACCGCTGGGCGTATAAAAAAATTAAAATGTCAAGTTCTGAAAATTATGATGAAGATAATGACGATGATATTTGCTTTTATTGTGATGGACTACACTCGAAGTCTATTGATGGCTGGATTAAATACACAATCTGTAAGAGATGGGCTCATTGTGCTGGCGTTCATTACTTTTTTTTTCAATATATTACTCTACTATCATTTACAAATTGTTTTCTTTATACTCAAAAAATTATCTGTTTATACAAATTAGGAAAATGTACAAAGTTAACAAAACAAATAATAAACAAAAAAATTTGTGTTTTGTCAAATTCGTATTCATTTTATAAAAGTTACCCCATTTACCAAAGCCATACGAGCTTTTTATGTTTTTAATATTTACCGAGTCAAAAATTATTTTATCGTTATTAACCGAAAGTGCGGTATTGTACTAGACAGCATAAAGATCATACGACTGTAGTTTTAGGAAAATTTCATGTGAAATCAACATTTTATTCCCACCGAAAAACCTCAGTTAAAGTTCCCATTTCGCACCATGAAGATGCCCCACATGATGATTGCACTTCAGCTATTGAAAAAAAAAACACGGTTTAATGCGTTTTAATTATTTTTACTTTTTTTTTTTTTTATAACGCTGAAATACATTAAAACGAGTATGATGTCGGGTAAAATGACAATTTAAGCTATAAAAGCGGAAAGAGTTTAGGTTAAAAAAGGTAAACCAAACTCTTTCTACCCGTCAATAAAATCAATAATAATATCGTAGAGAATTTATACGTTTATGCGTTTCACGAACATTATAAAAAACGGCTTCCGGATTCGTAGTCCGAACGGTAATGAAAGAATGTATTTTTTTATTTAAGTGACGATATAATATATTTTATAGCTAACAATTAAAAAAAAATTTAATTGAATTATCGTGCACGTGACGCAATAACCGTCCGTCCGTCGTAAACATTTAATATACTATCGGACTCCATATCCCACAGTCTCCTCGTTTTACTCGTATTATCGACGTACCTTTTCTGTATCGCATTTAAACGACGGATTAAATATTTTAGATTCTGAACGACGAGCGAGGAACGAAATCGGTTTTTACAATGTTTTTTTTTTTCTTTTTCTGTCGACAACTTTTCGCATAGCGAAGGAACGCTCCGCCGATTCACAAAGTCAGTAAAAAGTTTATGAACTCCGGTGGTTTTTTTTTTTTTAAATTTTTAAGTTTTGCCCCAAAAAAAAAAATTGCGAGAACTTCAGGGCGGAAAATTTGAAATTATTCGATTCGTAATGACGTTTTCGGGTAGGCTCCAATCGTCACGTTTAATACGTTAAGTTAGGATTTCGGCTTATTTTTCGATTATTTTTTTTGCAAAAAAATTCGGTTATTCCGCCAATTCGTTTGTCGTGAACGCTTGAAATTCGGTGCAAGTCTGTCGGTGCCACGTATAATAACAAAGTGAAATGAACGGTGTCGTTGATAACGTTGTTTCGGGGAAATTTTTTTGAGTGAAAAATACATTGAAATCGCCTCTCGTTCAAACGTTTCGCCTTTGACATCTAATTAGGCTTTAAGAATTATGTTTTTATTATATTAATGTTATTTCACTCGAAAAGGTGCCGGCGAAACGTCGAGACTACCGAGAAGTTGTAAACATGGTGAAAAAAAATTATAAAACGGTGACATAGTGTCAATTAATAATAATAATTGTTTGTATTTTCATCGCGATTTGTTTTAGATTCCGAGCGACGAGCGAGGAATATATGGTTTTTACAAAGATTTTTTTCTTTTTCTGTCAACAACTACTCATAAGGAAGGAATACTCCAACTTTCAAAGCAAGTGACTTCTCTAAAAAGTTTATGGACTCCGGTGATACTTTGGTTGATGGGTTATATTTAAACCTTTTTAGTTTTGCCCCAAAAACCAAAAAGAATATTGAGAATTTATGGAAAAAATTTTGAAATTTTTAGGTTTGTGATGACGTTTTTGGGTGAAAGTTGAAATGCTTTAAATTGTATTTTATTTCAAGCTTTTTTTTTGAAACTCTGTTTATTTTCCGAGTTATGTGTGCAAAAACGACGAAAATGGCAAAATCGTCAAATCCCCAGTGTAAGAACGGTTACACCCATATATGAAATTAACTTTATAAAAGATTCAATTTTTACGTACTTAATAATTTAATACGTTATAAATAATTGAAAAAAGTTACGTATGATTTTTTTTTTTTTTTTACGCATAGGAGTATTTTGCATATTTTTTTTCACCCAAGATTGGAGATAGCTCGCTCACGATCGTTTTTTCGAATATCAATTATAATATCAATTCGTTTTTTTTTTCAAATATAAAATATAATACGGATCAATTGCAACTTTGAAAGAAATGACCCACCCAAAGCGTAGTCTCTGCTACACTTTTACCGGTGGCACCGTTTTTATTTTATTGTTTTTTACGCATTCTCATTATGTTCCTTGAGTATTGTACATGGTAATACGATATATTATTATATTATTACATCGGGTTTTTAAATAATAGTTAGAAAATTGAATTTTTTCCGTCTAAATTTGCGTTTTGGACCACTGAGACCTAACCGTCTCGATAAACGCATAATATTGCACTTTTTAGTGAATTATTTTTTACTTCCATTTTTAAAGCGAATACTCGCCATTCAAACCGCATAAAATTTCGCGCTGTAAATAGATAGATTCTCAATTTAATCACCGTTTCAGTGTCGGCCGCGTGTCCACCGCGAAGGTGAACCGAGGTCGTGTACGTGGAGATTCGGATTTTTTATATTATCCATACTCTTATTATGTCCAGTTAATTCACTATTGTTATTATAATATCCTTTTTTTTTTTTTTACTTTTTTTAAAAAAATCGCTTTACTCGATGTGCATTTTATTACTAATACCTGTATCCGGGACCAATGGACTCTTTGACCCACCAGAAACGCGTGTAGTCAATATTAAAAAAAAATTTCTACGGTTTTCGCGGGGTCGAAACGTCCAAATCACCGTGCACTCGAACAAAAACGTTGGCGACAAAAACAATATGAAACTAAATCGAAATTAAATTTACGAAAATTCAGCAAAAAAAAAATGTGACGCTAAATTATATGATACGTTAATCTGGTGGTGGTGGCTTTCGGTTGAAAGTACGCGCAATGTGTAACATAAATTATATGATTAGACACATCGAGCTCGTGTTGTGTTTGATGATAATGACAAAAGAGACCGATTTAAAAAAAAAACGACCAGTATAATAATTTGTAAAAAAAAGAGAAGAAAAATCGGTTGTTGTAGTAGCTGTTTCAGATGTTGTGAAATACCTGACAGTGTTTCAACGGTTTCAATTTAATTTTTTAAGAAAAAAATGTATCGGAAAAAAACAAATGATTTTATTTCGTGTGTGTGACAAATTAGACAAACTCCGTGTACTATTGATAAACATAATTATTTTGACGGTACGCTGTAAATTTGTCGTTTTGACTTTCTCTCTGAAAAGAACAAAAACCATCCACAAAATTGCATAATTCGTTAGATCGAGAGAGGATACGCTCGTTCTTGCATCGCGCGATGTTTGGGTGACCTGTATCATGATATGATGCGGATGAGGTGATTTATGCAGCATTTCTCACCTTGGGTTCGATTCGCTTTGCGGTCTTGTGAAGAACAATGCTACGACGTTCTTTTGTACAATTGACCGATGTCAAATGGACGGAGATATTTGTACTAATTGATGTAAAACTATTGTGTTCGAAAACGTAACATAAATATTATTAGAAACGTGTACGTTTCAGAGCTCTGCAATTTTTTTCGGTAAATTTACATGTACGTTTTGTACATTTGCGAACAATTTACGGCTAATCCTTGATTTTTTTTTTTTACTTTTCTGTACGTAAAACATACGTTTTCTTTGACTCAAACATCGCTAAAACGTTAATTGGGGACGCTTACACGCATCTGTACACGAATGTGAATGAACGTTCAATATCTATAGGTATCGCAACTCGTATAGTAAAGTAATTGACGTTCGGGAAAACGATTTTAAATCGTAGAAATTAATGATAATTGCACTGATCGGTAGGTTATATTAAGAGTTCATAAATTTTGAAAACTTTATCGTGATTTAAATAGTACAATTTGCGTATGACTGTAAAAATTATCACTTTTGCAAACTGAATGCACGAGAATTATATAGTGTTTCTAGCTAATGGTTTTATCACGTTACATATTTACATTATGCAATCGTGCCGAAAATTTGAATGTTTTCAGTTGATACTCTAATAAAACATAGCAATATCGTATTCTAATAATAATGTATATTAATCAATTTTTATACTGATCTTGGTACGATAAGCAAAAAAAAAAGCCGTATTTCGGTTATGCCAGAATTGAATATAATATAGGAACAAACACAATAAAGTTAACGAACAATGATTTCGTTAAAACTATACAGCTGGGACACAGGTGGTGAAACCATTTAAAAAACAACGAGTTATACGATTTAAAAACGTCAAAAATGGAATCGTTTGACTATTAACGACCGTATTTTGTTCTGATCGTATTTCTGTCCCTTTCAGAATACGTACTGTACTCTCGTCGTAAAATTGTTAATTTTGTATTTTTAATTTAGCTACTTCCCACGGCCCCCGACAACCGAAAAGTGGTTTTTCGTATGTTTGAAACAACTGCAATCACCTGCACATGTTTTTTAAAGCGGTAAACAAAATGTGATGGGTAAAAAAATCCCCGATTAGACACGATGTACCAACGTGAATCCGCGAAACGTACCGCAATCACAAAAATGACTTTTCGTTTATTCTTTTCCTAAAATCGACTCAAATACTTAAAGTTTTTCTCCGTTTTTTATTCTCCCAGAGGTTTTTTGGGGAAAGATACGCTAGATCCCGCTTAAATTGCGGGGTGTACCATTTTAATTTTTTTCAGAATTGAAACGTTCAATTTTTATTAATTTTTTTATATATTTGTGCCTCT
This sequence comes from Hormaphis cornu, assembly GCA_017140985.1. Lineage (NCBI taxonomy): Eukaryota > Metazoa > Arthropoda > Insecta > Hemiptera > Hormaphididae > Hormaphis > Hormaphis cornu. The sequence goes on from CM029361.1 coordinate 15,712,190, forward strand.
TTCAGCATAAATTTAAACTGCTACATGTGTGTGTGTGATCGGTCGTTTAGTAGGGCGCGCGTGAATTTGCCACGTTATGATGTCCGCGCGGGAAAACACGGTTCCGCATGTACGAGTTGTCGATTTTTATTAATTTTTTTTTTTTCGCAACCATGAAAGTAGGTTCGCGTTTTCTCGTGGGTGTCGAATAAATACAAAAAAAAATAAATAAAATCTATGTTTTTATTTGTTCGTCGTGGCAGCAATTCGTGCAAAACACCGGCTTTTGGATAAAACTAACCACCAAATTTTGAAAAATACAAATGCGGTACTACCTATTTTACCTTGCGCATTCGTATTGCAAAAAATACTAAAAAATGTATGTTGAAATTATAATAACGATTTTTTTTTTAACCATCAAATTGGATGTTATTAGATTGTTTGGTCAAACTTTTTTTTTTTTTTTTTTAGTAAGGATTTAAAAGAGCCATCTAGAAAATCACCTAATTATATTACATCTCATAAACTGTTCATTACCCGAAAAAAAAAAATAGTATAGAAACTCATTCGAAATATATTGACAAAACAATAAAATGAATTCTCCTGTTCCGTGAAAAAAAAAATCAGACACAAACAAAACTAAACATTACGTTATTGTTACGGGACTTTATCAGTCCAAATGTCGCAAACAAGTGATCGAACTGTAATTACCATGACAAAAACGATAAAACATGATTTTGGCAATTATTTTTTCAAATTTTTCTTGTTTACTGACATTCGTCGGTTTTTTGGCGCTTTTTTTTTACCGATTCATCATAGTTCGTTTTAAAAACGCGTCTGATTTCCAACTACGAAATATTAGGTATCCGCGAACGACTTTTTCCACACACACACACACCGCGGTATATCGGACGCCTCCGAGTCGTTGGGTTAACAAACGTCATTCAACGTCGAATCAACGATTGATTAGATTAAGTAGGTACGTCGAAATCCACCTTGACGTCTATGAGGTCGAGTTAGTAAATCGCTAACTCACATTATATACTATTATATTCAACGTATAGATTTTGCACGTGAAACGTAGGAAATACGATGCACTACCGCGACGGGGTAGGTAAATTGAACGCGAAAAATTCCACAAAAAACGTAAAATTCGCGTTTTATACGGGCGTCGAAACACGTTCCGATAGTAAAAAACGTACCTGGAAAATGATAAAATGGCCGTTAAAAAAAACCACGTTTAGCGACGGACGGGCGCGGACTGTTGCAGGATGGGGTTATAAAACCTCGTTCTAAAATGATTTTGAAATTTGTTTTCGATTAAATCGCGATAATTCGTATCTAAAAAAAAACCGACGTCCAAATGAAAATGTCAAACAACAAAACGTGTATTAGCAGCGCCTCTGCTGTGATATTTCTTTTTATTTTCCCGGCGTCATTTCACTCGTACGGAACACGCCGTGCAGTCGGGGTTTCCTACATTGTTTCCCATGTTATATTTCGTACTGTTTTTAACACTTGGCAATTTCGTTCCCGACGTGTTGAAAGCAGCAACACCGACCGTCAGTCGCGTTAAATAATGTTTCGTATCGTTTTGCGCGGCGTCGGAAAACGTTGCGAGTTTTCCGCACGGTTGAGCGTTCGGAGAAATTTTAACAAAAATGTATAGATTTCCCGAGAACCGATCCCGTTCGGATACGCGCGTGCGATCAAAATGTGGATTCTGACAAAGGCCGGTGGAACGCGTTTGATATTTCCGATAGTGCTGTTCGAAAAACTCGGGTGGTGAACGTCAAAATATGTTGCTTTTTTCCCGGTACAGGTGAATCGTACGCGATATATGTACAGGCTACCGAAATATTAAAAACGATTGCAGTATAAAACATTCCGTCGTGGCATTGCGCTTGAAAGGACGAACGATAAACAAATTTCGAACGAAATAAAAAACACGACAATAAAAATATATATACAGCGTTAAATGTCGCTGTTCAAAGGGAAAAAAAAAAACCCCCGAAAACTCTGTTCGGGTTATATTACAGTATACATATTACGTATTATATTATACTCGACAACGTACGAACTGTTCTACGTCATATTGTGATTTAATACTTCAAACGTACAAGTAGTTTCGAAGAAAAAAAAAAATGGTTTTCCGCTCGATATGACGAAATGATATTTGAAAAATCAGAAAACCTTACTGGCCGGTTACAAAAACGAAAAAAAAAAAACATTACAATGTATACGATTTATTTACGTCGTGTTTTTTTTTCCGTACATATAGATATTTTAAAAACAAAATTTTACACTTTCCGCCGTTTCAGTGTAGTAAGTGAAGACGGTGAAAATGTACAAGAAATGCGTTCAAGCCTTCAAAAATTCCGTCATATTTTTATAAAGACAAATTGCACATTACAACGTCAAGTTTTAAGCGATCCCGTCGGACAGATAATAAACAGAAAATTCTTTCGTTATAAGCCCTGCTACTATAGTACCGATTCTCAAAAAGTTTCGTTTCTCCTAGTGAATGCGTGATATTTTTTTACGTAAATCTTACCGATATTAAGTACCTCTGTATATATATATTCGTAGCGGATATTTCTTCTCGGAATTAATAATTCTATACTATAAAAATAATCATAAAACGCTTCAATTCTCAAGTACACCGTCTAATGACCTCGACGTGTCACACGTTAAATTCGGAACATTTTTTTCTAATATAGAAATAGTGACGAAAAAAAAAAACATCGTTCTAAAAACAATACTTTTTCGCTCAGAATCTAAAAATCGATCAAAGCGGGGCAGTAAACACGTTAGAATATTCGGAGTAGGCACCGCGCGGTTGTTTGTAATTATTTCGCCAATACGTATTTCGCTCGAGGTTTTCCATATCGTTTATTTTTTTTTTTTGTTTTATCGCCAAACACTTTCGCAACGCGCTGAAAACCAACCTGTGTAGCCACACGCGTTTTAAGAATATTATACAATTATTGCATATAGGATTGGCCGCGATAACATCAGCGTTTTATAACACAATTCATCGGCCGTCACGAAACGTACAAACGAATTACTGTTCCCGGTTTCCAGACGCTGTTGAGCGCGGAACCCGTGAAAAAATAATGGAAAATAACCGAGAAAAATTATTATTATTTTCAACTAAAACCATTCGACGGACCGACCTTGCGGCGAGCCTAGGCCGATAACAATATATATTAATGCACGGGTCTCGCGTTTTCTCCCAAAGACAATGGCGTTAATTTATCGTTCGAGGGGTTTTTCGACCATACTGTGCTCGCATCCGCGCGACGTGGTGAAAGATGCGCCTCAACCGACAGCGAAGTTACACAACGTGTGTAACAACGAATTCGTAACGTCGAAAACTTGGCCTTCTGTCACGGTCCGTACGAACGGTGCGTAATGTAACATCGTGGTGCAAGTGTAACAACGAATTACGCTAAAATATTTCGCAAATGTTCAGATACGAACTGTACATGGAGGCACCCGATCTCACCTAACCTAGGCGGCCGCGATGAACTACTCGGACGACCAAGTGGTCGCAGAAATGTGTTCCGTCGGAAACGAAATCAAGCGTGCTTAGATAAGTTTTGGCGGCATTTTCCGTCCGCTGTTATTATTGCTAAATTCGGTTTTTATCGGGACGTAGACAACCGAGCTCGCTCAAACTATCGCAACGGATATTGCCTCTACTATTTTTCAATTGTATTCGTTAAAAATGTTTTTGCTTTATTCGAACGAAATTCGTGCGTAAACACGTTTAAAAACCACTAACATACAGTTTAAATGAAACAAGACTGAACGGCGTTGATTCGTTTTACTCGAAATACATATTTATTGTACCCGTGACAAATTCAAATTTGTTATTTTTTCAATCATTACTGTTTAAGTTACACGATGTGAATGTTTACATCGTGTATTGTGAAATTAATTTCTCGACGATAATTTTCTGCGGGGGCACGCCGCGGCGTATAAAACTAAACCCACGCCTGCAGATTTACAAAGTTTTTTGTTTTTGTAATTAGTTGGTTCATTTTTTTTTTCTATTTGACGCCCAAATCTCTACGGCGCTGTGGGAATATTATTTATGTTTAAAAGTTTGGAATCGATGTGGCAAACCTTTTTTTTTTTTTGGTATATTTACAATACTCTTACTATCAGCGTACGAGTTACACCATAATAATTATTTAAATTTTGCAGTTAGGTATTGGGGGACAGTTAATATGACCCCGCATCAAACTCGATGTTGACTTGGCCTACCACTATAAGGTCTGTGCACGTCCATTATAGAGATTGGCAATTTCCCGAAGTGTATATTATACGATATTTTATTTGTTTATAAGACTTCGAAATAAGTACGTATCATCGAGTAACCGGGTCACGTGTTTCGCATGTTCGCGGGATGCGTCTCAATTGAATCATTTACGACGGTATTAGAGAGAGAGAGAGAGAGAGAGAGAGAGAGAGAATTTGAAGACAAATCCGGTAAAAACAGCGAGTTTGCGCGGTTTGTTTGGCGGCCTTTGTGACTGGTCTGCGGTGAAATTTTATAGAGAAAATTTCCAGGTCTGATTGGATTGTGACATATTTTTATAAACCGTCTGTATTATATTAGAATTAAAATGTTCGATGTGTAGACGACGAAAGCTGATCTAGTTAAAATTGAACGAAAACGTCTTAAAAAAGAAAGAAACGTTATCACGGTAAAGGCCGTGCAGTAGCGACGCGCCTTGGGTGGGTTGTCGGTTATAATCCGTACAATTTAATTCGGGAAAAAACGAAGCTATATTTAATCCAAAAAGTCCCCCCGAGTGAATAAATGAAAATGATCGCTTTAAAACAAAAATAGTTTTAAAAAAAAATCTATAGATAAAACGACCTATTAAATAAGGAAATAAACCGGAGCGTTCATTCTATAGGCACGAAGAGTTGTTGAAAATTGTTTTTTCTAGTTTTTCTTTTTTTTCAAAACATTTGACCGGCTCTTCAACTAAGTTGTTAAATGTCGCTGCAGTGCACACATAATAATCCTATTATCGCAATGTCGCGGGAAAGCAGCCGTGTCTCGATCAAACGAGCAGAGAGAAGATACAAAAAAAAAACAAAAAAATAGCAGTGATAAAATATAAAAAGTGCCAAGAGTTGAAAATGTGTCCGCCAGAAATCACGAGAGATACATACACAGAACTGCGCGGCGTATTTTCCGAGCGACCAAACAGTCAAAAATCTGATAAACTGCTGTTTTAACGTTGCGGTCCGAGGTAATATTATAGATTGTGCCGTGTGCTGTGAACGGGAAAAAAAAATGTTTGCAACAGTGGTATTTAATATAAAATATATATATATGTACAGGAAAACAGCGTAGGTTTAGAAACGTGGAAAAAATATAAAAGCGTTCTTAATCTCTGGAAAGAGATAAAAATAAAAAAAAAAAGTCGGAATTACTTTAAGTCGCATGGGTCGCTTTTTTTGGAGGGTTTACACAGATGTTGTACCTACGTTGAATCTGTAAGCGATTGCTTACGAAAATAACGATTCTGATCGGAGGTGACTCGAATGGTGAAATAAGGAGCAAGGATAAATAAATAAATTGGTCGAAAAGTTTAGGCTATTAGTTTAAACAACGCGTGAAAATTTCAAACCATTTGGACCGTTATTTGAGGAGTTTTAACAGTATCATTTGCACAACAGTGCGTACAATTATTGTTATAATCAAAATAACACAGTTTTCCAATACTTTTTTTTTTTATACGCTTTCAGAATCTACCGAGTGGTGTTTTTTTTTAATTCTTTTATCCAAATAGCAAGTTTTGTTTTGCATAACGTATTGAACGAAAAATTCGCGTGAGTAACGAATTTTTTTCCAAAAATAGTCAAAGGTATGGAAAAAATTTTCGAAAAGTTTCCAACGACTAAATGTAAAATTTGTGACCGCGGATTTTCAAAGTTATTCAGTAGCATATTATGTAGTTACATACACGTTGGAAACCTTGTATTAAATTTTCAAAACGTTTTGGGACAAAATAAATTATTCAACAAAAAAATTTCAAAAAGAATGAAAATTTTCGACATTTTTTTGAAATTTGTATCGGAACTGTACCGATTTCAATGTTACGCGGACGTTTCGCAGCTTATTCCGATCATTATTGCGGAATGGTAAAATCTAAATCGATTATGTCAACAAAAAAAAAAACACGTTTGCCGTAATTTTAACGTTTTTTTCCTTAATTTTTGCTTAGTTTTTATTTTTGCGACTTTTTAACTCTGCAAACGCTTAAGTCTATGACCCCTCAAAGCACCGTATTACGCGTGTACCCATCGTCAGTGGTACTAACGTTAAAAATCGGAGCAAACACGAATAGTTATCGTGATTACATAGTGATTACATATATTACAAAACCAATACATTCTTCGTTTCACTCAGAATCTAAAACAAGAGACAGTAGTAAAAGACAGGCTTATAGGTTCTTCACGGGCAGGGTTAATTAACTATGTTTTCGTGGATTCTCCGCGGACGTGTTCTTCAAACTCGAATTGATGATAACGCGGCGAGAATATCGTTTATGATATCGTTATACGATCCAATACTAATAATAATACTAACACCTATAAATATCACAACTGTTACATTACAATATTGTCCGTGAATTTATAGTTTTTTTTTTTCCCCGGGAAACTCTGTATGATAATATTAATAATGTACTATTTACATTACGACGGAGTGAAATATCGTAATATCAATGGATATAGAAAATATTTTTTCGAAAATACGTACGCATTGCGTGCGGCGGCTTATACGGATCACAATAATTTTCAATCATCGCTATATAAACTATGAATTATTTACTACGACCACGAAATCATAAATTACACGATAATGTACGCGTTGTTTCCCGTAAGTGAACTACGTATAATAATGTACGTGTAAAACCAAATGGGTTTCTAGTGAAATTGTATGTTAATATTATTATCGAACGGCGGCGGCGGTGACGACACGGACGAGGAGCGTTTGAATAATATAATTTGAATATTGGTAATATTATTTCGAGCAAAAGCGTAGTATATTGTTGATTTTGTGGGCGCGAAGGATCTGCAGCTAGACAAACAATTGATAATATTATTTATATCGACATCGCGTATTACACACTTTAGTACGTAGTACACTTTATTTGAGAATTTGTCTACCTACATTGAGTAATACCTCGAAAACCAAAAAAAAAAAAAAAAAATGGGAATTTTGAAGGGTTTTACGGCGAAAAATTCGAAATTTTAAGATTTGTGATGAAGTTTCCGTTCTGATAGGTGTATCTATCTACTGCGGTAATATTTCGGTCCTAGGTATTTAAAAATCTTGGTGAGAATTTACCTGCAGTAAGGCCGGTTAAAACTAATGATATTATTAAAACTATGTATCAAAAAAAAAATAATTTTGCAATAAGCGTATTACCACGTAAAACAGAATGTCGATTTTTTTTTACATACAATTTCTAGCCGATCAATGTTATTATTTCGTTTGACGTGTTCGGCAGACACGATATTTGAGTGAAAAAGAATGTTTTGGTCGTACTATTATATTATATTCTATATTATTATGTAAACAAATCATTTTCAAGTGGCCTATCCGTCCCATCGAGGAGGGTTAACGAATTACGAAATCGGGTCTACGAATAAATATTTTATACTATTTGTTTTGTACAACGTTTTCCACGTTCAAAAATCGCTCAAAACGGCTTAAAACGTTTACGCGACAAATGCCTAGTTAGTTCGACCCGTTATTATGAGAAAGATTTTTACTATAGGTTTGCAAAGACACTCTGCGAGTGCGGCCATCGGCGTATAGCCAGGGAGTTTATCGAGAAAAATGGTTTGAAGATTTGGCAAACACCCAAATCACACACACGTCTGTATAATAACAAAATAACGGATTTACTACAGTATATTATTGATAATATTTGATATTTTCTAGCAGGAGTTTCGATATTTCCAATTCGATGGTGATATACGGTAAAAGTGTTTTCGAAAAAAGCACGCTCCCCGTACACACACATAAAGAGTTGGATGATTTCGTTTGGACGGGGTTTCTGCACGTTTAATTTTTGTTTTGTTTATCAAACAGTGGATTTTTTTTGTTTTCTATATTAATTATTAGCGAGCTCGGTCCGTACGTCGCTCAACGACTCGTTAATTTCAAAGACGTATTTAACTGACCAAAAAAAAAAAATTATCGTTTGGAAATTCTATGACGTTATACCTATAGATATCCAACGTCCGCGTAAACGTAACGAACGCATTTTTCGCGGTAAAACGAGAAAAAAAAAATAGTGCCGTTTTTGAGGCCACGTAGAGGGATTTTTTATTTTTACCCGGACGAGTGATTTAGAAAATATTTAATGTAATATTGTAAAAATCGCAGACGTTGAAAAAGTGTGTTTCTAGCTGCACAATTATACACATATTTATATTGTTAATAAAGGAGTGTGATCACGTTTATGTAGTAAAATCGTGTGTAATTTTTCCACTTTTGTGTGATCCGGTGCCGCGCGGTGTACCAGGCCGAGGTGAAGGGCCGAACGCATTTCTGTTCAAAGGAAACGAATTATTACTGTTAAATCCCGTTGTGCCGAACGCGATTTCCGCGTATACGGCAAAATGTAAATATCATCAGTACACGAGCCGCGTGTGTTATCGGCGGTTTTTCGGAGAAATTAAATTATTCCCTGTAGTTTCGCAGCCGACGTATAATAATAATAATAATACAATAACGCCACGCGGGTTGTAGTATATAATTAATATTAATATAATCGTATTATTTTCGTTTCGCAAATCAACACCGCATTGTAATACGCATTGTACGAACAACGGGTATAAAATATCGGGTGCGATATCCGTCATTATATTTATGTACTCTATTTCGAATATTTTTTTTAAATTTGCGCGCGAAAAGAACGGCCCGTTGGATCAAATAAATATCGTCGAATTTGGGCGATTCTCCGAGCCGCGAGACGGATCTCGCTCGAATAATGTTGTTCGCGAACAACTTGACTGCCGCCAGACTCCACGACGTGTTGGCGTCTCGCCGATTTTCAACTCGAAAATTTTTGTAAAATTCGTTCAGAATTAATATCTTTCCGATCCGGAGAAAAAACTGGTCGAAATATCCTTTTCGGGATCTCGAACATTGTGGTCTCCTTATGCGCTTAGATTGGTAAATCGAGTCGCCAACGTAAACCGCGTAGAGGGCAATCGTGAATGAAAAACGATTTCATTCAATTGTTCCGTGTAATCGTGATAATACCATTATTTTTCACGGAAAATAAGAATTAAAAATTATTTCATCCGTGAATCCTAACGTTATATTGGCGACTTGTGTGATAAAAATGAGATACGCGCAGTCCGTAAGCTTACGATACGTACGCGCGGTTTGACGGTTATCGCGAAACGGTTTTCAAAACGATTGCACCGAAACCCAAGACGGGGAACGAATAGTTTTCCAAAAAAATGCGTTGATGTCGGGTTGTTAATAAAAGGTGTGTGCGATCATAAAATGAACATTGTTTCCCGTATGGTTCGTTAGTGCACAGTATTTATAATATACGTAGAAACAGTACGGTTCTTTTTGGAGAGGCATTTATGGTCCCCTCGTCGGTCGGAACGGAACATTTTCCCCGTCTATTCGTGTATTAAATCTGTATTGGTCTCGATCGTCCGTAGTGTCGTAAAAACAGCCAAATCCTCGCCGAAAAAGGTACGAAATACAACGCACGAAAAATAGGCTGCGGGTTGTATACTGTAAAAATAACGATATTACGGTAAATTGGATTTCGTAAATGTCACGAGGGTTATGAACGACGTCGCCTACTATTGACGTCTTTCCACAGTCAATTTCGTTCTAGTTGAGATTGTCAGGGCCAAACTCGATATGAATTATTGTACGAATATGTGTTGGCAGCATCTTCCGTTTGCTTGAAATAGAAATAAAAACACGCGAGAGAAACGGGGTGAAAAATGTCTCGATGTAGACGAGAAAAGTCTTAAATCGACCACGGATTTGTGTAGACGTTTTCGAGCGACGGAAACTAGTTAACGAAAATTAAAGTAGAAAAAAAGTAAACGAAAAAAAAAAGTAAACGAAAATTAGTTTTAAAGAATTTGTACCGTGGTCTGCAGCGGGGAGATTGGGAGTTACACACGCCGTCGTTATGATTTTTTTCAAGCAAACTTGTAGACTTATAATCAGCTAGTTAATGTTTTCTTATGAAAATACCGATCACACGATGTACGTATAGAGAAAAAAAAAATTATGAAGAATAACGATATAAAAAATCCGACAATTTGAATTCGCGGGTACTTGCTTAACATTTTTGAACGTACAAAAACAATTCCGCGCCGTTTATCGTTTTCGCGTTCCAGAACCTGTACAGCACTCCTTAAAAATACGTCTGAAGACAACTTGAAAGTTGAGACAAACGTTAATTAGTAACGTTTGGGTATTAAAGCCAAGAAGTTGTCGTATGATAAAAAACTATTTTCGGGCCCTCCATATGTTCTTGTGAATCTGTGCGAAAACAATTTCCGAAAAGTTAAATTTCTTATCGAACAAAAATTACAAAAAAAAATATATGGAAATTTTCGAAAATTTTAAAGTTTCACACGACTCGAAATGTTTTAAAATCTCTTGAAATTTACATCAGAATCGTAACTTATGCGTATATTACGTTTCGCCTCGTTTCGGACGTTGTTTCGTACGTGACCAAAAAGCTAAACCGCGAATTATGGCGAAAACACGTAATTATATGACGTATACCGTAAAATTTTTGTTTGTAACTCTTTGTTAAAATCTTAGGAATCTCCTCTCATAATGTACCGATATGCGACAAACTACAGAGCTACCAGTAGATATCGGTAGACGTTGTGATTAATTCATAGCGGTCGAGTACGAAAAAATAAAAACACGCGCGTCATGGTGTTAAAAAACCGACATTCTCCATCTAAAAATAACCGCAGTCGAACGCTACGTGTCTGGACGGCTCTTTTTACGAATTCGGATAAAAAAAAAATGCACTCGGCCCGTCGTCGAGTGTGCCTAAACCGTCGACGAAGAATGCGGACGTGAGATCGGGTGATACGGAAACGCGTTCGGAGCGGCGCGCGGGCAATCTTCTCGGGAAATCGCGCGGCACGAACCGCCTCGCGAGCACTCTCGGCCGCTCGCTATGTGGTACGCGTGTCAGCAGACGTACGAAAAGTATAATGAAAAGAGAAATAAGTAAAAAAAAATGTACAACAATCATAATAGTGTGTTCGTTAAGTACGTCGTCGTCGTCGTTTCGCGATTATCTTCGTGTTGCGTATTAAAGTGAATATTTTTTCATTCGCTCGTGTGCGAAGCGTGTGAAGGCACGTCATATACGAATATATGTATACATACGGTTATTTACAGAAGTTTATTCACGATAAGAGCATTAACATTTTCACTCGCACGATCAAGAGAATCGGATTAGCGAATTTTTTTTTACAGTTTTTTTTTTCCGTTCTCCGAAATTCGTCTCGGACTCGCCGGCGCGCGCAGTTATAGAAATCACCCATCGCGCATAAACCCGGTGGCGTAACTGGGACCTTTTTTCTCTCCCCGATTAAACACTACGCGAAAACCGAGCAGAGTTTACAAAAAATAACGAAATAAAGTATATTCATAGCTAGCATTCATTGTCACTATAGTTAAAATTATAATTCTTAGTAAAAAAAAAATCGTCTTTTCCTACGGCGATTCTAAACCGTACACGAGCCTTAAGATCATAACAATCGTATTCGCCCCAAACATCGTGACGTGCAACACAAACGGTCGCAGTCGGTGCAAGGGTGAACAGCAGCAGCAGCACCGAGAACATTATTATTTAGTTCCGCCGCGTCACGATAATATTTTTATCGACATCGTAAACGGCTACGAAACGTTTAACAACAACGGTATACCGAACAAATAATAATAACAACGGTATTAATGTACGATTAAAAAAAACCGACATTGTACATCGAAATGAATATACGATACGTCATATTCTTTGGTTCATATTATTGTGTTTAACGTACTATTGTTGTTGCGTTAGTACGCAGGTACTTGTGTCGGACGAGTGTCAGAAGAAAACACAAACGAAATATAATAATAATACGACGACGACGATGGCCGACACAATCGTTTTGTCGGCCGTTGTACAGTTATGATATCATTATATTATCGTTCGTCACAATAACAGTTTGCACTCGAGGAGCCACCGTAGGCATAATAATTTACAACATTATTTATTAATAAGACGTGCGTGTGTGTGTGTTTTGTCCGAGTTGTAAATCAAGTGCGCACGCCGTACACGCGAATCGTAAAAAAAAAGCCGGAATCACTGTCGGTCACGTGCGTGTTGTTTGACAGAGTAGCGACACTACGCTTTGGGTGAGTCTGGAAGTCGTGGTATCTGAAAACGAAGATAAACCGTCGACTTCCAAAAAAAAAAAACGATTCTGAGCGAGTCAACAGTAGTTAGTCCAGCAGTAGGTCCTGCGGGTGTAAATACCAAATACAAGAACTATCACCAAGGAAGTTTGGAACGATTGCCGTTGCTTCTTTGTAAAATCAACGGCACCCTCCTCGCTGTCGCTCAGAATCTAAATGACGGAAATATTTGTGGTTTGAACGTAGCATTTTAATGTTCGAAAAAACGATTCCGAGCGAACTGTGTAATCGTCCAGGGACATGTAAGCTGTAGTATGACTAGTAGGTGTAAATTTAGCGTTGATTTGGAGCTGACAGAAAACGTTTCAACCGTTAAGATTGCAGCAATATCCTACGGCTCTACGCATGTCACAGTAACAAGAACTTTTTTTAAAAAAAACACAAATCTTTGAAAAATCAATAGCTTCCTCTCTGACGCTCAGAATATAAAATATTCTAAAATAAAACCACTTTTAGAATTGTACTTTTTTTGTCAGGGCAGATACGGATAGTCGACAAGTATTTAAAGAACATAATAATACTATACAATATAGTACAAGGAAAAAATGAATTATAAAGGTACTTTATATTTTTAAAATATTTTTCTTTATGCGTTTTTAAGTAGAATTTATAGAAAAAATAAAAAGTTTTAACTATTGTGTTTAAAATCGTTGAACTTATTTCAAAACACAGCTGATAGGTGGTAATCTGGAAAAGTGTTTAAAACACATAATACTTTTTTCGCAAAGTGTTTAAAATACAGTTTTAAGTACTCGTTAGGTATTCTTTTACTCAAATATACCGTACAAGACTGTTATTGGTAATCCGTGTTTGCTCTCATACGGCAACACGTTTCTGTCTCACAGAACGCATTCATTTCGTCCGTATTCTTGGTTCTTACACTTTTTCCTCTGGCTTGTCTCCAGGCGCTGTTTTGTCAACTCTTCTTTTCGCTATATCTCTTTTCGTAAACTCTGCTCCGTCTGCCTTCCACAACGCTAAGTATAACTGAATTTCGCTGATGCGAAGTTAAGCTACGACTCCGTGTAAACTCTCACACCAACTGCTTATTGCTGTGATCTCGATCGGTCGGCGGGCTCGGTGCGAATCCCTCAGATCCGTCTTCCAACAGCAAGAAATGTGCAGTTAGGATTATTTTCAAATCCCGTATTCCCTTCCAGTATTCGACGCGTCCACGTTTCTCTCGCCGGAAATCGCCCAGGTAAAGCGCTAAAATTACTCGGATCTGTGAACCCGTGATTTTCGTCCCATCCTCGTCCCTCTGCCTGTTGCCGTATCTACGGTAGAGTAATCGTCCTTTCGCGTCCCAACACATCAGCTTCGGCTGGAGGTGATTTCTCCGCACGGTCGCTTTCAGGCTTGCTTTCGTGCCTTTCGTGTCCAGCAGAGTCGGAAGGAACTCGGCCGACCCGCGGTTTCTCAACGAACCGAATCGAACTGATTCCGTTCTTTACTCTGGAACACACGCTCTGTTCTTTCGCGCCACACCCAATACTCCACGGCCCTCCAACAACCCCGTTCCCATCCGTCCGATCACCCCTTCTAAAACTAATAAATAAACCGTAGAATAATTATTTATCTCGACGCACGAGTCTACATTTTATAACGGTCGTATATTCAATGTGTGTACGATATTCTTACGTTCGAGCTAATTATTCTCTCTGTCAACAACAAACGGCCGTTATACGAATAAAATACGCCTGGATGTGTGTACGATGTGGGTAGCAATATAACAGTATACAAAGTGCTCCATTTTCGGTTGTAACGTACCGTACAACTCGATCGCATCTCGTCTATATAAACACACAACAATATTATTGTGCCAGACGTCGCATTGTATACACACGCACAAATTCACATAACAATAATAATAATAATGTTGTACCCGCCGACGGTAGGTGTTGTGTTACAATATAACAATATAATAATATCGTTATGTATATTTGAGTACGAATTATATTGTGTTCGACAATCGTGTATTGTGCGACGTGTTGTGTTATTATTAACATTCTAATATTATTATCATTCGATACCTAATAATACCGTGTGTACCTGGGTATTTCTCATGTTGACACGTTGCTTTATCGGACCGCGAGCGTGTAAAATCGATCGGAATTCGGAGACGGGAAAAAAAAAGAATAAATAATAACGATCTATAGTCTGCCGAACGCGGCCGATGCTGCGGGGAACATACAACCAAATGCACTGCAGTTTAGTGGCGAGACAGTGTCAAAGAAGAAATCGGTCACATAATCGTATTTCAGCGCTATAATCGAAGGGCTGCGACGACCGAAAATTAATGCACTTTTTTAAAATTCTACAGCGGAGTCTCGTTTGAGAACGTTTTTATGAGATTCTGAGCGACGAGCGAGCAACAGCAGTGTATCGTTTTCACAACGATGTTTTTTTTCGGTCTACCGCCGTAAGACGAACGCTCCGAGTCGGTAACTTTTCCAAAAGGTTTATCCGGCGGTACTTTGGGTTGAAGTTTTTTCATTGAGATTTCCCTTACATTTTACGGTTTCACGCCGAAATCCATAATAAAAAAAACGAGAACTCGACGGCAAAAATTTTGAAATTTTCAAGTTTGCAATGATGTTTTCGGGTAAAGATCGTTATGTCGAATTCCACACGAAAGTTGGGATTTCGGCTTTAAATTGTATTTTATTCTGTTATTTTTTTTTGATGTTTTGATTATTTTCCGTGTGTTGAAAACGACGAAAATCGCCAAATCCGGCGTCAGAACGGCCTACCTTCCAATTAAACTATTGTTATAAAAAAAAAAAAAACATTTAATGTCGTTTTCAAACTTTTACGAATGCGTTTTTAATTTAGTACGTTATAAAAGATTGAAAAAAGTTTTCGCTATGAATTATACACTATTTTTGTCCTCCATGTAGGTAAACGTTAAGTATTTTTATTCATAGTTTTATAAATGTGAAAATAGTAAAACGTGCGGTTTGTTGTGTACGGTCTAGTATGTTTTATATCTTTTTTCAATATTGTGAGACGTTATCAAAAATTAAACACAAGACAGCAAAAAGGTCAAACCGTTGTGGGTTTTTTTTATAAAGGCCTTCCTCCACCCTCCTACCCCTCACAGTTCGGAAATCTGGGTTATGCCACTGATGTGAAACCAATCAATTAAGAAATTATCTAGAATACGATTGGAAAAAAAAAAACAATTAATCGAAAAAGAACAGCGACATTCTATCCAGGTGGCATTTTCATCAGAATTAAACGTCTTTTTCTCTGCAGAACTGACATTTTTCATATCGCGACTACCGGTTTGTAGACATTTTTTTTTATATTTTTCAAACAAAAACGAATTCGGGTGATCCGGTGTTGACCAAACTTGACCAGAGTTTAACAACAATAATGCGAATTCGTTCTCGTGGCCAAAGATACGGGAGACTGATCGTTTTCGACTCGTTTAGTAATTAATTTTAGTGAAATTACAACGTACTCTTTTACACATATTTCTACGTCAACATTACGAGTCGTATAATATAACTTATGTATACCTCTCAAATCTCTCCAACACTATACGTCTTTTTTCAAAACATTACAACAGAATTTTGATTCGCGAAAATATCTTGATTTTAGGGGTTTTCGTTCGCTATTCATTATTTACCATACTCAACTCCATAACTATTGTCAGCTGTACACAATAATGTTACAAACGTACCAGCTCGCGTTGCGCTGTCTATTTTTCTTTTTTTTTTTACGTGTTCGCGGAGGAATACCTAACAGGGACAAAATGCGCTCTAGTTGTTTTTCCATTTTGTACTGTGAAAAAACGCAAAAGAACCGATTTTTTTTTATTTTTCGAACAAACAACAGCACGTCGTCGAATAAATTATCACCGCGCTGTTAAAACATTTTTGTCGTATCACATAGAGAGTATCAGCGTCTCGAAAACTCGGAAAAATTTACTCCGAGCGTTATTCGGCGATGGTGGTGATGCAATCTCGTTATTGAAATAGTACTGTATTATATTAATACAACAGTATGTAACCACCTAACGATATTACGGTTATGCGAACCGCGGCGCGGTGAACGAAGCGAGACGAGTGACCAACATATAATGCCTACGAGAATCGCTGACCGATTTTCTCTTCTGTTTGTTTAGGCACGTAATTAAGTGTTTACGAGTGTAATGATCACGATGAAATTGTATATCTTATACACTACAGCGGCGTGGACCGTGTATAAGAGGCCGTTTAACGTGATTTCGGAGTGCGCGAGGTTCGGCGGCGTACACGATGTACAGTTACCTATTTTTTTTTCAGATTCTGAGCGTCAACAGCGAATTGATTTTATAATTTTTTTTTCTACGACCAAAAGTTCTAGTAGAAAAACCGTGCCGATTTTAACCTCGTATTATGTGTTACCTTAAAACGTGGATAGTTACACGCGTATAGACTTGAAATTCACGTTAAAAATCGCCTAAAACCGTTAAAAACGGCGTACTAGTCGTTTCTCCGTAATTTTTTGAAAGCGATCATCGAGGATTCGCGAAAAAACGTATCTTTGTACTATACGACTACGAGAAAATTATCAAAAAGTTTCATTAGGCTATTAATAGCCGTTTTCGGATTTTGAGCGTTATCGTTCACGGGTTAACTATTTGAGGGATTATCGGCTGGGACGCAACATCAGTCGTACGTCACTCCAACTACGTTTTAAAAATCGGACAATTTTTCAATCGGCCGATGTCGGTTTTGAGATTTTTAACTACGCGTTAGTTTTCATTAGAATTTATAGCGATTTTCTCGTCGTTTCAAAAACAATCGTTCTATTGTCTTGAAATTTTCAACAAAAACGCACCATTGTACCGTTAAACTACTTTCAAAAAGTTTCGTTCAACTTAATGCTTCGTTTTAACCTGTTTTTAGATGTCGACGTTTTTCGTTCGTTCATAATCAAAGTTTGGTTTTGGGTTTCCCGAACCAATCTGACGCCCTGGTCGTACGTGTCCGAAATTTTCGTTTAAAATCGGCCCTGTACGTTTCGGTCGACCGATATCGATACTTTCAGTCGTCTCTCCGCGATTTCGAAAACGTTGTACTACACGAAATGTTATAAATCTATAGTTTTTACCAGCACGGCATTTATAGCTCGCTCAGAATCGTTCTTTTTTCGCAATACCCGCTCTTCTCATAACTATTCTCGTCGTTCGCGCACAAGTTTCGTGTCTCTGGTATACCTGTATAATATCGCGAACGGAACCGATAAAAAACGTCGAAAAAAAATTACAAAAAACCGGAGCAAACGCGGCGGCGGTTACCTGGACCGTGGTGGCCGATGTCAATGACAAACGACAATGGCTCAGTATATATACATGTATACGATTATTGCACGCCGGTGCACCTGTTTCCCATCCGCGAACCACCGAAATGTATATAAAACGTGTTATAAAAGTGCCCGACTGTTGTTGTAAAATAATATCATACCTATATACATTTTAGCACAGTCGTCGACGTTTTTGTAACTCTGTATATACGCGATCGACGACGTGACGAATCTCCGTATCGTGCCTACGACGACGGCAGTCGAAAAAGAGCGATTTTTTTTTTGTTTAAAACGTTTTTTTTTTCCGTTTTTACTACATCGTATACACCGCACGTCCTATAACGCCGGTGTTTTCCCGCTCTTGATTGCGCATTGAAAATATATATTTTTCTTTTTTCCTCCACTGACGTAGGTAGAGTACACCTATATTAGTCATACGCAGGCGTAATATTATTGCGTGTGTCCGATAAAATTGTTTTCGAACGAAAAAGAAAAATTGCCAAAAATTCATACGACAAACAGTTAATAAAGTCGTCGCGGACGTGCGACGCGACCGCGCGTTGTTTGCCGGCGTCGCGTCCCGTTCACGTTCTCTACGTCACGCTGGCCGCCAGGAACGATTTCCTTAGGACATTGTGTTACACGGTTGCGCGCAAACAGTCGAAAGATCCCTCGCAACACTAAAATAATATTGTCTCACGCGGGGTGATATAAAAACGAATGTTAAAAATGTTGTAAAATAGGCCTTTTTACGACGGACTTCCGCCACGACGACTGATGATGACCTACCGATCGGCTGTACTTTAATTCGTTTGGCGGCCGACAACGGTCCTGACGCGAAAGTGTCGTTTTCCCGTTAAAAACGTTAATGCGTTTCGAAAACGACTTGTGAAATCCGTTCGATAAACGTTATACCACCGGTACCACCGGCCGTAGCGAACGATTGATCAGAGCGAGAGCGAGTCGATTGTTTTGAACTACCGATCTTAAGTTTCAACCTAACCTACCTGTACAGTATACGTTTGCTATTTCGACGGTGGTTCCAGTCAGAGAAAAATGTAATGTTCCGAGACCTTTAGCTGTGACGAAATTGCGGGACATTGGTTCTGTACAGTCCTATAATTGTTTAGACGCGCCTTTCAGAGAACAGTCGAAGTAATTTTCAAACGTTTAAACTTTTCACTCGGGTACGACGCTTTTAAGTCTGGTTATTTTAACAAATCTACGGCAAAAATCGAAAAACGCTTCGATTATTCTCCAGAACCGGAAAAACCGATCGGTTTTTACACGGTCGAAATCCGTTCGTCCAGAAAAAAAATTGTCATTGTGCGCGCGCGAACGCGGTCCGCCACTCGGTCTCCGTCCGTCCGTCGGTCGGTCAGTTACCCGACGGCCGGGATATCGATCGCGAGCGTTGCGGTCGAGATTCGGAACCGTCATCGCATTCTCGGTAAAATAACAAAAAAAAATATGCGACACACATATTGCATTTTGTCCGTCGCGATGCAACAGTGGCACGCCGATCATTGTTGTATAATATTATTTTTATATCGAATTTAAACAGAAAAAAACGTCCACGCTCCGCGGGGGTTTCGCGGTGAGCCGAAACAACGTTGACGACGTGATTGAACGTATATAGATTTACACACGTGTGTACCGTTCGGTATACTCCATTATGCGATCCGTACCGTGGTAACGGTCACGGTCCGCTGGGAAACGTGACGAGAGAGAAAAAAGAATATTATTACGAAAAAAAAGAAAAAAAACCGTCGAATCGCGGCATATTTGGTCGATCTCGCAGAACAGTTGTGTCGTCTTCGAACGGCAAAACAAGAACGTCGTCGTTCGACAACATTATATTGGTTTTGTATTGTACGTGTACGTTACAACAGTGTTCAACTGTTTATTACAGTGACCCAGTTTTTTTTTTTTGTTATATCCGCGAGAATCGCGCGGTAAACTTTTTGCCAACACGGGGGGATTCAACTCAGATTTTCATGGGCGGCAGGGAAATTGTTTTGTTTGAAGAACGATTGGATGTATTTTTCGGGATAAAAGTCCCCGGCCGATCTTTCCCGAATTCCGGCTTTTTCATCAAACCATTGTGCGCACGGGGCATTTTCCACGATCTTCGCCGCACAGAGGACGTTCCGAGTTTGAGACGTCATCGAAAATAGAAAAGAAATAGTGGTCCGCATGATAAATGTAATTATAGAAATCAAAATTTTTTTACGTAATATATTGAGCGAAAAAAAAAACAGGCATTTTACACAAACGAGCACACGTTTACGGCAAACACTGTTAGTTTAATTGAATGGCACTGTTATAAAAAACGTTTTTTTGTGGAGTTTAGCCCCCTTTACGGGGCAGAAACGTGGACGGATGGCGAAAAGAAAAATGATTGAAGCGTTTGAAACGTGGTGTTGGAGAAGATGATTTCTTCGGACGGAGAAAAAGTTAAAAACGAAAAAGTACACCTAAGAACGAGTGAAACCATTTGGAAACAGAAGGAAAAAACGGATCGGAAACGACGAACCGCGACGATAATACAGAAGGAAAGGCCAAGAACGACATTTCATGAAACGGATCAAGACGTGGGAAAGACCGATTAGGTGGCAGGAGACCCATCGTCGTTTTCGACCGTTCTAAGGATTGACAAAAATAATAATATCGATGTTTGAATTTTTTTATAACAACGTTTAAAACTCGAGTAGCACCATATTATACAGGTACTTTTATCGGTGCGTGTCGTCATCATTTTTTTTACGGACTTTGGTAAAAAAACAATCGTTTTCTACAGAAGGTTTTATAAAAAGTACCGTTTAATTTAAGTTTGCGAATAACAGTATAATATATGTGATTCGGTTTGATTGCAGCGGGGCGACGCGCGCGTTCATCGAGACCAGCGAGCGGTGTATGACCGATATTCGTAAACACACAACAACAACAACATACGAATGTAATTCAATAACAATATTATACGTTACAGAGACACGCGTGGCACACATCCGTCTGCGGTAGACACACATACATCGTAATGGCATTATTACAGCGTGGAAACATCATGTACGACATTAATAGTTACGACCGCGAGCGTCTCCTTTTCCGCAAAAACCAAAAAAAAAAAACACCTCAAGTCGATAATTTAAACGAAAAAAAAAAACACTTTTACAGGCTTCGCGCGCGTCGTTTCACTTGCAGTGAACACTCCTCGCGGTATTTCCGTATTATTTTCGCGTAAAAAATTAAATTCAAAAATATATACAACGGCCGGGACGGATTTTCGGTTATCTCAAAAAAAAAAACCCGGAATCGCTCTAGGTCGGCATAGGTTGAGTAGCGACTACCCATTTGGGGGTGGATGGGGCGGCGCACAGTGGGCTAGAATTCAATTCTAAGCGGCCAAAAATAGGAGTTTTGAGTACCCAAGATAAGAGATAAGACTTATTAAATTACATTTATTATTAGTTGTGGATAAGGATTAATTATGATTATTGTATTTTAACAATGGTTTTTGTACTTAATCAATCATATAAACGATCAGATAGTGTTTCATTTACCATCATTTTGCTGCACATTGTGGTATTATATAGTGCATAGTCGGATTGTATTTTATGAACATTAAGCCTATTTATTTTAGTTTAACTTCATTTACATATACGAAGACTTATATCAGGTATGTTTTAAAATGACTTTCAGAAATATTTAGTCGTAAATATAGATTTTTTTTTTATTTAAATATTAATATTTGCTTTTTTTTTAATCATAATATGGGTTTATTATAATTTCAAAATACTTTTAATAATTTATAGAGATTTATAGATCTTTGATAAATATTTTATTTTATTATTTAACTTGTATTTAATGAAATACTAGTGGTTTTATCTGCCCCTAAGTGCCCCTAACTGAGTTATGTAATTTTGTTTGTAGGAAAATGAATACTGAAAATACAATAAAAAATATTGAATTATTTGAATTTTTGAAATGATTCAATTAACTCTAATTATCAATATTAAATTACATAAAAATGTATACTTTTGTGAAAGTTTATAAGAACAATAATTGTACATGTATTGAATAATAAAATAGTATAAACAAAAGATAATAAATCATTAAACTTAAAATGTTATTTTATAAATTAGAATTGAAATTAGAATTGAATTCTAGCCCACTGTGCGGCGCCGTTTTTGTGGCTCGAAAGCAGTGTCGTTCGATGACATTGCCTCCCCGAAGGAACGAACCGAGTTGCTCAGTCGCTGCCGAAACCCAAAATTTGACGATAAAAACTGAACGAGACTTTTCGTTTCTACGGTACGAAAATACGTCTTCGCCGGCAATTTCAATACAACGGAACGGCGGTTATTCTCTGGATTACTGCAGGCGTTTTTACGGAAATCCGACGTCAAAACTCCTAAAACCGATGTCGGCGGATCGAAAAACCGTGCAATGTCGCGTGTGTTTTCAAGTCACCCAAAATCAACCAACGAGCGAAAAACCTCAAAGGATAAAAATGATATCGATCAAAACGAAACTACGTATGTGTTTTCTCATAACGGTCACGCGTCCAATTCGGGATTTCGGGTTCGGTTTACGCGTTCTTCTATAGGTGTCTTCCGTTTAAAACGTCCGCGCGCGTTCTACGTGTTTTTTCCCCCAGGGACTCTACACTCCTTCTAGGACCGCGCCGCGACGTCTCAAATCGTCGAAATGTAATTTTCTCACTTTGTTGGTACGGTTCTGATTTTTTTTTCGTTCACTCGTCGTCGCACGTCGGACATTACGGCATATTATAATACAATAATTATTGTTCCGATATTGTTGTAATTATTTCGATTTTCGCGAGCCGAGCGAACGGTTCGCGCGTCATTAGCGACGCGTCCTGTTACGCCGTCCGTCAACGTCCACCGACGACACTGACGGACGGACACAGCGGTCGCGACATAATGACGTCGCCGAGATGCGTTACGTTATTATTTGTAACGTAGGTACACGCGTGATAATTGGATTACCATTACCGCGGTTCTGCCGAAATCATTACCGCAACCGCGGTTGCCGGACGGCCGACCGCAGCTGCTGCTGCGACGGCCGTCGCAGACATATTTCAAAAACTAAAAAACCGGGTGAAAATTTGTCAAACGACATGGGCCGACGAGCGAAAGAGGGTTGTGAAAGAAAAAAAAAAAAAAAAAAAAAACGAAAAAATTTTGATGTTTCAACGACTCGTTTGTTTGTTTATTTTTACAACGCTTCGACCAAGTAAACGAAGAATACTTCACAGTAATTATTCACAAAGCTAGTACGCCGTTTGATTCGTTCGATATTAGTGTTTTGTAACATGACACGAACAAACATAGACTCGGAACACAACCCGTAGGTAACTTTTTACGAAACGGATTTTTTTTTTTTCAGATAATATCAACTACAACAACGTGTCAAGCGTTTTTATTCTACCGCTCGTCTTCCGTGTGATTTTTTATAGTTTTTAAAAATTTTGCCGATTCTCGGTAATTACGATATCGCATCATCTCGGATCGTGGAAAAATGACACGAAAAATATATTGTATCGAAACGTGATGGGTCGACAATATATCGTCATATACGCGTTTTTCCCCTAATCACGATTGTCGTTCGGCTTATTCAGACTATGCACGTTCGAACACTTTACAAAAAATTATGTGATTGGTACGTTATTGATAATTTTAAAAAACGAGTTGAATATGATTGTTGAAGAATTAAAGACCTACCAAGACTTGTAGACTACATATAAAAGTTGTGGACCACCGTACAGACCGTGGAAAACATATCTGATTTAGTTGTATAGTGACCGTACTAATGTAAGACGCGACCTCAGTTTATAGTAAAAATTCCGATAGTACCTCCACTTTTGACCGTGGAATGTATAGAACTGGTGTTCTCTTTGAATATTCATTATGTGCGTGCGATTGTAAAGTAATCCGACTATCTACGATTTCCCGACTCGTCTACGACATTCGATCGAAAACTGTTTCGGTGGATATCTCATTGAACAAACGGTACGCACTAGGAACTGTCTTATGCACTCTTTTCACACTGTCGATCCGTCTCTTCGTGGATAAAATATAAATAATACGCGACAAGTGTACGTTATGGCACAGTCGATAGTTTTTCGAGAGGTTTATTATGGGTACACGCTTCTGTCGTTTGTCGTTGTTCATAAAAGTCACAAACGTGTTTGGAAAGTAATTAAAACGCGTTTAACGATAAAATTTATAGATACAAATGCGTATGAGGGGATCTGACGTGAAATGTCAGGGCGGATAAAACCTGAGCGTCTCCCGACGTTTATTTGCTACGTACGCTCAAACGCTCGTTTCACAGTAGGTTTATTTTATTTACACGCTTGACGAAATGAATTTTAAACGTGGGCACGTATCGTGGTCGTTGAAAACGTCGTAGTAACCATAATAACATAATTAGCATCACAAAACGCGTTATTTCTATAAAGCGCGAACCGAATATTTGTTGACGACTGACGTCGCGGGTTCTCGTCGCTCGCGGAACCATATATACAATACCGTGCAGTCGCGAGTGCATTCGTAAATTAACATAATAATTGTTTGAGCAGATTCCACATAAGAGCGGTCTAAAAATATAATATTTTAGCGTACGGTGTGGCACATAAAATACATAAATTTCGTTTTTATCGTTTGTGGCTAACATTTTTTTTTATCCAAACACACCGTATTCGAGAGAGTAATTCGAGAGTGTTGCGCGTAAATCACTCGACGGTACGGCTGTTTTATCGCGACCGAAACGAAGCGTAAGATGTGTACTGTTTAAGACGTATTTTTTTCACGAAACGCTTAAACGACGACGAAACTTTCAGAGATATTAAGTCTCACATACACGACAACCATATACCACGAGTGTTACATACACGTACAATACATGTTTATTTTTAATAAACTCATTTTTTTTTTCTCGCATTAATTCGACGCGTGTTCCTCTAGTGTTAGCAGCTGTTCAAAATTCCCGGGGACCAATGTGTGTATTAAACGACGATATCGTCTGCGTTAAAACACGTTTTTTTAACTAGGAAATTCTCAGAAAATGAAAAAAAACCACTATTTTTTTTTACAAAAAAAAGTCATGACCGTCGGGGCTGCGTTTTATTCCGTGCGTAATAGTTCGTATTCTACGTACGTATACAACGTTTTTAACGGTTTAATGTACGTTAGTACATTCGAGCGTTATGCGCGTTTTCGAGTAAACAAAAAAGTTTCTTCTCTCGAATTACGAGTGGAAAGTTTTGAGTAAAGGTCTGCGCGTTTTTGTTTATACTCGCGTAAAATGATTAAAATTTCACGTGCAGACGGGCCCGTCGAACGGGCGTTATTATTAATTATTCGGCCGGAGTACCTACACCAAGGGTACAACGGAAATAAGCTTGTTTTTTTGCATATCGCCTAGGGACCCGCAATCTTTTCGAGTCTAAAATGGCGAACCGACTTGAATATTCGATTCGGGAAAATTTTTTATTTATAAACCGTTTTTTCGAGCGCCACGTGGCTGAGATTTCGGAGGAAAACGGTTTTTCATTAATAATGGACGCGCGTAATCAACATTTTTAATTACTCGATGGCGGCAAAACGTTGCTTGGCGTATTTAAACGATGATATTTTTTTCTATCTTTTTTTTTTTTTTGAGACAAGACCAGAAATTTTTTGTGCGATGCTCTACTATTCTTTGTATTCGGTATTACCTATCCTGACTTAACTTAACCTGACCTAAACTATATATAACATGGTACTAGAATAAAATATTGTATCGTTTGTTACTTGCGATATTAAAATAATACAATTTCGGTATTATTTTATCAGTTCAGCAACTTTGTTACGTATCGTCTCATCTCAATCTGGGCTCTGATCGTGTTAAATATTACGCAGCAAACGGATCACATTATATCACATGAATTGTAAGATCACATAAATCAAATCTGCGACACTAATATACAGAAAAAACCAAAAAAAAAAGCAGGGATCACTCTAAGTCGCGTCGGTAGTTGACGGAGTAGCGAAAACCCCTTTGGGTGGGTCGCTGGTTTGGAAGTTGTGGTTTAAACGTACCTATTATTTAATATCTGAAAGCAATGGTAAATCGTTGTGTTCGAAAAAACGATTCTGAGCAAGCTAGGTACCTCGTAAATTATACGTCCCGGTAAAATTTTAGCGAATTTCCAAGTTGTACATATCAAACTCAACAATTTTCGAAATCGCTTTGAACTATTATTAAACTTGTATTTTACCTATTATTTAACAGTTTCAGCTTGCTTCGATCATCATCATGGATGTTATAGCCAAAAAGAAACTTAATCGATACGTATTACTACGTACGCCTACATGGGGGGGAAAAAATAGTGTATTATGCGTGTAAAAAACTTTTTTCAATCTTTTAGAACATGATATTAAATTCATTGATTTGAAAACGACATGGGAACAACTTTTCATAACAACAGTTTAAAATAGGTATAGCCGTTCTGACGCCGGATTTGGCGATTTCGCCATTTTCGTCGCTCTCGTAACTCAGCTGAAAATAGTGAAAATATCAAAAAATGCTTCTAACAAAATACACTTTTAAGCTGAGATCCCGATTTGTGCGTGGTGGTGTTCGGCGTAACGACTGGAGCGCACTCCTTTTACCCGCAAACGTGAAAAATTCAAATTTTTCTCCGTAAAATTTTCGTTTTTTTTTTTTTGGGGAGGAGCAGGGGGGTTTAGTTACTCAAAAAGCAGGCGAAATGTCAAAAAATAATTGCGACCGAAGCACCACACCGGAGTTTATAGGCCTTTCATTCATCGGTGACGTTATGAAAATTGAGCGTTTCTGCTACCGGAAAAGTTGCTGACGGAAAAACGAAAAAAACATCGCTGTAAAAACAACGCTCGCGCTTGTCGCTCACAATCTAAAACGTTTTTCGCCGTCGACGTACGCAATATACGCCGCTGCACTGTTATTAATATCAATAATTATTGTGCGCTGTCATCGTTCAACGGCATCGCGTTTTTTTCACCGTCCGTCGAATATTATTATAAACTCGAATATTCGGATAACATGCCGATTCATGTTTCTCGTGTTTGAAAAAATAAAAAAATAACTAACACGATAACGTTTGTGGCTACCTAACCTACGCGTTCGTGTGTGCGTGTGTTGCGCGCGCTATTTTTACGGTTCGAATGCGAAACACATCATTGTAAATCGTTCGTGCCAAATGCACATCACGGTATACGATCGGGAACAGTTTAAATAATATTATTATTCTGTTTTTTTTTGTTACAATATTTGCTTACACACGCACGCACGCTAGCACGTACGCGGTAAACGTATAAATATTTGTACAAATTGTATTATTATTATTTTTTTTTATATATATAACAACGTCACGGTCATAAAAATATGTACAAACACAACGGCAAAAAAAAATTGGTTTACGTATTATCACGAGAACGACGCGCAAGTCGTACGGGCAAAACAATAATTGTTAGCGGTAAAATACGGTTCGTTTTTCCGATGGTTTTTGCGGGGGCGAAAAGCGCCGTGGATAAAAATATAAACGTAGTATATAATACGTGTCCCGGATAGCGAAGAAAAAACGACGTGTTCAGAAACATGTTAGAGTAATATAATTATAATTATGTTATTACAAAGACACCTGTTTCACTAAGCTTGACGACATTGAAATGCTTCAAAACCAATAATAATAATAATCGTTCTAACGCGTTGTTCAAACTTTTGTGCTGCATGTGAGTACGTTTAACATTAGGCGATTTCGGTGTAGTTGTACAATACTAAAATGAAAAGACGTATTTTGTAATCTGCAGGTTTTAACTAACTTTGGAACTTAACGTCCTACGCATGATAATTAGGGGAATTTTTTTTTATAATATAATATTAGTGTAGCAAATCTCGTATCGACTTCTACAATAATCGTTATTGAGAGGAGTGCATAGATGATATTTTCTCTAGCGGGTGCCTACGTTTTGTTTTTGAGTTATACATAACATATATGTCAAAATACAAACTGTTGAAACAAAGTCCGAACACACGTTTTATGATAATTATTGATTTGCCGTAAAACATGTGTTTAACTTGTTCGTACTGTATTTCAATAGTTTGTATTTTGATTTGTTTATTTTGTAATCGTATTAGACTGTTCAATTTACATATCACGGTACTCGGCTCGTCCGTGTTCGAGTACAATATATCGTGCTTTTCGGACGAGGTGGCGATTGTTTTTTTTTTTTCACTAAATAAAATACACTGTACGACTACACTTCGTTATTTCTTAACGAGACTGCCAAAAACGTACTTACAAAACAATTTTCCCGTCGGTCGCAGTTTTTCGCAAACATATTTTATACACGGTACCAATCTGCTGAAGACCTCTAGTTATATATACATAACGTATATGTATTGTCAATGGATAAAAATGGATACAAAAAAAAAAATCTGTCGTCTAAATGTTAAAGGAATTTTTAACCGGATACTAATGAAAATTTTTATTCTTTTTTTTTTTTTTTTAACTCGACGGTTTCGATCCAGACGAACGAATCAATCCGGAAAATAATATTTCCCAGCCAACGTAATGGGCCGAAACAAATGGTGAAGCCTCGCGGCGGATTATTTGTCGCCATCCAGTCGCGCCGCGGATCGGTCGATTTTGTCGGTTCGCGATTATTACGCCCGCGGTTAATACGAATCGAGACGAATTTTTAATACGATTTTATTATTTAATACCACGCCCCCCCCCCTGCGCTCTAGGTACGAGCTGTTAAAGCGTTTTGCAAAATAATAATTTAATATAACACTATATAATACACGCGGTAAAAACGTTTGTAATCTGTGTATTAATAGTCGTCATTATCTTCGGGCGTGCACGAAAAAGCAAAAAAAAAATCATTAAAAAATTCTGAAGGAAATCCTGTTTAGAAACGGATAAAAAAAAATGCAGCCGGGATCAGGTTGAGGAGCGACTATTGTTTGTGTGGGTCACCGCGGTTTGGAAATTGTGGTTCACTATTTACAGAATATCCGAGAGCAATGACGAATCATCGCATTCGAAAAAAAAAACGATCCTCGGTGATCCAGTGTACACGCGTTCTGGTGAAAACAAAATTTAACAAAATATAATCGGAGAGATAACTGTACGCGATTCTCATGGAATATTGTATCTTAAAACCAACATCGGTCGGTCGAAAAATTATGCGATTTTCGGTACATAGTTAGGTGCGAATGATGTTGTGTTCGAATTTCGAGTCGAAAAACTCCAAATTAACCCGTTTACGAATGAAAAAACCTCAAAATCTAAAAATGGCTCTAAACAGCCAAAAATTGAATGAAACTTTATAAACATTTTTTCGAAGTTGTATAGTACATATTGTTGCCTAAAATTTCAAGATTCCTCTGTCATCGTTTTGGAAATTATGGAGAAATAACTCTGTACGCGTTTTATTGACGAAATGCCGTTTTTCGGTGGTTTTTCCCCGCGCGTAAAAAAACTATTGAGAAAATCGAAAAATGACATCCCAAAAGTACCGTATTGTGTTGCAATTTGATAAAAGAAAAGGTACCGTACGTGGAAATCGGTACACTCTTTGTGTTAGAAATTTCGTTAATTGTATGAAAAAAAAAATAGATCATTTGCTCAGAATCTAAAACCATAAAAAATTTGGTTTCTCCGAGAGTTAGACGTGTTTGTTACTTGGTTCACAAAAATCAATTGGAAAACTAGTCCGGCGACAAAACAATAAAACAGATATATGGTGTATATAATATTTATTTGCTGATTTCTCGGAATTTGTGCGGCTTTTATAATGCACAAAGTGCAGAACCGTGTAAAAATCCTATATTGTTTTCGCGCTGTGACGATTGCGTTATACGTAAGTGCGTAATAAACGACGTGCTCGTGCGTTTTACTAAAAAAAAAATAAAAAAATTAGAAACTTATTGCGAGAAAAGCAAAAAAACTATTTGACCGCGAATTTTTAATGTAATCAAAGCGAACGCGAAAATTCAGTGTGACGTATCTTACATTCAGGGTAGGTACCAGATTATATTTTCTGAAACCGGGACATAATTTTTCAACATAACCTAATATATATTATTCTTGCAGAATTTGAATTGAAATATCATATTTTATTTTAAAATATCATAATTACTAACAATTTTATACATTCCGAGTGTGGCAACATGAATGTACCTTATGTTTTTTTTCTATGATAATTTTTCTTGGTAGACGGAAAAGTCCGGTTTTTAAAGACAGTAACTCCAACAACAGGATTTTGGACCAAGATGGTAGGTACTACCAACGTATTCAAAGAGTTTTTTTTTCGAAATTTTTATAATTTTTTTTAAGTTGTGCTTCGAAAACCAAAAACTCTTTGAAAATATGGCGTAAACGTGGGAAATTCGCTTTTTTCCTTTTTTTTTCGGGTGGAAAATATGCCCTGGTTTTACGTTGATACCCACGCGGACAATACAGAAAATGTCTAAGGCGAAAATTTCGCGTTATACACGTATCACAATATTATTTATCCTGATTGAAAATCAGTGTATCATACCATGTTAATTATAACATGTTCGGGATTAGGCAAAAATTGGTATGGCAACTCTTCTACAGGGCGTCTTGGCGTGATCTATCGGCATATTATTGATAATAAATTATAATTGTTTATTTTTTCTTTTCCAATCCGAGAAGTCAGCTATTTTATCATCCAAGAACTCTGGGAGTACGATTTTAACTCGATCGATGTACAAGAATTTTACAATATTCTATAACTACTCGCGTACTGTGGGAAAAGTTATTTAAGTTTAAGTTTCTCGGCGAAAAACATGAAAATCCGTAAAAATTTACATCCCTCCGCAAATGCATCTTTAAAAAAAAATAGTTTTTAAAACAACCGAACAATGTTACGCATAAACGAGCACTCCAAATTTTCGGAACACATTTTCCTCATCGCGTATTTCATACGACAAATCGGGTCATTACACGCTGATTTCCAAAATGAACGTACCAAATTTTCCACGAAATCTGAAGCCGTCAACTGCGTGAACACGTTTACTGCCGAAGTGAGAGAAAACCGTGTTAAAAATCAAATGTTTTTATACAATATATTCAATCTATAAAATGTGCCAAAAAATATCTACTACTTATTGAAATTTTTTAAATGGTCCACATTTTTTACAAATACCTATTGATATTATTGTATGTCTTCTATAGGTACGTAATATATATATAGTTCAATATTACGCCAAAAACAACATAAAATGAAAAATCTATACTATTTTTTTTTATAGATCAGTATATTTTATTAGCGGTTGTGTACGTCGAGAAAACGATTGTAAACCGAATCGAAAAAAAAAAAACATCCCTTCGCCACGTTATATTAATACTGTTTTACGATTTATTCCGCATTTGTCCGCAATGTATTATTATAAAATTCTTATGAAGCAATGTTTTTTTTACGACCTCTCTAATGTTACAAATAAATCGACGTGTGTGTATATAAATTGCTTGTTGAACCGTTGTCGAATGTGTGTAACTTATGAATAATAAATTTTTATGAAGAAAATGAAAAAAAAAAATGTTTATTTGATTGTTTCGAATGGCTGAAGAAAAACGAAGGACGCAATCGAATATTCCGAGAAAAAATTTGTGACGAATCGCCAAAAACCTCGTTTTTGAATTTTCGTCTTTTGCGAATCGTTCCAAACTGAAAAACGTGATTACGAAAATTAAAATGACAACTGCGCGTGTATTTTAAAACGTTATACTCAACAATGTTTATTTTTTTTTGTTCACTACACTCTTAGCCACCAGTGTATACATAGAAAAAGATGAATTCCCCTCAAAAACAGAATATTCACTCTAAAAAATTAACGCGTCGTTTTCTCGAGTAAACAAAACACTCGTTCCCTCAAAACTTGCACTCCTGTTCAAAAAGTTTTTATACTTCCGAGTAGAACCCTTAAAGGCGTATTGTTTTATGATTATATAATTTTTATGCAGCGCCTATAAAAGCGGATGGAATCGTCGACTCGCATTAGCACGACGACGATCGTAAAAAGCTATTCGGTGGGTTTCACTTACCTGTATCAGTAATAACGTGAACGCCGCGTAGTGGCATCTGGAAAAAAAGCAAAACAAAAAAGAATTAAACACAAACACAATTTACGAACGGTTTAGTAAAAAATATATAAACTTAATATTATTTTCTTTTTTCAAACGTTTATTTTTCACGTACGCGCTGCAACGCGACGTGTTATCCGACCGATAGAGAAACGTCATAATTTCCCATTGACGGGGCACGTGTTTAGCGCGTTAACCTCGTTTTAACGGTTTTTGAGTGAAAAAAAAAAATAAAAGGCAAATAGCTCGTGGTATAAACCGACGTAAAGTTAATAGCTATTTAGGCCAACGTAAAACTGTTGTATTCACGTTTTTGGATGAAATCGTATAATAAGAATTGATTTTTCGAAATTCCAAAGTAGGCAGAATTAAATAAAAATTGTTTTTTCCGTGTTTACCGTCGGACTGGTATCGTGGTCGTATCCGGCCGCGGCGCGGTTTGAAAATGTTTAATTATTTTTTTTTTTGATTTAAAATGTCGAAAACTTTATTAACCCGAGTATATAGGACCGACACAGCTGCGTTTTTTTTGTTTTTATTATTTTTACCATTAACTGTAAAATATTTTTTTCATAAATCATTGGAGTATAAAACTATATTATACGAAGTACATGTTTTCTTACAAATTGTTGTTGATTAACGCTATCATGACACGCGGCGTTAATACCGTTGACATTAACACCATTATTTTACCAATGGGTAGGTAAATTGGGTGATTATGAAAAATTTCAAAAATGCTACATTCCGAATGTTTGCCCGAATAATTTTATTTTTTACATTCGAACTGTGTCATGTTGGTTATAGAAAAAAAAAAAAACTGTAAAACAGCGATTTATCCTTACTAAAACGGGATTGTTTTTTCTTGGTAGAAATGTTTTAGTTTTTACGCACAACGAAACAATAATTCGTTGAACGTTGAGATATAATAATTACTGAAAACGAACATATACGATTTATTATAAAATTGCCGTTTAAAAACATTCACGTTTCGTGCTGTATCAGAGAGACGTGATTTATGGCTATTTTTGGGCTATATTCATGCACTCGGACGGTGGCGATTTCACATCGAAACCCCAAACCCTGGCTGCAAAACAGAATGATAACTGTAAACCGCGGTTTGTATTGTATTTCGGTAGGTAGGTAATTAATTCCGAATTTTTTTCCATCATTTTGTTGTATTTTACGCGAATATTTATCATAATGTTTTTTTTTGGAAAAACGACGACGTGAAACGTGTCACGACTTTGTTCGCCCATTGTTTGTCGTCGCCGTAGTCGAAAAAATCGCGTTTTAATGGACTCTATCGCACACCGCGGTAAAATAACAATAATAATTATTATTAGCATCCGACGATTGCAGTGATGTACCTGCATTATGTATCTCTCCTATTTTTCCGACTTGTTAACTGTGTTGCCAATATCACGGCGGAGGGCGAGAAATCAAATTAATTGTTATCATAGCGATGTTACAAACCCAAAACTTTTGAGGTCGAACCGAACACATACGATTTTGTGTTCGAACCCGAACCGAAATTCATAAAAAAAAAAAAAAATGTAATAATATAAACGACGAACAATTTACGCCGAACAATGTCTATAATTTGCAGGTGCCTCTTAAACGTGATTTTAAATCTAAGTGAAGGAGGATTTTTATTGTTTTTTCGACAAATCAGGTTCGAATTTTTATTTCCTCGATACTCGAACTGAATTACTAAGATACTGAACTGTTTCGCGTTTAGTTCGAATATCGTTTATTTCCGATTTCGTGTTCGTAACGTCACTAATTGTTATTGTTGCGCGTAAAAACGTGATCGAGATTAAAAATGGATTGATCCATGGAGGAAAAAAAAATATACACTAACGACACACGTTTTTTCGTTCTAGAAACGTAAAAAATTTTTTTCTAAACAAAAAAGAGACGAGATAAAAATCGAATATAATATTGTCCCCAGAGAATCAAATGTGTCATCGAATCAAATGTGTCCGCGATATCGTCCGAAATAACCGCGGCAATGATGTGTACAGTAATTACGGCGACGTTCTTAGTGTTTTTGTAAATATTTTCTCTCGATATTGTGTCCGGAATCTTTCGAACGATTTATGGGAGAGATGGTTCCCGCAGACATTGTTATTATACTATTACTGTCGTTGTCCGAACAATAGGTTAGGTTGGGCATTTTCAATCGACGTTTGTGTTGGATATTTAACGGCCTAAAACGATAATTCTTAACGAAAATCTACAGTCGAATGAAAACGTCGAGAAACCACCGCAAGAATTTCGCTGTACTGCAGATGTTGTATAATGATGTTATTAATTATATCGACGTTGTTTTTCTACGGTATCGTCTGTGTACACTTATTTTTTCGTTCTACAACGTCAAAAAAACGTACGTACGCGACAGGATTTATTCGTTTCGCGGATTATTTTGTACCGCGTGCAATCTTTTTCCCCGTGCGTTTCACTCGTTTCTGCGATTTCCGCCGCGCGCACGTTTTTCCGCGGAAACTGTTCCGCCGCCGCCGTGACCGGTTTGTGCCCACAGTTTGCGCGGAAAAACGGTACAAAATCGCAGCAGCAGCAGCGGCACATTGCGGCCTCGGGAAAATTCACCTCCGCCGACGCGCCACCACCATTTGCCTATATAACTTTGCCGGTAACGGTACCGCCGCCGTCGTCGTGCGCCGGAGATGCACACGTACCCAACGGACTGGAAAATAGTCGGTTTTCATTGTTGTGTGCCCGTTTTTACCGACCGTCTTTGTCATCGTCGTCATTATATATTATAACCCATTATTCTAATGTATTTTCCGTAAAACGTTACTATTATTGTTATTTGTCGACAGCAGCTGCTGCTGCTGCTGCTGCAGTTTTGAGCCCGGATAACAGGATAAAAAAAAAATGTGTATAATTTTAGTTAGAAACAGCGGGGAAAAAGAGTCGGACGAACGAGATCGGTGTAAACGTTTCTGTAATATACCCACAGTGGAAGTATAGAGCTGTCCGGGTTCTGAAACGGCAAAAAATCGTCCGCGTTGTACGTTGTAACGAAGGTGACGAGGAAGCGTTTGTTCGGAGAACATTAAAGCACCAAATAAATCCAAACACGATCCGCGCAAAAGCCTATGTTTAACACACCGTGTAATAATAATCGTCGTAAAACAGTGATTGTGTCGCGTTTTTCTTTATTCACTAAGCGCGTGTTAGGAAAAGAAAAAACAGTCGACACGAACTTTGTTCAAGTGAAACAGTTGTTTGTACGCGAACCGATCGTTTTCGAGAGCCATCGGCTCTGCAGTATTGTTCGTACGTTTCTATCGTTTGTCAAAGTTTTTATTCTCGTTTTTTATTTCTCTGACTGATTTGCCGAATTTTCGAGGTTCGGCGGCCGTACCTCGGATCGTCGGAAACTTCTCGGCGCTGAAAAAAAAAACCGAAAAAAAAAAACCGTCTTCCCGCTTCGATCCCGTTCGCTTCGGTTTCGCGAGCGGAAATGATAACGTATAAATTATAATCGCACACGACAGAACGAGCCGCGCACCGTTATCTGCGGTCGTCGTTTGACGATAAATTTGACGTTTCGGAGAAAAATAAAAAATCTAATCGCCGAAAAAACAACACGCGGAGCGGAAAACTCGATTCGGGGGTAAGGGAAAAGCGTGTTGTTACGTTATTTAGTCGAAGAGCGTGCGGGTAAAGACAAGGGTTGTACTTAACTCACAACATTGCGCAGGAAAACGATTATTGTTTAACCGTGGTTATATGTATGTATTGATAATTGAAAATAAAATCCGAAAGATTTTTAACATAACGTCACAACACTAAACAATGGTTACACACCACGTAAACAGAGACGTAATTGAAACGACGATCATCGCAAATGAAGAATTTTTCCAAAATGTATACACTTAAACGTATTGACGCCACGGTAGGAAATACTCTTCCTTTTGTAAAAAAAAAAATCTAAAATACTCCATTTGTTTCGTGTCAAAATACTCTTTCGCGGGGCCTTTATTTCGATACGCCCCTAGTCAAAAACTTTGCCTGTGCAACGAATCTACTAAAAAACACATTCTATACAATATATAAGACCCAGTATATGTGTATTAAATCACTTTGTCTGTCATTTGTATAAAATTTTGCTCCGTACAGTCAACGATATTTTTTAAAGACACTCCGATATGGGATTCGTAGCAAAACACGATATTATTTTAATAATCTTCGTCCTGCTCTCAACTATTTGGGGTCGGCCACCCGTGTCCCATACCTCCACTTGTCACGATCATTAAGACATCAGCAACCCTCGTATCACTTTCAATTGTTTCTGCCCATCTTTTCTTAGGTCTCTCTCTATACCTACATATATTTCCACCAACGTTCAATTACATAACCACCCTAACAGCTTCGGTTTCCTCACTTCTCGTCACGTGGCCAAACCATCTCAGACGATTTGCTCTCATTTTATCCACTATTGATGCAACTGTATCTTACATATTCGTTCCTTATTCTATCTTCTCTCGTTACTCTACTCATTTATCTAAGCATTCTCATTTCCGTTCGTGTTAATATTATTCCAATCGTGTAAAATCATAACTAAACGAATATTACAGTTCACCGGGGATATAAGAGACCGTTAGTGACATTTTTCCGGTATGAGGAGTGGTACATAACATTAATAATAATAATAGTATAATGGAGGTCAAAAAACGTGGTCGCGCCGGTTCGAGCGGCTTTTCGTTTGTTTTCCGATTTGAGAAAAAACATATCCTTTGATCTTACGAGACCCTAGCACGCGTTTCTCGGCCTTTCTTCCGACACTACCGATCGCAATATGATGATGATCCGTAGCGAAAATAGACACAAATACTGCGTGTTGTAGTATTATTATTTTTCGGTATATTATATATTTTTATTGACACATATAAACTGTATAAAACCGCAGAATCAAACGTAATTTTATAGGTACTTAAACTGTTCGGCTTATTTTTTGTGTTTTTGACACGAATATCCACCGCGCACCATTAAGTGCGAACGAGGCTTAACCGTGAATATTATTATTATAATAACGCGTCGTCTCAGCACGAATAATACACGGCCAAGTCTTTTGGATTGTGTGTACCTACGCGGATTTAAACATACGTATTACCATTATTATAATTTTTTGGGTTTCACGGGAATTATCTCCGCGCGAATCGAGTTCGGTAAAAATATATCCGGAGAAAAAAAAACACACGCGCGCGCGCGTGATACATCTTTTGCTCTGCGATAGCCGCGGCCATGTAAACGAGTGGTGCGATATCGTGACCTCGAGGGACGTTCAATTATAATTTTATTCTTCTCTGGGAAAAATTTTCCAAATCAGTGTTTAATATGAGCGATTTGAGGGAGGATTAGAGCTTAGCCGTCCCTGGTTAGTCTTGAACACCTCTCAACAACACGCGGACAATATACGACCAACCCCGGGGCGGATTGATTACCCGAAAATTTTAAATTTAGCTCTTCGAGTCGCGGCTACGAACAGTAATCAACTTTGAATTATTTTCGTACAAGAACATGTTTGAAAACCTTCGATCGCGGCCCATTTGGTGGTTCGAAACATATTTTCTCGACAACTCCACACGAAACGAAACGGTTTTTCGAACCGATTTTCGTAAACGTCGTTATTTTTTCGTTGTTTTTCGATCGAAATACCGGCGCCGTGCACACGCGACAGCGCTGCTCCTAGGTTGACTGTAAGTTTTTTATTTCTCACAACCGTTTCTCCGGAAACATAACGCGTTTTGACCTGTTATACTTTCAACTTTGATGGTCGTAAAACGAAAGAACGGAGTTTACGCAGTTTCGGACGCCTTAAGGAGATCGCAGAAAGAGGCAAGCGAAATTCTTTAGTTGGGCGGACGACAGGATCCTGTAGGGAAAAGACTCTCGGGGAGACCCGAGTTAAAGCGGGACGACCGTGTAAAGAAGGTTGTTCGGACCGGAAATCTGACGGAGAGCAGCTGCTTTAGCGGCGTGGTCTTAAAAGCAGGAACCGATGGAGGCGAATAAGAAGAAGAACGTGTTATTATAATATCCGAACGAAAATAATCGTTTCGCGTCCCAGATAATTATTATACAGGTATCGTCGAACAACGACTCGGCTCTATTCCGGCGTTTCGCGCGCCGACCGAGGTCTGTCGAATCAGCCATAAAAACAATGAACCGCGTAACAATAAAATAATTATATTGTACGAAACGCGCGTATTTCGTATTTTTGCGCCGCGTGGTAAGTAGAACGAGCTCCTACAGCCGCTAGTTTTTCCCTCCGACCGCCCACGAATCGAGTCGAGCCATAACACAGCCTGCACATTATATACGAGCTGCTGTGTAAAAACAGAGTAAAACGACGAAAGGATTAAAACGAAAATGAAAGAAATTCGTTTTTTTTCTTTTGGTTTTTACCCGTTTTCTAGGGTAATTTTTGTACGTTTTACGCTCGACCCGACACGGTCGATCGTATATACACAATATAACATTATCACATTATATATACCTCGCACGTACACTCGTTATTTTCATTACTTCGGTTTTTGCTGTGGCGCGGTAAAGTATATTTACCCGCGGAAAACCACAACTATCGGAATACACTATAACGCGTTGCGGAGTGTCGAAAAATTGCGAAAATCGAGTGATTGAATATAATATGGATACGTAATGCAGTTTTCCTCGAACGAACAACCGTCAACGTGCCATGTTTTGATTTAACGGTGTCCACTCATTTCGGGACACTATTCCGGAGGTGGCTAAATAGTCCCATCTGGTTGTAGTCTTGACCCGAAGTTTTTAAAAAACACAGAATGTTATCAATTTCAGCAGGGGCTTGATAAAAACTAGCAGAAAAAAAATTCAATTTCGGCTCTCCAAAGCGCTGTCACGACTTTATGTAATTTCTCGATCCAATTGAGTTATTATGTCGAATTCCGCGTTCCAAATACTTAATTTCCATAGCAGTGTGCTATCATAGTGCAGTTCCTTCACGAACAAAACAACATGTTATAACTGATTTTCGTTTTGAAAAATGTTTATGCGATTCAAAATACCCGTCTACCGACGTTGAGGTTATTTTGGTTGTTGAGTATCGTGAAATTCGATTTTCGACAACGAGGTCACCCGCGAACGACATTGAAAAAAAAAAATGGATTTAAAATAACTGGCCTAGATCGAGATATATCTAATACGTTTGGGTATTGTGTTAACTAAATTCACAGACTTTTAACGACTGCTCTATAGTGATGAAGAACTTGATCGGTAAAATTTCGATTTTTAAAATGTATCGCGACTACCTGAAAAATAAACGAAATTTTTTTTTTTTTAACATTTTTTACGCCTACACAGTACGGGTATATTCGATCGAACCATTTAAGCAAAACACGATGCGGGGGATGTTCCCCATTAGTGAATTTTTATAATGTGTCTCATGGCGAAATCGACCGTTTTGTGTTTTGCGGCCAGAAACGATGTAACGGATAGATAATTATCGCAAATACAATAACGATATCATAACGATTAGAACGATCGGACGAAATTTCCGTTCGAATGTTTTATTAGTCCGTGTGCGATTTAACCGCATTTTTGCAGCCGCAACGGACATAATATTATTATTATTATTCGCAGAGGACGGAAACAATTTTAAAAAGAAACGAGCGTACAAGACGTTACTACACGGATAAAAACTGTATTGCATCGAGTAAAGAGTAAAAAAAAAAGCAAATCTCCTCGATCTAGAACACGTGACGCATATATTATTTTGTTCACGTGGACAAAAAATGAGTTAAACGTGTATTTATTTTTGAAACGCCGAACAATATTGTATTTTGATGGTTATAACAGTATAACACAATAAAGACACGGTGGGAAACGCATAAACATCGCTCGCATTGTGTGAACATTGCGGTATTCGGTCAAAACGTGTAATTATTGGATATTTTATATTCATAGTTTTGCGATGCAGAATAATGTTTTCGCCCGAATCCCGTCGTGGACGCGGAAACGATATTTTGTGCGTGTGTTTCCCCGCGACGAATGTACATACTTACAATTATTATTATTATTATTACTATCGCATCATTCCGCATAACGGCTCGCACAATTATTGTTGGAACCGTGTACATTTTAACGCCGAAAACCTGTCATTCGTTTTTAAAAGCGTACGTTCAAGCGATCTGCTAAAAACAAACGGTTATGTAGAATTTGGAACGATAAACCGTGTAAAAAAACTCAATTGAACAACGTTTCGTGCGGATACGGACAAAAAACATTGAGCGATTTTCGTGCACCGTAAAAATGACGATGAACGCATTATCGTTATTTTTCATTTGAAAAACACTGTTATTAAACGTATAGAGATGAGTCATATTAATTATAGGTGTCTTCATTATTCCTGTAGCGTATTCTGTCGTTTTCCTCGCAACAGACACGTGTATCGATGACGGATTTCGATGTTATTATAGTAAATTTTACGTAACTACAACCGCTGATTACAAACCACGTACTAAGCATAACCCATGTTATAACTGATTTTCTTAAATATTTTCATTCGGTTATTGATTGCCAATCAATCTATCCGACTGCAAGTTGTTCAGTATTATTTCACAGTTTATTAAAATGAATAACAACGAAAAAGTAAAACTTATTTTGATTTTCGGCGAACGTTCGCTCGAGTATATCGGTAACCAGATAGGTTTCACAATATATTATGTTTTATGTCTTTTACGCGGATTAAACAATGATTTGCTTAAAATTTCGTTAAAAACAAATCGTGCGTGAATTCAAAGTTTGACTAACACTAATTGTGTGAGTTTTGTAGCTGGAAATACGTACAAAAATTATTAAAAAAAAAAAAAAAATACTCTATCTGAATATTGTTAAGATAAAATTGGGATTAAAAAAAATAACGTTTTGTATTACGCGTAACGAAAGAATCAAAAATGCGAAATTTTCCCAAAATGTGTATTTTCGATACTCCTTTTCATACCCCTAAAACCACTCCAATCCAAGATCATCCAACGAAAATATTTAGTGTCATCTGCGTATCCAAATGTGGCCATTAACTGTGGTTAAAAAGTTAAAGTTAAAATTTTAATTATTCTTTAGCTTTTTAACTTGTTCGGTTAAAAATGTTATCGCATTATGTAATTAAATTTTTATATAGTCAATACTTGATAAATTTTCATTGTTGCAAAGTTACATACGTTTATTTTTTTTCGTTATCGAACGGAACCAAAACTTTTTTTCAATCATTTATCGCTAACTATTGAGTAAGTCGATAATACCACACTATAGGTTAACTTGTGAATATTTTAGCGAAAAAATATACGATTGACTTTTTTTGTAACTTAGCCCATGTCACTTTGTATCCGACAACTTACTAGTTAATATTTTTCGTTGTATAAACTTTTGACTGGAAGCAGTTCTAATTGAACGAACTCCACTTATCTTGTTTTCAATTAACTCGCCCGACTTACATCTTTTTATATCTTTTGCACGCGTTATATATTAACGACAGTATGTAAAAATATTATTCCCATACTGCTTATTTCATAATTTTCTTTCTTTTCTCTCTCTCGCTTAATAATCCGTTACGGTTTTTAGACGTATTATATAGGTTCGCGCGGTCCCGACGGCATCTCTCCGCGGCGTCTTCCTACGTACTATATTATAATCGCGTAGGCATAACAATATACTATAATAACGTACCTATTATTATTACACACCGGCTTTGTGTGCGCCGTTTTGTGTTCGGAGGAAATTATTGTTGTTATTATTATCTAACAACGAGACTCGCGCTTTTGGTCAACTTTTTACTCTCGTGTTTTTCTATTATTTTATAATATCGTTTTAGAAGTACAAAATACTTTACGACAATTATTCTCGTGGCTCTTCTGTCCTACGTTCCGCGGATATTTTAAGATAAAGTTCGCGCTTTTCTCTGCAAAATTAATGAACGTTTGGATTCGCCAAAACTCAGGCGAACGATTATTATAACGTTACTCCGTGCGAATTCTTATTGACGACGAGCACTACAAATGTTTTACCGAAGATATTCGGAACATTTTATACGAGTCCTACGAGAGGAATTGACCAGATACTTTGGTCCAGAACACGGTGTAGTATAAACACTGGTGCCGTTAAGAAGTTGATTCTTTCGCTGTCGGAGTCAAGATCGTTCAAGAAGAAATGCGAGAATACAAACAATACAAACGTAGAAGTTACAGGTGTAGCGTAAAAAGACCACGGAATACCCGAACCATTACGTTGTGGCATTTCCAACCGCGTATTGTTTATGCCGGCAAAGATTTTCTTCGCTATTGTCAATAAAAAATTAACAGCGAAATCGTCCGATAGCGACGACGGGCGACTCGCACTGAGCAACAGCATCGAGAATAGTTCCAAAAACTGGTAAAAAAAAAGCGCGCCCTGATGAGTCGCGTCAACACAACGGGTACTACTTTACAGTATCAATTTTTTTTGTAATTTTTTCACGTCTATGTTTGTAAAACATCATCTTTTTTATTAAATTTGTAAAACAGTTACAACGTTTTGTTTCCACGACAAAAACTGTGTTTCTGATTTTAATCTCAGAACACTGTAAAGTAAACTATATATATACTATAAATATAAAAAAGATATAATAAAATTGTGTTTTGAGACCGGGTCGTGATAAATAGTAGTTTACAAAAGTGGTCCCTGCCTAGTTGGGAACTGTACTCGCGTGATAAAAAACGTTAATATCGTACACCACCGGTTTTGTGTGAAATTATTATTAACGAATAGACTTTTCTCTCGCGTTGTTGTTATTTTACAATATCGTTTTGGAACTTGTTGTAACAATAATTGTATACAAATAATAATTATTATTATTTGTATACAGTGTGGTGTTATTCATTCAAAAACCGAATCGGCCGGCTCGTCACGACGCCGTTGCACTACTGTGGGCAGGTAGTACCCACGCGCCGCCGTTTGTTTGAAGAATAATATTGTTGTGTTATAATGCGATAGTATATTTTAACGCGAACGCTGTTTGTCATTTTATTCTCCGTCAAGCGTTTTATGTTTGCACACGATCGCCGTTCGTTCACAACATTTGTCAATTTGTACCTATCGGATATTTCCATTCACGACGGATGGGCAAACCGCGTTTGTCTTTTTTGTTCGTTATTATTATTATTTGTCGCCACGAGACGCGTAACGACTTTTTCAGGAGTGTCTGTTGAAAAAAAATACTGCCGTTCGTCACCCTCGTAAAAAGACGACGATGCAGCTAGCAGTTTTAATAGTGCCATTCGCGATCGATACGATTTCTTATATACGATTTC
This sequence comes from Hormaphis cornu, assembly GCA_017140985.1. Lineage (NCBI taxonomy): Eukaryota > Metazoa > Arthropoda > Insecta > Hemiptera > Hormaphididae > Hormaphis > Hormaphis cornu. The sequence goes on from CM029361.1 coordinate 15,755,493, forward strand.
ACCGATCACAACCGAACTCAAACGAAAAAAAAAAAAATAATGAAAATCTCGCACATTACGGCTGTGATACGTTTATCGGAATAACCGAACCCGCCCATATTATTTTACACAGATTACTCGTAATAACACGATCACGAATAATACGAATCGGCCCGATTTCCTATAATAATTACAATCGTAGTTCCCATTCAACTTTGTAAAATCGTTCCCCATCGAACCACGTAAAAATGTCCGAATCATTTTATTCATATTTTACCGTGCTTTTTTTTTTTTTGTACGATGCTTATGCTTATGTTGTACAAGAGATGCGTTTGGAAAAGTTCTCCTGTTCATGTACACGACCGTTGTGCGTCTCGTCGTTAGTCGTTAGACAGACTTGTCTCGATCGATCTTCTAAATGTCCCCATCGAATCGTATCCAATTTTTTATTTCACCCCATTTTTCTCTCAACGGCCGTCACCGCGAAACGTTCTTCTCCACACTGTTTTCGCCGTTCGTCGCGAAACCCACCTGAACGACGTTCCCTCTCATCTTGTCCTCCGCCATCGTCGGACGGGGAAGATCAACAATTTTTGTTATGACCCGCCCGCCGTAAGATATCGTACAAGATTAAACAAGCGGACACGCGCGCGGTACAATTTTCCGGCAAAGTTTTTCTCGCCGTTTGTTTTTCGCCTTTTCACCTAACGGACGTGTCGACAATGCGCGCGCGTCCGATATTCTCCCGCGACGCACAATCGGCGTGCGTAAATCGTTTTACCGTTGTCGGACACGTGTAAAAAAATGATAACGTCACAGTAGTGTACGATGTTATTGGAAAACGGGCGATTCACGAATAGTTCGGACGCCGCGCGGTGAGTGTGGAAAATAATATACGTATTATAATGTGTATAGTTTGAAAAAAAAAAGACCGGTATCGCGAGCCGTCGTTCCGGGCGACGAAGAAACAAATATGAAAAAAAAAAAAGCAAGTACGATTTTCGAACGCACCGCGGCCGAGTGTACCGGACGATGATCGCGCGTTTTGCGTTTTGTGTGTACGAGACATCGCATACGTTCGTACGAAATGAAAAACCGTTTTATCGACGAGGAAAAAAGAAAAACGTTTATAGGACGAAAGAATACTGCGAAACGGTTAAAGCCCCCCGAAAAAAAAAATCGGGAAAACGATGTGCTGTGCACGAACATGATATGACGTACGTTCATCGCGTCGTGAGAACGTGACGTTGCTTTGACTCGGACTGTGTGTGTGAATGCGGGGAAAACGTTATCACCGCTACGAGAGCGATCAAAACGCGAACGTTATAAAAACACGAAATCGACTCTTCGCGACGACCCTGCGGCTGTCGGACACAACTTTGCGCGGAAAACTGTGAAATCGTCCTACTCGAAATCATGGCTACGCGATTCGCTGCGGACAGGATTCGACCGAACGTGTAATATACATTTTTCTGGAAATTTTAAAAAAAAATGATATTATGATGACAGTTGTTATACGTCGTTCGCGATGATGGTTTTATACCGATTTCACACGACATGCCTCCAATTCGATCCGAAAACTGACGGCTAATTATATGAACGTATTTTTCCCTGAAGTTTGACCAACGAGCGGACGAAAATCCATTAAAACTCTTACGGGGTACAATGATTTTACTCGTTTTATAGATAAACAACGAATTTGTTGAACGAAACACAGTTTTTAATACTAAATGTATAAACGCTTCACAACAAACGCCGTATGAGCAAACAAAACACGTCGCCGTAGTCGAATTCGTGCACATTTAGACAGAAACGAGAAAATGTCAAACGATAATTATTGTCGCGTGAAAAAAAAAGTTCGATTGTGTTAGGTATACAATTGCGATAAAAACAGTTTACAGTCGTGAGCGATGACGGGAAGATTTCACGTAGGTATATATAATTAAAATAAAATTATTTTCGCACAAACGCGCGTTTCTGCAGGTCCGTTTGCAACGTCGTTTTTATTGAAATTCATTCTCGAAATCCTTGTTATTTGAAATCGTTGTCTGGTGGAAGCGCGTTAATTTAAGCTTGTACAGTTTATACCAAACAGAGAATCGCAATACTTGCGTTTCGGACGTTGAGAGCGAACGGGTGTTTTAAAAAAAAAAAAAACGTTTATCGTACACATTTTGTCCTACGCGGAAATCTCAGAACATGATAACAGCCGGTGAAGAGTTGTAACGATCGGTTCCGTTTAAGATCCACGAAAACGATGTTTTTTTATAATTTCCGTACGTCGATGAAAAATCGTTTCGTGTCGATAACAATGACAACGATTAATTGTCGCGCACCTACTACTAATAGGTCTCTATCATAAATAACGTCGTGTACCGTTTAAAATGCCGTCGATATCGGAAAACGCGACGTACCAAAACGTTATACTTTGGCGTGGAAAGCGTGAACACACCGTGAACACAAATCCGCGCAGCGTATTTTTCTCTGTGCTTTTTCTGTCCACACTACAATAATTATATTGTGTATAATAAATGCCGTGTGACAACATCGCGATGGCGTGAACAATAAATATATATAATACACGTAACAAAAACACGTGGGGCGAAAATGTTCTTCGCTCGAGATTCGACCATAAATAATACGAAATGCGATAATACGGTCCGTGTTGTTGTTGTTGTTATTACTGTTGGTGTACAACACTCGCGGCTATTGTTGCCGCTACCGATGTCGCGGCGGCAGTCGTCTCCGCATTATAATAATACTACGTTATAAAGCGCGCGTGCGTTTTCCGACCGATTCCACGACGACGACGACGACACGGTCCGCGTCGTCGTCTGTAGATTTACTCTACGTCGTCGTTATATTGTTACATATTATTATTGTAATAATAAAAAAAAAGCGGTAAGATAAATAAAAAAAAAATGATTTAAAAACACGAACAAACACGCACCGTTACGTTATTATCGTGTGGCATCACAACGGTCACACGGGTCTCTAACGATACGACGACACGCGAAATATACACACAATTGTGCGCGATGACGCGGAAAAATTTCACGTGTGTTTGTATAATAAAAGACCTATATATAACGAAACGGACTGCGCTCATGACAGATTTTTCGTTACATATTGCGAAAACTATTGCGTACAAGCATTTTAAAAAAAAATTTATTCTAAGAGACGACGTAGCTGATGATGATGATGTTTCAAAAGACACTTCAAAACGAAGTGAAATGGTTCCGGTTTTATTGACAGTATTATACGCTGTAAAACACGAGAGTGTTGTTGATTTTCTATACCGTTTTACTTTGACTCGTCATCAATCCCTTCTCTTCAAGAGCTGTTCATCCGTCCTATATTATTAACGGCTTCTCGACTAATCAAAACTCCGCCGCGCAGCGTATTCTCATCTACCGAATCTCTTTTTTGTAACTGATTTCGCACGGTTTTTCTAATCCGGTAAAGTTTAACATTTATAAAACTGTTTCTTTTTCTTCTACATTTTATCCGTCCACCCGACGCACGACGGTGCGTCTTAAAAGCTCTCCGAACCTAACGGCAGATGAACGATTACATCAGACGCGGTACACAATACAACCGAGCTGAATTCGGTACACGAAACTGATAAAAACAGTATTTCTTTTCGTTCTATAAGCGGAAAACACCACGTTCTAATAGGATTCGATTTGACGTAATAACTGTCATAACGATTGTGCTGTAGCGCAAAATCGAGCTTGTATCTACGAAAGAATCAACCGTTAAACGTTCCTTCCGACCGCAGTTTTTTCAAGCGTTTCTTTTTCTCTTTTTTTCCACCTCTTTATCAACCGATCAAATCTATATCCGCCGTCCGTCAATCGTCGGCCATTGTAACGTTACTATCTCGTTAAACCCTGCACGTACAAATGTTTTTTTGTTCGCAAAAAATAAAATAATAATAATAACAATTCAAAAACGCCGTACGAATAATTACGATAATAACATTATACTCTGAGCACCGTACGTGTGTACATAATAATTCGTCCGATAATCGTGCAGCGATACGTGTGTACAAAACGGATTATTATTATGGCGTGATGCGTGTTCGCAGTATGTTAACCGCAAACAAATGGACATCGTCAAAAACAGTTAAGTTAATTTTCCGTTTTATTTCCGCCCTTCAATTACACGTCGTAGGCGTAACACTGATTTACAGATCTTAACTTAACTGTTTTTACGTATCGAAATAATATGGGCGGTGTTGCGGGTCACAACTGCGCGTGTTCGACGATCGATCGGAGAATTCGAGAACGCTTGTCGTCAGTTTGCGAACGCATATTTTAAAACATTACGTAGGTGGAAGAAATAACAATCTCATTCGTCTACCAAAATTGTTAATTCGACTAAACAAACAGTCGACGACGGGTTAGGTGCGTAATGTTTCCAAAGGATATTTCTCCGGATCAACTACACCAATCGACCGATCCGTTTATAACAACGTTCCAGCGGGATCGGCAACCGAATGGCTCTAGTTTAACATCGATAATTTCGCGTAACGAACCCATAACGATATATTCCCTGTTATTTTTAATTTCTACTTTTGAATCATTACAATACCGCTGTATAACATACGACGTGTTCGTAATTTTTCTATTTTCTGAAATTTTACACTATATAATAACAGCTGTTCTCGCGTATGTTTCGCGGAATAAAGGGCTATCGTACGAATGTAAATAAAGAAATATTACTGCGATTTGCAACCGCGAAACCAAACGGGAGGCGTTAGCGGAGACTTTAACGCCCGACGCTGCGCGGTTCTGCGCGGCAGTTACTGCACGGATATTATTGATATCGACGATTGAAAAGCGCAAAACAAACTGTAAAAAGGACCCGTTTTTCACTCGATTCCGGTTTATCATCTTGAAAATAGGCGGCCTATGTGTACACGAGGTTTTCGACAAATGTTTTCGGGAGGTTTTAGCGACAGTGACGTTCGTTATGGTATAAGAACGTTCGATCACGTTGATTTTGCGGGACGGGCGGATTCGTTTTGCGCTATTAAATTCTGTCCGTTTTTCGGAAGAGGCGTAGAAATCGCCTGCGTTTATTATCCCCTTGAAAACTAGACATCGGCCGGCCCGACGATTAATTACAATCAAAACGTATTCCTAATGTATAATAATACATGGGTCGCAGAGTCAATCAGGCGTATACCGACGCATTGTCGTATCGGTCCTCCGACGTTCGTAAGACAATGGATCGCCGGTTGGCGCACGTTTATACGTCGATTAAATGCCGATATACACGTATATTATGTATGTAAAAACGGCGCGTTACTCTTCGATTGTTTCCGAATTCTCGTGCGGGAGCAAAAACAAAAAAAAAAATGTGTTTTTTTTTCGACAGTTCACGCGTTAAAAGACAATGCTCGCGCGACACAATTAACATAATCGCGCGCGAACAACCGTGCGAGGTTCACGCGTGTTCGACACCGCGGGTGCTAAATGACAATTGACGGTGAAAAAAATATTCGATCACCGCACCGCGGACGGGTTTCGATTGTTTCGAGTAAATGAGTAAAAAAAAAAAAACCATAAGAAATTCCTGCGGTAATGGGCAGTTTGGGAAACGAAAGAGAAAAAAAAAAAAAAACTATAATAACACGGAATAGCTTGACATCGGTAGTTATCGGTCGAACGCGCGTAGATGGTCCGTCGCGCACCGGAAACGTGTGTATAGGAACGCATTGCCATTGTTATCATTATCGACGGCGGAATGACGAATGGCAATAGTAAAAGAACAAAAAAAAAAAAAAAACCCCAAATCGAAAGAATCACGTTCGAATCCTATAGGTACCCGATTGTTTTTCGATGTCTGGACTACGGTTTCGGGGAGAGAAAAAAAAAATCGCGCTGTTCGCGTCTATAAATACGATATGATTTTATGGTACCTAGAAAATTACTAAAAATATAATAATATAAAAAAAAAAAATATAACACAGACGAGTGATTGAGCGTCGTCGGTATGACGTGTTCTGCGGGTACGTAGTACGTATTCCCTAAACGGAGACAATCGGAAGATTTGTGAAGCGGAAACGATCTGACACGAAACGAACCCGCGGCACGTATCTCGAGCCAGGGTGAACGCACTTGCTATCTGTCGAGTGCGTTTTTGTTGTTACGTATTATGATATTGTGTTCGTTTTGCCGATAAATCGGAAAAGCGGTGTGTTATTAGCGTACGATAGTTTCCCTTGATTATGATGTACAGCGAAGGTAATAGTCCTGGTTAGGAGACTGACGATGAAAAAGCGTCAAGGTAAGAACCCTATCCGGAAATAAATGGTTTTGTGAGCGCTCGCGAACACTATAGGAGGACACGACCTACGTCAACAGAAATGACGAGACGGATGTGTATAGTATAATACGCCGCCATTTCATCGCATATGGGGGCTGAGGCTTTTGAGAGACTCTGAGGAAATCGCTGGTTTTGATAGGAAAGTCTTGATTTTTGAAAGACATGGGAGGACATGGGAGAGCGGAGAGCGAGAAAAAACGAGAAACTGGAAAGGCTTTTCCGGAAAGAAAACAACATGAGAATAGTCAGAAACCGAAAACTCCTGTGGGTTGAACGTGGAGCTCTATGCGAATCATCTCGTAGGAAAGAAAAAGTCAAAAGACCGCTGGCGAGACTCCGATTGAGGAGGGAAGATGGAACTGAGTGGAAGGCCGGATTGGAAAGCAAAAGCAGTTGATGGGGAAGGCTGGACGTGAGACGCGATGGTCCTGAGGGCCGACAAACCCGAGAAGCAGATAGAAAAACTGAAAAAAAAAACAATTACAATGGTACTGTGTAAAGGGAAAGAACAAATTCAATCACCGGTCTTGGTGTTTGGGGCTGCAACTGGATTCGGGAACAATAACGTTGAAAACTGTCGTAATACAGATACCGGAATACCTATAATACGGCACGATGACTCTAAACGTATCAGTTTTTACATGGGCATTTATCATTTTTCAATGGATTTTTCAAGAATTCTTAAAATACTGTATGGGTTCAATACCATAAATTAGATTCTTATTCGAAAACTGACATCCTGCAACCAAAAAAACAGAGTCGACACACCCCGGACGGGTCAAAGATGTCGTGCGAGTTATTCCAATCCGTTCATTGTCGTCACGTTGAAACAAAAACAATATTTGGTGATTGAAAAATTTAACGCGTAATAGTAAAGTATAAAGTATAAGGATTAGTTACTAACGAAACAGACGTTTACCGTAAATATAATATTGTACGATATTTACGACGAGTGTTCGACGAATAAACTGACTAATTCACGTTTTATTTTTTTTTACGTGTACAAATATAAAAAAAGGTTTGAAACCACTTTTCATAGCGTTTTTCCACGGAAAATATCGTTTTACGACTGCTGTGATTTTTCGAAGTCGTAACGGTCGCCAAGATGAATACTCGGACGGGTTGTATACACGCGTACGTCTAAATAATGGTAATATTATAACGACGTGATTCGGACGGTCGGTCACAACGTCCTGTAGCCGCGTAAAACCGTCGTTTTTTCGCCCGACAAACCTCGCAATATTGGATTCGTCAAGTGTTTGTTATTGAATTTTTTTTACTCATAACAATATCCATTGCCACACTGTGTAGTTAGTAAAAACGACACAGTTTTGCAAAAAAAATAATAATCTAAACACGGTCAATTCTACGCGTAGGTATTATAGCCGACGTTTTTTTTATGATTTTATAAGACTTAAAGACTCATTTTAGTTGACGTTATATAGTGTACACGGTCGGTGTTGGCAATAATTATTTCATAATAACGGTACACGATAAATTTCCAAAAACCAACGATAATCGAATATAAGTTCGAAAAGTATCATAAAAATCTAAAATTTTCGATCGAAAATTTTGGTTGGGTCTAACTCGAGTCGGGTGGAATTGAGTACACCAATAATCGTTATTAGTGTCTGTTGAAGAAATAAAAAAATTCTCGCTAAAAAATTCGTTTTTATCAAATACGGTTTCGTTTGAGTATGCGAATCAAACAAACAACTATTTTGCCTCTGACCATAGGTACCACCCAAGTATGCGTAAAAACGCGTTCGCAGCGTAACATAACGAATACGATGCGGGAAACGACGTGGCGTAAAATCGGTCGAAATAATATATATTGTTTTTCGCTCGCGATCCGTCATAATGTTATTACCACCGAAAACATTAGACGACTTATATTTAACTGGGCTTTGGTGTCACGATAATAATAATAGTATTATAAACACGGACGGACATTGTACACAATAGGACCGTCGTTTCACTATAGGTACACGATATTATTATAATATACTGCGGCGGTTTTATGATGCGAACCGACGATCCATATCTGCAAAACACTTGGGAAAAATATCCGAAAATTCGAGACCTTATATATATTATCGTACTCGGCGCGCATTTCCGTTTGTCCGAATAACGAAAAAGTGTAACGCGTAAAAATAATTCGTGTCAACGGGGGGTCAGATGTGTGGATAAAATCAGAAGTCCTTTTTTTTTCCGTCTCAAAAAATCCTAAAAAAAAAACCCGTTATGAACGGCGCCGGTATTTTTAAATAACGCCCCGAACGCGTCTCTTAATTTTATCGTTAGCGCGCGCGAGAAAAAAAAATTTAGAAAAAGCCTCCGTCGCTGGAGAACGTAGGCGCGAATGTAGGTGAATCTCGAATGTAGGTAATCGTCGTTACAGTTTCTCCATCGAAAAGTGGACTTTACGTGATACGAAATGTATACTTTTTTTTTTTTTATCCTTCAGTCACCCACGTACGGATCAAAAACCGGCTTCGTTTTGTAATTATCTTCGTATGTCGGTTTTCATTAATCGGACGATCGGACTAGTTTCCTCGTTTTTTTCATTATTGTTTTTCCCCCCAAACCTCTTTAAGAGTCGGCTATTAGAGTTGTGAAAACACGTTTTTTTTTTCTTACTACGTATACAAACATCTGGGAGATGCGCGCACACGTACGCGACGGTAAACGTTCGTGGAACGATTTTAATTGAAAAACGTCAATTTCGCGAGGGGAAAAAAAAATAAGAACAACAGGTACACTCGTCGTCGTCGTTTCGTTCGACTTTTCACGCGGATCGTCGCGGTTTCGTCGATATCGACCCGTTTTCGTTCACAGCGACCGTATTCGCCCGTATTTCGTTATATAGTACTTACCATGTTTTTTAACCGTGCGCACGTATAAAGTAAACACGACGACAGCTGAGAATGCGAAAATATGCAAAAAAAACTTCTGCCAGCACGACGAATTATCGTTTCTGTAAGGCGAAAAAATGAAATAATAGTTTTCCAGATAGTACGTACCGTGATGATTGCACGCGTTTGACGTCGTCGTTCCGCGCGTGGGTTCGCGCGAAAATAATAAAACAGTATAATTAATATGTGCGCCCCGAGATGAACTTGCCGAAAACCGTATTTATTTTTTATTCTAACCATAACAAAACGGTTTACTCTGCGTATTCCGTCTTTTTTCTTTTTATGGAAATCATCGTACCTGTTATTGTTATCAACGTGCTACGGTGATACGCGTACCGTTACGACGAATAACGTACGCGCGCACGTTTTGATACGGCCGGCTCTCGTGATTTTCGCGAGTAACGCTCTTAGTCGGTTGCGCGGAAAAGATTTTTTTTCATTCGTTTTTTTCCCGTCAAAAAAACAACTGGAAAAATTTCAATGACGAGAAAAAAAAAAAAAGTAACAAACGCGCAAATGTTCCTCGAACGTTTTGAAAAAATATTGCATTTTTTTTTTTTCCATTTTTACGCACACGATACACGTATTCGACAGAACGACGTTACAGCTGTACGCAATGTTACACGGTCCGATGAGTTGGCGATTATTAAAATATTTTGTGCGTACCTACCTGTATTGCCCGCGACAAACTCCGCGCGAGACACAACCGTGCATATATTTGTATAGACGCACCGCATCGTATGCGACAAGAAATGATTGAAAACAAACCACACATTATGACGATACGGTTTTGAACGAGGGTTTTGAAGAGTCGACGAATCGAAAGGAAGAAATATTCGATTTTACGAATAACGTTATTGTACATAACGAGTTACACACAAAATATTAAAAAAAGCGACTTACAACGAGACCGCGGTGAAACTACTGATTGCCGTGCGGTGTCGATTCGCGTTGTACACTCGTATTTTTCACTGTTGTACTTTATCTGATTTTTGAAAAATTACTTTAAAATACATAAAACTGAACTGTGATGATTGTCGGGTTAGAAGAAAATAATATGTATATGCAGGTTAACTAGCAGAGATTTTAGAAGCTGTGAAAATCGACACTTTTAAACGCACAAAACGTTATACTGGCGAAAAAAATATATTTTTCGGATGGTAAAAATTCAATACGAAAACGGTTTAGTCGATGAAAGAGAAAAAGGAAAAAAAAATACAAGATTTTAGACCTACAGCTGTCGTTGTATGAATTGAAATGTGAGAAAATAGCATGTTTGGCAAACACAAATATCCGTTAAATGGTTTAAAAACGTATTGTAAATTATTGTCTAACGACTATCAATTGGTTTTTCTGCGATACTTACGATAGCGTGTAACGATCGTTTTTGCATTTGAAATCTAACGTCGTATTACGCCGGATTTTATTGTTGTAAATGAAATCTATAAAATGCGACGTTATAGTCATAACGTAGTCACCCGGGTCAATAAAATAAAAAGATATTCGTATACGACCAGCAGCTGCTAAAACAATATTTTATTTGTGTAGTTTAAAATAAAACAACGACGAAAATATTAATTTGTTATTCCAAAAAAATTGTCATGCGAAATCGCAATTTTTTACATAAATAGCATTGTCGTAGTTGTGAGGGGCTCCCAGGAGAGAGAAACCTATACTTATATATATTTTTTACACGGAATAAAAAAAGTCATACGAAAACATGATTATAACGTTATTATATTTGTCGTGACCGAAATACCTAGTTGTTTATTAATTTAGACTTTTATACGTTTTTCAAGGACTACGTTATAAACGTCGGTGATTTTCGATCGATTAAAAACTGATAATATTTTATTTCACGGCTGACGAGATCGACACGAGGAGTGTCAAAAAATGTTGGTTAACTAACAATACTTGTTTTCTTTCTAAAAATTAGTTTTTTTTATTTCAGTGGACGTTTGTTTTTCGGAAATTCAAAGAAAAAATTTATATATTAAGATTATTCGGCCTGAATTTGTTTAAAAAATCAACTGGACAAGACCATGCATCGCTGCATATCAATTGTAACATATTACAACAACTATCAGTGAATATCGTTTCGATCTCTTTTCCGAATACCGCCGCACGCGATTAAATAACACGAGTTTTGTATTATTTTATTTGTGCATAATCGAATAAACAATGTGTCATTTACAGTAAAAATAATGTATAATGTCCTGAAAAAAAAGAAAAAATACAATGTCACAGTATTTGAATTCGTTTTGTTTTGTTGGTCTAATGGAATCGGATTGGCGAAGGTTTTACGAAAAATAAAATAAACATTACTCTAAGAGAACGGATACTGAAGACGTGTAATGGCCAATAAAATTATGAAAAATCGATCAAAGCATTTCAGGTATATTACCGACGTATGCAAAACGCTAACCGGGCAGATAGAGTAACGAATTGCAACGGTTAAATAAAAAAAGAACACCTACAGTTAAAGCGAATATATGTATATATAAAAATATACAATTCATTTAAGGATAATATATTGTTCACGCTATTCGATCGCGATTCTGAGCGCGCCGGGAACTCTGAACGACTCGTTACGAGGGGATACGCGGTTTCGTCCGGCTTTCTCCACACGCCCGGGCAAAAATATCTGTTATGATCGTCGGCGCGTCACGTCGATAAACCGTGATTACAACACCGACAATCTAATGTAATGCAGATACGTTTTATAAATTTTTTTTGATTGTTTTTATCATGCGAAAATTCGCGCGATGGTTATTAAAAATTAATGTGCGCCAGTCGGCCGCTGCAAAGTGTTTACGCAACGTCCGTATTTTTTCGCTAGATGATGAAAATACGAAATCATAATATCTGTGCTGTATATACAATACTCGGGGACTCGAGACGCGGAAAGTAAACGTGATTTACGAAACGCAGTGTACGTAATTTTCTCTATACGTCATAAAGTCGCGAATGTAGTATCCGCGTTTCACAAACGTACAAACAATTTTGATATTTTTTTTCATATGTGAATTATTCACAACACAGTAGTATTATTAAAATATCATAAATTACACACGTCGCGCGATATCGCGATAATGGGCGCACGAACGTCCGTAGTACGAACGGGCTGGACCGTTATTTCCGTTCGAACTGGACGTTTCGTTCGTACTACCCGGTAGTCTCGAAATTCAAAAAGTTTCGACAATTTATCGATACGAAATTTTTTAAAACACATCGTGTCGATTCCGGGACGCCCCGTATTCGCCGCGCGATCCACTTCAGCGGTGGCTCCGGAGATATATATACGAGTGGGTCTTTGAAAAAAAGTTTTTGAATTTTTACACAAGTTAAGTCCGACCGAATTTTCCGATCACAGGTAGCCGCACAGACAACGTTACGCGAGTGGAAAGAGGAGGCGTACGCCCGTGCGGTTATTTTTCTTTCACCGCGGCCGGTCCAAAAAACCCCGAAACGGTCGATCGAACGAAAAAGAACCGTGGAACATATTTTCGTAGTTTTTTTAATGTACTTATATTTTTGTCGTGTAACAGCCACGCTATTGAGCGCGTTTAGGCGACGACGACGACTTACCGTCGCCGTTCGCCCGCGGTCGGGTAAATAAGTGGTGCATCCGTTCCGGAGCGCAATTATTCACCGTCGCGCAGACGCCGTCTCACGCGCGCAGATCGACCTGGCGTGAAAAGAAAAAACAACTGTACAACCGCTGCGCGCGGAAACGAATGGAAAAAGAAGAAAAATGTCGTTTTTTTCGCCGGGCGAGTAATAACCGCCCGCATAAAATAAAATCGAGTTTGTAAAAAAAAATTCCCCCGTCCGGAGAGGGCCCCAAAAAGACGCGGGCCGTTGGATTGCGCGACACGATTTTCCGACGTAAAGCTAACGTGAGTGCACTTACTTTGAGAATATCATTATGGCTGCTGCAGCTGTACGACGTGTGCGGCTCGAAGGATCGCGATTCGTAAATGAAAATTTTATTTTTCGTCCACCGACGTTCTCCGCCGCGCGTTCGTTCAAGTCTCTCTCCTCGGGCTCGTCGGACGCGTCGGTTTTCGCGAGCAAGCTGCCAGAAGAAGATAAATGCGCCCGAAGGTATTATACGGGGGGGGCGCGCGCGCGCGAGTTTTCGTGGAAATTTTTTATTTTTTTTCCCCGATTTCAAAAAAAAAAAAAAATGTGGGTACACGCGACGTCAATACGAGATGAGGAAAAAAAAATATGTTTTTGTAATGCGCACACGTTTGCGCGGTTTCGCTGACGCCGATGGACTGAATCCGGCGGACGAGCCAGCCGGAGAAGACGGTCCGGAAAAACGGTAAGTTTTCGCAGCGCGGGGCGGGGAAACGGTATTCGTCACTGCGGGGGTATCGCAACGATGCGTATTTTACAGGTGCAGCAAGTGCAACGATATCAGCCGCGGTCGGTGTGCGTGGCGGCGAGTAGCGTTTACGGTTTTTGCCGCCACCACGCCGCGAATTATTTTTCGGCCAATGAGCGCGCGCGGCCGGCACGGAGCTGCCGCCGCCGCTGCGAGCGTCTTCCCGCGACGACGGTAGCGGTTTATTCTTCCTCACATTTTCCGCGCGATACGAATATCGGGTTTGAGCCGTCTTTTGAGATAAAATAAAGGAATATTGACGATCTCGGTGTTAACGATGATGATGACCGGTAGGTAGGTAGATTCGGTGATAGGAACGCAAACATTTAAACATTATACTGTTACTTTAAAAACGAGTTCGCGGGGACGCTTATCGCTAAAAGCACATAACAGATTGTACAAATGAGTTTGCAAAAGACCGCGCAATACCCGGGTGTCTGATTTGGACCGGTGGAGACGGTATGAGACGTCGGACGGCAGAGACCGCGAGTCTGACATGCGGAAGGTCCTGCGGTCGCGCTCGGTACAAGAAACGGCTGCTACGAGATATTCGCTATTCACCACTTTGGACCGTTGATCGCGATTTCGGCAGCTACAGCGAAACGAATCGTGCGAAACGAACAGAAAAAAAATATAAAAATGACGGTGACAAAACCGCCGACGCCGTATCGCGCACGTAACGGCGACGAGTCGACAACTGCGGCATTTGTAAAAAGAGAAAAGGTCCGCGCGTCCGAGGCGGTGTCACCTAACAGGGCATGTGGCACCGACGTCTGTGCCACCAAACACAGAACGCCAGTTTTTACGAAAGGGGAAAAAGTGTCTTTACCAACTCAAGTTTGAACCAAAATTGTTATCGAGAAATTTCGTTTTCTGTGATACGGGTTTTTGAGTTTGGTCAGCACGAACGGTCTATACACCGAACTATTGCGGATTTTAGTTGGAAAATTTTATTATACCTCGTTTACATTCAGCCGCTGTCGCTGCAGGGGAGTAACGTGTTTACATCGTGTTGCCCGATTTGATGTGAACGGCGTCTGAGACGGTGATGATCGACACGGTCAAAATACGTACGAAAGAAGGGTAAGATCGCAGTTGGTGGTTAATCTTCCGGGGTGGAATCCGTGCTGTTAACCAGGGCATCATTGAAGAGCGAATCGAGTTTAGGAAAACTATTACGTCATCATATTGATACGAGTTAGTGTTGATAGGCAGTAGTTAAGGTTTTTTTAGTTAAAACTACACGGTTTAATTTTATACTATAATGACTTTTATTTTTCAAAGTCGGCGTTTCGATCATTCTTCTTATCAATCAAACCGGCATCATCTCAGCCGTACCCAACAGTATTATAAACGTCGTTTTCCCCGCGCGGCTCCTAAAATTTTTCCGAGATGTTTTTTTTACTCGGCCGAACCCTCAAAAAACGTGCCAATATTTTCGACGCTGCGTGTAATGAACGTGTGTATTGGACGACGCGCAGAGCGCATAGGTATCGAACGGTGTAATCGTAACGCGAAAAAATCCTCCGAGTTCAATCGCCCCGGCTGCACTGCAGCGTTGCCGGATTTGTGGATTTTCGCTTTTTCTGGGGATTTTCAACGTCTGCAAAAGGCAAAAAAAACCCGACGGCTTTTCAAAAGAATTTTCGAATCACAGGAAATCCGTGGATTTTTCGACCGTCCGGTAAGAAATCCGAGGAACGTTTTTCGAATAAGGAGGTAATAAATACGACGAGGAAATCTCGGGATTTTTAAGTCCGAAACGGAGGATTTTAATCGTTTTCATCCGGCAACACCGCGTCGGGCCACCGCAGTCGTCTGAGCGCTAGAAGAAGTCGCGCGGCGCGGCGCTGCCGGTCCGGTGAGTTTAAACGAGGATTTTACTGTTTTTCGGGCGATCGACGAGCGTTTTTTTTTTTTTTGCGACGTTCTCGCGTACACACTGTTAGAAATAAAACGGTGTGACGGCGCCGACCGAATGTTGTTGTTCGTACGAAAAAGTCGAGAGTTTTCTCTGATTTCGAACGTTTTCGTCTCGTATTTTGTACAGCATGACCTCCATCGACCCTAACCTAACCCACAGTCACGGGGGCAAACGGTTCGTTGATGGGGGGGCACACTACGAAAACGAGTGATTTTTTGAGTGGAGCAGATCTCGCAATCGTTACGGCAGTTTCGCGCTAATTGTTCGAAGAAAACGTTTTTAAAAAAAGCTTTTTTCCGGACGTGAAAGGGGGTGGTGACACTTGTTGCGTGCCACCATCTTGTGTTCTCGTTTCTACGGTAGAAGAGCACGTGGCGTGCGAATTTCGTTAGTGGTCAAATCACGGTGCTGATTATTCACGAAAGAATGTTTTCAAAAAAAAATAATTTTCCGATGAGGAGGGCGACACGCGTTATTTTCGACATGTTTTGAGTATGAACTGAGTCGTGGAAATTCGGAAAACGGGCACGCAGTTTCATGCCAATTATCGGCATATGAGAAATTTCTATTTTGAGAGAAGGGTGGCTGGCACGTCGTTTTACCGATATCGTAAACGAGTCACGAATGCTCTTAGCTGACCACTCGTTATAGGTGTCACTCTTACAGATTGAAGAGTGTCAACGTGAGCGGATTTACGCGTTTATTTTTCATAGTATTCATATTTTTCATTTCCATCTTACCGTCAATTTTGTTTCTTTCATTCGTCCGTTCTATTCCCGTTCCACCACCGGCCGTTTCCGTATTTTTACGTATTTTGACGTGGAATTTTTTTTTTTTTGGAATCAGTATATTTTTTGAGGACAGAAGAAGGTAAATGCTAAATCGATAACGAAGTTTGTCCCCACTTTTTTAAACGTTTCGGGGGAACGGTTTTTAAAAATTTGATGTAAAGTACGTACAAAAAATCCATTTGAATTGTTCGATTCGTCCGGTTTTCGCACCTCCTCTTCGTGGAAAATTCGATTTACAATAAAAATATAACTGCAGCTTCGTTACAGTTGACTTTTTAAGGGGTTTAAAAAAAAAAAAATGGAGTCTGTTATGATATAATTTTCCGATTAATATGAGATGCGGTTTTATACAGTGATTGTTTCTTATTTATCGTATTGGACTTTATACGCAACGGATTCCTACACGGTTAAGAACATTGTCTTCTAAAAAAAAAAATAGGAAAGAAAAAAATATCTTTTTGCCGTGCCGCAGACCATGAAGTTTTGAATATTAAATTTTGTATTAAATATTGTTTTTCATTCGGACATAAAAAATACGTACACGTTTTTCCTGTCGGACTGAACTAAAATTAATAAATATGAAAATAAAAAAAACTCGAGAGAGGTCAAAAATCTCTTTTACAGTTTTGAAGAACATGTTGATGGAACGTAAAATATAATAATGGATTTTATTAAAAAGTAAAAACAAATAAAAAACGTTCATGATATAATATGAACGTTACTGTACTCGAAACGCTCACATTTTTCAAAATATATTCGTCCACCGATTGGAATTTTCCGTCATATTATTTGTGTGCATTATCTGGATAAAACCGAAACTCTACAGTTTGGATACTTTCTCGACGATTACCCAAAGGATTTGGATAACGTGAATTGTAAGGACGTAATTTCAATAATATCCGAATATTGTTAATGTAACTAGAGAAATTACAATTTTAAAGTATCGTCGGTTTAAAATTAAACTACAAGTTTAAATAAAACTTAGCGCAGTTTTTACGGACTTTTTTATAATTTTGTGATGCCCTTGTTTTGGTCGATTTAAAACAACGAACGTAATTTACGGGATTTTTTTTGCCGATTTTTTATGGATCCTCTGTAGTTTTGATTTCTGTTCTCTTTTACGATAGAATTTTTGTTTTTATAAATTTCAGTTTTTTTCAACGGTTTGTTTTGGCACGAATCCAATTTGCCGTTCACATTTTTACGACTTTTTTTTTTTTTTACAACGACGTTGACCGTATGACGCCGTTTCGCGCTCCACAGTTCTGAAAGTCCCTTTGCGGATCTCTCACAATCGAAGAAAGTGCCTTTTACGCACGTTGGGTCCGAAAACCGTACGCGATTCGGTCTAACCCTAAACCTAAATGCTAGCCAACAACTACCTGCACTCGATAGGCAGATTTATATTCCATTTTGGTAGAATTCAAATGCCAAATAAATAAATGCAAATGACTATTTTTATTATTTTTTTTGTATAAAAAAATACACAAATCGTAATTACTGAGTTGTTATTCGATATCTAGAATGGGTGGGCCATTTATCATGGTTGACGTAAACATTTAAAATTCACGTAAACTTTCCTAAATGGTAAAAACGTTTACCGAACTTCCGTATGTATACATGTATACAGGCGTCGGCTGTGGAACATCAAAATTAATCTTAAAATGTTTTTTTTTTTTTTACTTCTCGTTCGCGCGCTCGAACGTTCACAACGAAATCATCTTGGTCTACATCACGTGAAAGGTGGCTGAACGTGCGTGACGGCGACCTCGGAGTTCAATCGCCTCGTTTACGGCCGTCTCACTGACCGGGTGTTATGGTGGTGCGAAGGGGCGAATTTCAGTTCTGTGTCCAATACTGTCGTATCGCAAAAAGGTAATTTTTTGAAGTAAACCAGATGAAACGGCAGGTACAATTTTTCAAAAATTATCGAGTTGAGATAAAAAATATGTAAAAAAATTTGTCCACTTTCGTCCACTGCAGCTGATTGTGTTGTCGAAAAAAGGGAAATTTCGTATAGTAGAAATAACTCTAAATTTTCACTTTACGGGCGTATATGTCGTTATATTTTATTACGTACGTACCTAGGTATTATTTGAACAACAACTTTTCAAAAACCTTTTGAAATTTATGGAAATTTCAACAAACATTATAAGATCAAATGAAATATCACCGTTGAAATTTCAAGCGATTATAACCGTTTTTATGTTAAACATCGATGATTGAATTAAAACATTTTCGATATTTTACTTTAGGTTTTACAGGTTTCGCAAATACCTTTATATTTTATAAACGTTATATAATATTTGCATTGTTTTTTTTCTGTTCCAAAACAATATTTCCAATCATACAAGATTTGTTGACAGTATTGTGGAAATGTTTCAATATATTTCAACAATTGTTGAACTTAATTTAGAAATTTGCAATTAAAAATTGTTTTGAGTAAATTTTTTTTCACAACCAATGTATTCTCGTTCAATCATTACATAAAAACGTAAAACAAAGCGTCTTCTAAATCAATGTCCCACCCAAAACTATGATCTACACGCCTAGCAGCCAGCAGGATCGTTTTAATAAGAATGAATTGAATAATGGCTCACATTAATATATATATTAAAAGTACATATTCCCGATCACTTTTTTTTATCAGTATGAATAAAAAAAATTGTTGATTTTTTAATTCATTATTAATACTTTTTTTTCTAATTATCGCGCTGGATAAACAGGGTTTTGTTTTAGAAATATTCTTAATTGTTTGGTCAAAAATTGCTTTTGACGTGTTTGTAGGTGACTGCGGGTAAGAAGAAAACAAAAATAAATACTTTTTCAAGTCTTTGAATAGTTTTGAAATTATTTAATTCATTGTGCTAAAAAATACTTTTCCTCAAGTATTGAATTATGTTTTCTGAATTAAATTTCAGTTAATTACGAAAATGGTGAATTATAGTTTCACGCATCGACAAGTGGTAACTACAGAGTTGAAGGAATTAAAATTTCATTTAAAAATCAAACACCGTTAAAAATTAAACTATACTTTTCTAAAAATGTACGAATTTGTTTTTAAGTTAAAAAGTAACGTCCTGCACGTGACGTGATTTCATGTTCTTCACAGAAAAAACCCTCACGCCTCGTAGAGTGGTCCGACTTTTATGTTTAATAAAAATAAGAAGACATTCTATACTATTCGTATATTGTACTTCGATTTTTCAAATTCTAGGTTTTTAATTTATAATATACCTACTTTGTGTTGAGTCTATTTTTATAAGTTTTTAAAACATTTTTTTGTTGGGGTCTTAGCAATACAATCCAAAATCGGTGCCCATTGTGGACTGTAAAACGTCTTTGTTTTTAAGGTAAACATAAATAATTATTAAGATCATTCTACGTGGTGTGAGGAAATTTTGAAAAAAAAAAAAACGGTATTACTTTCTTGAAAAAATAACTAACAAAATATGTTTGCATATTTTATTAAAACTCTATTACTACGAAATTGTTAATCAAACAAAATCAATAAGTATCATAAATAATTTATAGGCAACAAACACTCCGCAGGAAAGTACGTTTAAATGTTATGGACTGTTTTTTATAAATTGCCATAAAGTATTGGAAAAAATAGAAAATTCCTCAATTCCAGACTTTTTTATTCTATTGAACAGTTTACGTTTTGAGAAAATAACTTTGTTTTTAACAACCGTTGATTTTGTGAAAATTCAAATCGCGGAAAGCATTTTAAACTAAACCGATTGGTGTTAAATTCCTTATTTTTTTTTTTTAAAATCTAAAATACGGAATTTTCAACTGCAGTGCGAACAGCTTGTAAGATAGTACGGCGGAATTGCGTTAAAAAAAAAAAAACAATTTAAACATTATTTCTTCCTTAATTTTTTCATTTACATACTGCACGCTGAGTAAGTTTTTTGTCTCTTTTTTTTGTTTTTGAGAACACCGCATTACACCCACACGATATCTTTGTCGTCGTCTCTGGCAAACACGTACACCACACGATGAAATACGTGCGAAGACGACCTTAGAGTTCAATCGCCCCGAGGCTGACGACGGGCGGACAAACACAATGGTCCCAGGAGACGACGATTGTTCGAGAAAATGTTTTTTATATGACATTTTTTTGTCGAAAATTCGCGAATGTATAAATAATTCCGATCGCGTAAAACGATCGCCCGAATTGAATAATTTTATTATTTTTGTTTTTTACGATAAAACCGTAATACGACGTGGTCCATACGAATACGTTTATTTCGTGAAATAAAAAAACGACCGGTCAGTTTTACATATAGACTGATATAATAATAGAGATTGATGTACCCATTTAACGTTTTTTGTTTCCCCGACGAGATATATTTTGCCAATAGCTGTTTGCTCTGTCTAGTCGGTTTTAATAAATTACGTTCGAATCGATTTGACAATATTGTACTCGTACAGTATCACAACGAGTAAAATAGTTATTGTATCACACGTCGTATTATATATTACTATTGCTGTAAAAACTAATAAAACGGTTTGGGTCGAACCTCTTGTGACGGATATAACGAATCGAGTGATTCGGAGCGTCGTGGAGTTTGCTCGATTATCCCGGAGGGTTCCCCGCTCCGAGTGGGTCACAAAATTAACTTTCATGCTCATCGTAACTAGGTAATACATTTCTAACGAAAATTTTGTATTCAAGCTCGCTCAGTGAGTCAAATTCTCTATGTACAAATTGTAGACTAGAGACGTTTCGAAATAACTTTTATGACGATTTAAATGTACGCGATCTAATAATTTTCATGAATTTTATTCTTATCACGCGGTCGTAATTTTAGGTACTGTTCTGTCCGCTTAACACCGCGTGGAATTTCTGAGTAACTCGGAGCACTTTCGGAACGGCTGTGCGGAAGAAAATCGTCGTGACATCGGCAAAAATCCCAAAGTAGTTTCAACATAGGTCCCGGCATTGAATCGTATCTATATAGGTATCTACATTTGTATACAATTGGTAGATTTTTTTCTACTAAACATCTACCAAAACAAAAAAATCAACATCATCGTATTGCAAAATGTATACTTGAACGTCGTTCCTTTACACGATAAGTCAGAGTTCTACAATTCTTTAATTTCTTTCACGATTTTTCAGCGTCGTCTATGCGGTAAAAACATATAAATAAATACATAGATAGCAATAACTATTATGTTCGCGTATTTACGCAGGAAATTCGGTGTGAAATTCGTACGTTTTTGGGAAAAAACGGTTTTCGTCGAAAAAAATATCAGCTTCCAGCCGTAATCATCGCAATAATCCGTTTCGCAAAGAGGACGCTGCAATTATTACGATTCGCCGTCGTTGGAGCGTTGTCCGTCGCTAATTTCGCATAAAAAATCCGACACCAGTTTTTCACTATTTCACAGTAAGAAACCATAATGTGTAGGTAACATAATGTCATGAGCACGGTTGACGAGTTTAATAATCACGATTATCCAACTGAATATCAGTCGTTCAAAATTAAAACTATTATTATTGCCATCATCCGCACAGAGCAGTTATCATTTTATTTAATTGTTTTAATTTCTGGTGCTCGAAATCCACGCGTTTCGCCGCCGTCTAATTGGCGGAATGTCATACTAGAGAAAAGCCGTTTGAGTTGGTTAAAACGGTTTAGTAATTATTTTTACGAAACATTACGGTCTTGGCTAACTGTTTTCTGAGCGGTGACACGCGATGCGAACTGTTTTCGTAACTCGTTAAAAAATTAATCTTCAACTCGAAATGTAATTTTAATATTTTGACTAGGCAGACACGCAGGTCTCAAATCGTAACTTAATCTTTAAGCTGCTTGTATTTGAAAATCGACTTGATTCAATTTTGAATCGTTTCCATCACGTACAATAGTGTTAATATCAATTATATATCAAACACCGAAAACGGGACGAAAATTCTAAGAGTTAAAAAAAAAAAAAAACCAATAAAAACAAAGGACATTATGAATTTGACATTTTACACCGATTTCAAAGGTATGTACCGGTAAAAAAAATATTTCGTTTGATTTAAAAATAAAAGTTACCGTCCAAACTATATTTCATTGTGATATCTTTGTTTAAATGTATCGTAAATTTGTATTTTTTCTCATCGATAACGCATACACTTAATCATAACAATTAGTGTTATGTTAGTGTACACAACACGAGAATTTACATTAAAATATCAATTGAAAATAGAAAACCGTATATATTAATACTGTATTATCATCACCATCAATTAATACAGTTTAAATGGTTTAAACGATGATCAATCTCGGTGTACGAGTTCAATATGTTTGCAAAAATAAAACAGGATAATATATATTATAATAGCAATAATGGACCTTCGGGTAAGATACGTTTGCGTCAAATTTTTAGTGCATCTGATGTAAAAAAAAACCCTCGTATTTGTATCGTTCGTTTTTTTATGTTGTAACTGTAGTAACATGTAATGACACATTTATAGCAAGGGATGTTGTACTTTCATATCGATCAACCGTAAGGTTGCGCGAGCATAAAACCAAAACCATTTTTGAACAGACAATTATTGTTCAACCAACAACGGTCGGATTTCTGAGAATGGAAACCGTATTTTATTATCGTACAGTCGTATAAGCGATAATTCCAAAACCAAACGAAAATTTCCGCAGACTAACTGCACCTGGAAAAGACAGTTGGACATTAATAATTGTCAATTCGCAACGATTAATAAGTATTTCGAGAAAAAGCGTGCGAAGAAAACTAGAGAGAACCACGAAACGTAATTATTAGTTTTTAAACGCACAACCCATGTATACACTGGAACACGTAAAACCGCTATCATAAACAACACATTAATCTCGACGATTATTCCATTCATACCGTGATGTTATAATAATAAACAAAGAAAGAAACGGTCTCATCTGCTAGCTAATAATAATGCTAACTGTTTTATAATATAATTACTGACAGGCGTACGACGGTAAATTGAATAATAACAATAATGAAAACTGTTTTTTTTTTTTTTGACGTGTTCGCCCTTCACTGTACATATATTTTACAATCGTTTACATTCTTAAATACGATCATTATTACGTCTTTGTTAGGTAGAACTGTTTAGCACACGACAATATAATAATAATAGTGTTAGACTGCGTTGTAGTCGTATAATATATTGTGTATTAACAGCGGCGAGCAGCTCACGACACGTGTTTGCAAATTTTTTTTTCCTCGTCTCGTGATGAGAACCTCTTCCGCCCCGACCGCAAAGTTTTTAACACCGACGGTCCAAAAAGCGAGGAACTTGTTATGGGCGATCGAATAATGTTTTTTATAATTAATTTTGTTTTTTTTCAAGAGTCGTTCGTGGATTTTCCGGCATAACTGAATTCATATTTTTCCAACTTTTGTTCAGAAAACCGTTCTAAAAAACGTTATGTGATTACGCATATCAATAAACGCCACATTATTAGACATTCGGAAGCATTGTGTTAACAGTGCAAACGTACTATTTTGAGTCACGTCAACAGGTCCTTGTTTTAAAAACATCGTTTTTCGTACGCTTAGAGCCAACACTGATACGTTGGATCAAGTACAAGAACTGAAGACACCATTTTCACGAGACGATTTGGCAAATAAACATTTATTCGTAATCCTATGGCCGTTTAAAACTGATCGAGTTCATAATATGTACGTATTTTCTAAAATTATATTTTACGAACATAAAAAACAACATTATGACGAGTTGTATACAGAACTGTTTTCGGAATGTAAATCGATTAAGTCTAACCCCGTTGAAACAGCCAAGACCATAATATTGGCGTCAAAAAATCCGGTGTGACCCTCCTAATTTAAAATGTCGTGTTTTTCTTTTTGTACAATTACAAGGACGATTTACCGAAAAAAAATAAATGCTCTTGACAAAGCGTTATTGTCAGTGAGCGACAGGTTAATACGTCATATTTTATTTAAAGGGGAAATCCAGTGAACATTTTCAACTATTCACGGGCGTGTATGGTTTTAATTTTTCAAAAACATTTTATGAATTTTACGTTGGTGCCAACTAGAATTAATACGTTTTTGAATTTGTTTTTTATATTAATGAGTGTACGAATCGATTGACGAACCGAGCGAATGAGCCTCTTACAGCGTATTGTAAACGGAGGTTTTTTTTTCCAAATAAATATTACGTACCTATATATCCCGCGATTAAATCTAATTAACGGTAGAATTTGATGTTCTACCATAAGTCATGACTCATTATAAACTATATAATCTTATCTGCAATATTTGTTACAATTGACAAGATAAATACTCAAGGGGACTTATGGTTAAGAATCTCAAAATGAAAAAAAAAAAAATTCTTTTTAAATTTTTAGTTGGAAACATATTTTCCGCAAATATTTTATTTTTCATAATTTAAATTGATCAACGGTTAAATACTTGTACAGTGTTCAATTAACGTTAACGCGTTTTAAGAATCTAAATTTCAGCGTATAAGTGTCTTGATGTACCGACATTGATTAATTTTTAAAAATTGCTCTTAGAAATAGCTGTAATGGTTTCGCGATCACTTTATATACATTCTTTAAAATGAATGTTCATAGTTTATTCTTCGGGAAAATTAGTTAAATTTAATTTCGATCGATTATTGGAACGGTTTTCGAATCTCATACTGTTAGCTGTAAAAATAATATATTTTTCATTCACATCACAGTTGTCGATGAAATACTACTGGACCGGTTAAAAGTGCGCGGTGCACCCAATTACGAGAATTAATTCTGTTTTAAAATAGGTATAATATAGTTTAGAGTATATTAATATTTTAAATTCATAAATTCATAAACGATATGGTCATATTTTTCCGTAACAATATTTAATAGTAATATCTGATTAAATATTGTTGACGACTTTATAATATTATGTTATAATTCGGTGTTGTGCCAAGACACAATTATAATATATCGTCAGAGCTCAAAATTGGCAAGTGTATACTTACATGTTTTGATTGGTCATTGGTCGTTACGCACCGGTGATTTTCAATTATGGTTTTTTGATAGACGTCCGGTGTAAGACCTTACAAAGTTGTCGCGGTATTTTTTTTTATTTTATTTTAGACTGTTGCTCGTTATGTCACGACCACCACAACAATTATTTTTAATCAAAACCATCGAGCTCGATGCTCCGTTAAAATATATCGTACACGTGCCGTCGTACAATGTAGTTTCAAAAATATAATGACGATACACCGAAATAATGTTCAACGGTATGGCCAGTGGCAAATTTACTTTAAACCTCATACTCCTGACTACGACAGCGGCGGTCTTTTGAATGTAAATCCGGTTATTATTCGTAAACTAAAATTCAATTTCAATCATTATTTTAGACATTAAAATGTGCTTGGAGCCAAATTTGAAGAACCGTCAAGGATGGCCGTCTATTTTGTCTAATAGCCAATGTTGCCGAGACGATAAAAACTGCAAAAGCTTTAGATCCGATGCGATTCGCGTACAACGGAGCACAGGAATTATTGAACGTTGAACACAAAGAATTCAAATTCGCCTACGTCAAATAGAACGAATTTCACTTTGTTTGATAAATAGGTTCGTTCTTATAAACGTATTGCGGTTAGAAAAAGTTAGGTGAAAACAAAATAACCAAAATAATCTGTAGATTGTAAAGTTGAAAAGTCTTAAAAACACTTGTTTCCGTTAACTTTTATAAACGTAACAAATAAGTAACGGGACTATAGCTATTTTCAACACAAGAAATAAGTCGTTTTTTTCAAAAAGTGTTAAAAATTCGTTAACTGATCAACATAATTTTATTTTTTTCACTCTTATGTAATTTATTATTGTTTGTAGTGACTGTAACAAACACAATTTCTATTCCCCATTCTGGTAACGGTTTTTTGTGCGTATAAAACAATATGTAGTATCAAGACCGGTCTTCTAATTTGTTGAATTAAGTTAAGTGGAAAAACAAAAATTCAAGTCAAGTTAAAAATTAAATTTCAAATTTATCACGTTAAAAGCATAAAGCAAAAAAAAAAAAAATTAACTCTATCAAAAATATAGGCATTATTTCATAATTTTGATTCATGCGGTTTTGTACCTGGTATGACATTAAACATTAGGTTTAAAAAATAAAACTGTCGTGGTTTCTTTTGAAACATTTATTTGAGTTATACTATTGTTTTTCTAGTTAAAAAAAAACCGAATAAATAGCCGTATCAAGTTAAAATTTAAGGAGCGAATTAAAATTAATTTATCTTTCTAACTTTTAACGAATTTATGTCCAGCCTTAGGAGTATGCCATGTCAACAATAAAATGTGTCAGTGTAAGTATACTTAAACAAGCATTTCATTTATTTCACGGTCATTTAAAATTCTCCCATG
>CM029361.1:15782618-15798902 GCA_017140985.1 Hormaphis cornu
TTTTCAATTATGGTTTTTTGATAGACGTCCGGTGTAAGACCTTACAATGTTGTCGCGGTATTTTTTTTAATTTTATTTTAGACTGTTGCTCGTTATGTCACGACCACCACAACAATTATTTTTAATCAAAACCATCGAGCTCGATGCTCCGGTAAAATATATCGTACACGTGCCATCGTACAATGTAGTTTCAAAAATATAATGACGATACACCGAAATAATGTTCAATGGTATGGCCAGTGGCAAATTTACTTTAAACCTCATACTCCTGACTACGACAGCGGCGGTCTTTTGAATGTAAATCCGGTTATTATTCGTAAACTAAAATTCAATTTCAATCATTATTTTAGACATTAAAATGTGCTTGGAGCCGTTTTTGAAGAACCGTCACGGATGGCCGTCTATTTTGTCTAATAGCCAATGTTGCCGAGACGATAAAAACTGCAAAAGCTTTAGATCCGATGCGATTCGCGTACAACGGAGCACAGGAATTATTGAACGTTGAACACAAAGAATTCAAATTCGCCTACGTCAAATAGAACGAATTTCACTTTGTTTGATAAATAGGTTCGTTCTTATAAACGTATTGCGTTAGAAAAAGTTAGGTGAAAACAAAATAACCAAAATAATCTGTAGGTTGTAAAGTTGAAAAGTCTTAAAAACACTTGTTTCCGTTAACTTTTGTAAACGTAACAAATAAGTAACGGGACTATAGCTATTTTCAACACAAGAAATAAGTCGTTTTTTTTTAAAAAAGTGTTAAAAACTCGTTAACTGGTCAACATAATTTTATTTTTTTCACTCTTATGTAATTTATTATTGTTTATAGTGACTGTAACAAACACAATTTCTATTCCCCATTCTGG
The DNA here is from genome assembly GCA_017140985.1 of Hormaphis cornu. Lineage (NCBI taxonomy): Eukaryota > Metazoa > Arthropoda > Insecta > Hemiptera > Hormaphididae > Hormaphis > Hormaphis cornu. The sequence goes on from CM029361.1 coordinate 15,783,485, forward strand.
TAACGGTTTTTTGTGCGTATAAAACAGTATGTAGTATCAAGACCGGTCTTCTAATTTGTTGAATTAAGTTAAGTGGAAAAACAAAAATTCAAGTTAAGTTAAAAATTAAATTTCAAATTTATCACGTTAAAAGTATAAAGCAAAAAAAAAAAAAAATTAACTTTACCAAAAATATAGGCATTATTTCATACTTTTGATTCACGCGGTTTTGTACCTGGTATGACATTAAACATTCGGTTTAAAAAATAAAACTGTCGTGGTTTCTTTTGAAACATTTATTCGAGTTATACTATTGTTTTTCTAGTTAAAAAAAACCGAATAAATAGCCGTATCAAGTTAAAATTTAAGGAGCGCATTAAAATTAATTTATCTTTCTAACTTTTAACGAATTTATGTCCAGCCTTAGGAGTATGCCATGTCAACAATAAAATGTGTCAGTGTAAGTATACCTAAACAAGCATTTCATTTATTTCACGGTCATTTAAAATTCTCCCATGGTCTACACCATCCGTTTTTTATTCGCGGTGTGCAGTTTGACCATACGACGAAAATTATATAGTGCGATACGGCCTTACTCGAAAGAATCACGTTTTTTGGACATATGTAATTATGGTTCAAAATGTTTTACCAAAATTTCCAACAATGTGTTTCCGACTGATTATTTAATTTTTTCAATGAAATCGTTCAGAAACGAGACGACAATATAGTCACGGAACGAGACTGCAAACCATACGATTTTAAGGTCACAATTTGAATATTGGAAAATTTATAATAACACTAATTACCGGAGGATTTTAGTATAAGCAGACATTGTATTTTGTCGGACGTACATCCTGCAATTAATAATTTCAACCTTTAAGTACCTATACTATAAGGTCGTTGGACATTGTCTCTTCAATAACACCGTCGTTCAATGTTTTGCACGTTTGTCGTCTTCTTAACCTTCTTCGTTTGAATGCTGTCCCACGGTCGCGGATTAATCGATCGGGTCTGGAAGGAAATACCTGCCTGAAACTGTAGGTTTGTCAATATCTGACATTTTTTTGCTAAAATTAAACTCGAACACTTGTGACTGTTTATACTATATTTAATAAACCCAAAATCACAAAAGTAATACAATTTTTACGGCGTATACCTACCTACGTGTTTCAACAAAAATGACGTTTGACTTTTTTTTATCATACATATGTTATGTTGCATTGTTCAAAGTCACAGAAATCTTGAAATTTAATTTATTACCATGCGATACAGTCGCGGTGTATTACAATGTTGACGAGAGTTCAAAACGATCGCATCGTATTGACAGTAACAATCTGCAGATTATTTTACGGTTTATTTTCGGTTATTTTGTGCGTTATGAGTACATTATATATGACGACAGTGTTCTTAGTCTGCAACTATAATGGTCTAAGAACGATTACACTGTTCATTGTACTAAACTCAAATCAAAAACCGGTTAATTTTCACTCTTTTTTTTATAATTTATATCACATTATATCACGTAACCCTAAGAGATTTACTAAGATCGACGTTATTTTTCGGATTGATAAATTTTGTTGTACAACTAAACTAAATCTAAATCAAAATGAAAAACGCGCTTTCCTGAACGGTTTGAAAAAATCGAACTGGACATTTAAATTATTGCGATGGCTAGAATAGGTACGGGTAAATTTCGTATGTTGTTATAAGGAGGAGGAAGTATTACCGAGAGGGTAACATCATATAGTCATAACATTTTATTTAAAAATAATCCGACAAACGTTTAATCATTGTCAAAATGAAACAAAATTATTACCGTGAAGCTGCATTACGCTAATATTAAAGTATGATTCCAGTGTGCAGATCCAGGGAAAGGTCGTCGGGGTTATGAACCACCCCAAAAATCAAGTTTAGGTAATTTACGTGATTTTTATTTTTCCCCAAAAAAATATTTTTTACCCTAAATAATCAGCGAAAAAATTTTAAAACTATATAATTATAACTAAATTTTACATATAAACCGTAATCTTCCTTTCGATTTAACCACCGTCAAAGAGTATTTTTTTTCAATACTCGAGCAATTTGACTCCTCCTCCCAAATTTTAGTTCTGCATTCACGCCTGTGTTCCATAATACGACGTCCGTCAGCACGTCTTGTATTTTTAAAACTGTTGTCAAATAGGTATTATAATTCTGGTTGCATATTAATTGTGCTTCGTTGCTATCACGATCTGAGATGGACGTTTTGTAGAATCGACGGGTAAATATTTACGTAAATTTAAACGACGGTTTTTTTTTTTTTTGTCGTTTTAAAATCGTGTGACCCCTCATTTTCAATGTTTTAACATCAACAGCTCTAACAAATCGCATATTCGTTGAAAAAAACTGGTTTGATCGGGTGAAAAACGTATCGTACAATAGTTTTCCGACTGATCAAATTTTACGTACCTATAGGTGTCTACATAAAACAAACTTAATTTAATCTGAGCTTGTTTGATTCGACTTTCCGTATAATATGCGAGTATTAGAGCGAGAAAATGACGTGCCAAGTAAAATTTGATTTTATCGACTGTTTTTTTTTTTTTTTCATCTATACGGAAACCCTTTTTCGGGTAAAAATAACGATCCGTCGTACAGTCGTGATCCGACTATAGTATAACTAGCACGCATATTATTATGACGCGAATTAGTTATTAATTGTTTGTACGTTTTATTTGTCGCACGTCGAAATTAAACCGATCGCGTTTAGCCCACGACTAAAACACTTCACCGATTCGTGTAATTCGTAGTAGCTTCGTAGTAAGTCGTAAACGAGTCGTGTTAGCAGGTTATCGTTCGAATGGTAAACGCCGCCGTCACTGAGAAAAACCATTAATCACGAGGCGTAGAAGAAAATAAAAAAAAAGATAAAAATAAAATCGACGGCGTTAAACGATATCAACTGAATAACGAGCTTAGTTAATCATTTAAAATTATTTAATTAAACAAAGGGGAATTTAAGAAAAGATATACTGTTGTAGGCGGACACCGGCAACGCACTTTAAATCGCACTTAATGCGAAGAACCGTATATAATACACGACAACACTGTACGTGATAAATTGTTTTAAAAATGCAAATAGGTATTTTCACAAGTCATTGGATTACGAGTTCGAACGCGCCACGCGACAATATCTGTTCTAACGTTCAGTTTGTTTTTGTTATAACGATTTCTATACGTAAGCTTATTGTTTTGAGCTTTTCAATCGATATTACTGTTTAACGCAGTCGGGATTTTTTTATAATTTTAACAATAACTTTTTTTTTCGTATTTACCTAACCTAGCCGCGGGCTTCTAAACCCGTGCGTCTTCTTCGTGCGTCCGAACACCGTCCCCGAAATTCGCAAGACGCACAATGCGTTGTAGACGGACACCGAGATAGAGGCGACTCGCGCTGCACTTTACGATAGCGTTAATAACTCGCATCGTGTTTTTTACACAATATTATGCGTTTCGGCAAACCGTTATTGTAGTGCATTTTACCGTAGACCAAATATATTACAGTACGTTTAATCATGCAGTATGTTTAATCTACGATTTTACGGACTGGCCGCGTACTATTTTGTCGTACCTACCTTGACGTGTTTTGAGAGAGAAACCGTTCTCGGCTCTCGGGTCCCGCGAAACGGCACGAATACAAAATAAAATCCCGCAGATATATACGTTATACGCGCCTTTTGTGTAATAATAATAATAATACGAGTCTCGTGTTGCTTTTGCGACGGTGTTTTTTTCGTTCGGTCTTAACATAACTCGCGCGTATTTGTTTTATAGATATTTTTATAGAGATTAGTATAATATAATATTATAGAGAGACGCGAATGTACCCGCGACGCGTACTCACACACCTATGACGGCGGTCGGATTATTCTCTCGTGGGACGAAGAGGATGACGGTAAAAAAATTCGCGTCTTTGTTTTGTTTGAATCGTTCACAGAGTTACAACGTAGGCGAACGCTAAAGAGTAAAGGTGTCATTTTTTAAAATTCAATCCCTAAAGCGTTCTAAAAATTCATCCCTTCACACGGTTTCCGAATCGATCGTGTCGCCGCGTGTGACTTTTTAAATTTAATTTGTTAAATGTTTTCACTAAGTCTCGACCAACTAAAAGCCCGGGCGACGCCGGGTCGGGACAGCTGATTCTAATAACGCGTATATTATATGCCGTGAAAGTAAATTAGAATGAAACTGATAGTCACTCATTTCTTACCTAAACGTCTTTAGAATCTGAGTAGGAAATCTACAATAACATAATTTAGGTTTTAAGACGATTAAAACTCGGCAAAAAAAAACTATTCAACCCGAGTCTTGAGATTATGTGGCACGATAGAACACTCTTATATTATAGCATTTATAACGTTGAAAACAATTGTAAAATGGGTCGAAATTTCCGTTGAGCGTCAGTGAAACTATCTCCTTTTTGTGTTGTTTTTACAATGTTTATTTTTCTTTGGTTTTTGTTTCTCTGTAAACACATTTTAGAGTATTTCGTTCAATACCTCTAACGAAAGGTCTTGGATCAGATTCGAAATTTCAAAATTGAAATAGTCATAATCAAAAAAATTGGGTAAAATTTGACCAAAAACGTTAAGAATCACGGCAAACGCGTTTTTTGTCATAGTCGGTTTAGTTTTTTGGTCATTGCTTCCAAAACAATAAACAAAACAAGCTGAAACTATCACACGATGTTTATATAAAAAAATACAAGCTTAGTCTAAGTGTCAAATGATGTTGAAAACTTAAGAGCTAGGTAAAGGTCTTTAAAAATATTCGAAAATTTCCATTTTCTTTGTGGTTTTTGTTCGATGAAAGATTTAGTTTTCGAGAAAAAGTTTAACACAAAGTTAACAACAAGTGTATACATAAGACATTAAACAATTTAGAAAATCTATAATCACAATTTTTCTTTTTAGTCGTTTAAATTTACGGTCGAAAGTTGGTCATTTATATGACTTATTTTTAGAAAAAAATTTGTACCTCGCACAAATTTGTTAGTTAAGAATTGAAATGAAGATGCACAAAAAAAATTTTCTATCTGATAAAAAAAAATTAAAAATAATCTTCCCATTGGACTCCGAACGCTTACGAAAAAAAAGTGTTGAAAAACGTCGCGATTTGGTTATAACAATGAAATTACTATTATGCGATTGATACTAAAATCTAATGAACTCGTCGAATAATGGTCTAAACGGTTTTAAAATTTCACACGTTATTTAAATAAATAACCTCTTTATAGGTTGATTTGTGGATAATTGTGTTTTTTGACCATATTTGTTGTTAAACTTGGTTCTTTCCAGAACGTATACGAGCTCGCTTACAATCGTATTTTCCAAGGCAATCGGTGCTCTCAGATACAAAATAACGCGTTTGTACCGAAACTTTTAAAATCCGCCCAAAGCGTAGTCGCCACTCCGTCAAACTACCCACGCGATATTATTGTTTTGCTACATGGTAGCTTTAAATCCTAGGCATGTGTTATAATTTGCCGCCCTCGTGTGTACTTACGATTTTCGATCAATTAAATTAATTTTAATTCAATTTCTATCACTTTTTACTCTTTTCATCCCATTTGATTCCCTTGCACGACAAATTTTAGAAACTCTTATCTTAGCGGGTCTCAATATTTTTTTAGTTTAAAAAAACCATTGACCTAATATAATGCTTTAAAGCTCTCAAGTTTAAAAAAACATTTTGTCAAAAATATAACGTTTTCCATTTTACTATTTTCATTTTATCGCGTTTAGGAATTACATTTTCAAAAATTTGATGGTTAATATTCAATTATTGATGATTTATTGGATAAATGGCAAGTTTAAAAAATATCTGAACAATAAATAACGTTTTCCATTTCTGTCTTCCCCTGTTTAACCCCCTTTTTTAAGGGTTTTATTTTAAAAAGTACCTTTACAATAGACCTTTAGATAAAAAAAAAAAAAAACGGACTTTTGACCAAAATGTAATGTCACAGCTGGTTATAGCTGGTTCAAGCTCTGAAAACAGGGCGAAATACGTTTACCATTATTCACCACATTAAGGGTTAAATTATTTTAAAAATAAAAATTATTTTCGTATATTTATATATATATTATTTTTATATTATTTATACAAACACAAATAAACACACACACGCACACTTATTAGATAAAAAGCATTTATAAATTATGGAGTGGATTATTTCAATATCGTAAGTCAATCTAGAGAATAAAATACTATTTATATTATAAGAGAGAAAAACACACACAATGTTTACCCTACCACTTTAGTAAAATATATACATTTTAAGTTTATCAGTAAATAAATACATATATTAGAATTTTGTTAATCAAACGACGTTTTACATAAATTCGTTTTTATAAATTCTTTATTTACTGGATTTATTTTCTTGAAAAAATAATATACTGTGCAAAAAATATTTAATTATTACGTTAATGTATGAGTCTGATATAAAATTTTGATTGGTAGACGTAGATGTATAAGGTGGAATTGCGAGTTTTTAAATCTCCTTAACTACTTTTAAAACTTTTAATGTGCAGGTTTGACATAAACAATAAAATGAGTATTTCCATATTGGAGACTCTGGATATTTTGGCTACTGTGTTAATTAATTATAAATATGAATAAAACGATTTTTAAACCATAAAAACTATTTCAGTCTTATAACTGATGATAAAGAACTTAAATTATAGTCCATAGGTATACAAGTAATTTATCGAATTAAACATAGATACCTAATTAAATAACTACGTTGAGGACAAGATAAAATAAATAAACAATAAAAACTTTCTGTTATCAAATTCATAATTAATATTTACATGTTATAAAAAATAATTTTTTTCCATCCAGGATTATTTTCGTCGATTTATCTTCTAACCTTTCTGCATAATGGACAAACATTATAGTTTCGACTAAACATTTCTGTTATGCATTGGTGGCAAAATTTATGACCACAAGACTCTAAAGTGACCGATGCTTCTCTGTCGCAACATACAATACACTCATCTATAATTATAATTAAATACAAATTATTGGTAAAAAATTATGATCAAAAATAGAAAAAAAGGAAGAAAGGAAAGGAAAAAACAGAATAAAGGATATAAAAGAAGTAAATTTTAAGTCGGGTGAAAAGTTTTTAGCGTAGCGATTACGCTTTGGTCATTTCTTTGGGTAAGTCAATGATTCAAAATGTGTGACTGTATTCAAACTTATATTATTGAATATCTGAAAGCAAGAATACTTCAAAAAGATTCTGAGTAAGGTCAGTTATCTAGTATACATCCTGGTGAAAACTAAATTTAACAAAAAATATCAGCTGTATTAAACTACCTATACTGCCTAAAATACGACATTTTTAGCTCACTGCTACGTCTATCTATAACTTCACACTCAAACACAAATTAACTTTTCTTTTCTTCCTTTATTATTTAACGTAATACTACGTTTACAATGTACTGTTATATAAAGTTCTCCAAAAAAGCATTAGATCACTTCTTACGTATTTTTTAGACAAACCGAACCAATACCAGCCTCTCCATAGGGGTTTTTAATCAAAACTTGTGTTTTTTCGGATAAAAACTCTATAAATATGAAAAATTTAATAAAACTGTTTTGAATTATTATTCAAAACAGTTTTTAAAATTTTACTTAGATGTTTCTAAATTAAATCGAATTGGTATAAACTGTTCAATCTATATCGATTGGTGTTGTTCTACAATAATTTTTGTTGTTTTTGGATGATGACTAAAAACATAATCAAAATATCGAAAAAAAAAATTAAATATACATATTTTAAAACCAAAGTCTAAATTTTTTTGTAGTGTTTACCGTAAGATCACATCAATCTGCTACACGCAAAAGTGATTACTTATGTCAAAATTTCAAGCATTTTAGAAAAATGGTCAAAAATTTTTTGATTTTTTGGCATGAAAAAAGAGAATTTCAGGTGAAGTACAATTTAAATCCACTTTCAAAACTTTTTTGTGATATAAAAATCTTCGATTGAACGCTTCTGGCCGCCAAAGCGTTCACAGAAAACAAAAACACCATTGTAAAAACATAATTTTTTTGCTGCACTCAGAATATAAAAGTAAAATTTGTTCAAATTGTATACATTTGAGTTATGTAATTTTAGATTTCATCTTACTGTCATCATCATTGTCTCCTGATAACGCTTCTTGCCGTATTATCTCTGAAAACAAATTCATGTTCAAACAATATTTTAATGATCTTTTATGTTTTGAATAAATCTAATTTTTGAAAACAAAACAAAAAATCTTAATGCAACTGAATTATTCAAAAAACATCAGGCATGTGTTCGCATAACGCAAAATTTCTAATTGAAAGTCAATACAACCATGTGCATGGGGAATCGTAGCACCATGGCCAAATAAGTAATTTCCAGCAATCAAACTCTCAAATATTCTCCATCATCGAACCACCAATAAAGTCTTTTGGTTTTCGGTCATCTGTAACCCTCATTTTTTGATACAATTATTTTATAAATTATACATATTTTTCACGATTATTTATCTGGCCACCAAAAAAACATTTCTATTATGAATCCAAGGTATCAAAAAGACGCTTTAACCACGCCACTGCAATATTCTTTGAATTCTTCTTAATTAAAAAAAATTTAAAATATATAATTTTATTTTTGATTTGATGATCTTATTTTTGAAGCTATATCTTAATATTTCATTACTAATATCTCGCAGGTTACTGAAATGAACTTCTACTTAATGATATTATAATTGATTGATGATTTATATATTTTTTGTTTCATTACCTACTAAATGCGTTTGTTTTTCATCAGCCCAAGCACGTCGCGCTAATGGTACCCGTCTTACTAAAATATAAAACGTGTTTTATTGTTATGTTAAACGATTAAAACGCTGTATGGAAGTGATTGATTCCTAGCAAATTATTAGACTTAAACCGGAACTTGAACTCAAAATACCGATTTCATAAATAAAACAGTTATTGGAAACTACTTTAAATCACCATCGTTTTTAAATGTATTGGTCAAAACATTATTGAATTGAATTACAATAGAATTAACCATAACAAAATTAAAGATTGTCTGAATTAAAATTATTATTTGTTATTTATTTCAATGGATTTGTAAGCCACAAATATTAAACTATTAAACATTAAGAATCTTACACATTACAAATATCGAACAGTTCGATTTAAACATTTAAAATGGAACACAAATAGTTTATATAATAGGTACCACCAAAGTGATTGTTATTTATTTGTACGGCTATTTCTTTAGCTAACATTACAATATATAATTCGTTATAAATGAACATTAAATTAGATATCATAGAGTACAGTCACATACATATAAAATCCAAATCTGGAAAAATTTTTAAAAACTTTTTATTTTTTACACAATATTCAAATGAATAAATTATGCATCAAGAAAATAACAATCGATTTGAGCTAGAATTTTAACTCACTGTACTCAGGACTTATATAAGTACGCATTTGCATATACTTTGCATCTAAAATATGTAAACCTCAGAATATTTATAAAAATGTATACTAAAAAAAAAAAATATTCATAAAAATTACAACGGGATAATAATTTACAAATTTGATCTAAAATTGTTTCAATAAAATTTTAACAGTATAGAAAAACTATTTAAACACAAACCATTAGCTTTGGCTTCAATCAAGTACTGGTCGTTATAAGTATGTATATTTGCTCTCGTAGGTAGAACTAAAACAAATTTAGTTTGTTGTTAGGGTATTATATGAAAATACAAATTTAAAAAGTTTAAATCAATTAAACACATTTGACAAAAACGTGTTTTTGAAAAATTGATTGGATTATGCTATTTATTACATACAAATCATGTATCTTAAATGTAATTAATAATGATGCCCCTTTTATAATAAATATAATATACAAACTCATATGAAATTCACATAATGTCAAATTTTATAGGTAAGTACATACAAGCGTTTATTTATAACAAACCAATTTTTTGTACATTGTTTGTAAACATTTTTGATTCCTACAAGTTAACTTAACTGATAGAACGAATATTCAACACAAAAACAAAATGATTACGACAATACAATGTTATTAGCAACAATAATAATGCAGCAAGCTGGAGTAATAAATTATCAATCATCCTGTAGGTATGTGCCACTTACGTTGATGAAGATTTTTGATAATATTAGCAATAGTAGCATCTGTAAATGAAGGGTTTTACTGTACAATTAACAAAAAAAAAAGAAAATCAAAAAAATTTTTGAAAAGAATTCGTGTAAACCAACTGTCATATCCACTATGTGAATCACTTTTAACATTATGTTTGCTTATAAACGATATCATATATCTAATGGATATTATTGGGGAATCGTGACTTCAAAAACTCAAGCTGTTATGAAAACAAGTAATATCAGGAACATTGTGTTTGTTTGTAAGTCATTTTAAAACATTAACTTGTTTGGTCCGTTCATGCATACTATTAGCAAAATTATGTACAAACATTTCAATATTTTTGAAAATAAGTGGAATGTTTAAATTATATCAACTATATAATCATTATTCCAAATACTTTTTGGTTATTGTTTGAAATTTTGACCGATTTAGCCCCACAAAAAGTAAGTAATATGTTTCACAACATTTAAATAACTATCCGATAATGTCCAGATAAGGTCACTTTGTATTTGTGCCATTTAAACATTACTATCTATTCTTAAAAATGTCTACCAAAATTTTCAGCTAACTATTGAGGTTATTAAACAAAATTATTTACCTTTAACCAGCTCTTTATAAAGAGTTATAGCATCACAAGCACCTATCAATGCATATTAAATCATGTTCTCTTTTTTGAATTGATTATCACAACGAAAAAAATATAAAGTTGTCAACATTTTGTGTTGAAAAATATAGTGATAATGTAACTTCCAAGTACTAATGTGAATCAAGATAAATAAAATAAATAGAATAATAATAAAAACTTACTTTTTGCTTTTTTTTTATCTATAAAATATTTTTTTACTACATACACTCTTTTTTTAATACATAAATTTCTTCTATTTTTTATTACAAAAAACTTAATAATCGACATAGAAATTCATTCCCTTTAGTTTTTACCTTTCTTATACTTAATCTACTTTCTTTCTTTCCTTCCTTTCCTTTCTTTTTTTTTTTTTCATGCCATACTAGAATTAGTTGAAATGTATATTTTAATTCACCATTATAATTGTAACCCACTCAGAGGTGTGACCAACCCTACAGCATGCTATAACCCTCTCCTAGTTTTCTTATCTTCATCGTCAATGAAAAACAATGAAAAAATAAGATCACATCTTCTAACCGAAAAAGTGTTAAAAGTAAAATATATAAGTCTAACAACCTATCATATAAAGTACCTACTGCATAATAAGATCGGAATACTACATGGGAAAAAATTTTTAAATTCTTAGTATATAAATAATTTTAAATTTTTTTCACGTTTTAAATTCATTTTTTTTTTTTTATTAAAGTGTAAAAATTACAAGAAGTTTTTTCTAATAATACTTGCGCATAGGTAATAGTGAAACTCATTCCCACGATGGTATTGAAGATTACCTACATAATATTAGTCATTTTGGACACTCTGTGCAAATATTTTCACAGAAAAAAAAAATTGCAAAAACTGTACATCCTTTGTTATGCCAAAATTCTAAAAATTTGGTACTTAATTTCATACTCATATGAAAAATACAATGCATTAGTGACTTCATCATGGAATAACTTTCTCTGTTTATAAATATTATGTTTAACAATATATTTTAAAACATGTGCAGTAAGCAATAATTTATATATATTGCGCATAAAAATACAATTCTGTGTAAGCTCAGTTAGGTGTTCTAATAGGAATTTGGTCATAGCTTAGTGTCGTTTAAAATTTAGAAAAATAATTATTTGTTGAATTCCCAACTAGGTTGAGAAAAAAATATCAAATCTAATAACAGAAAGAATGAACTAAACAAATATAATATGAACATCAGATAATTAAATATATTATCAATAGAATATAGAATTAGAATGTTATTATCATTTTATTTATATTAAAATATCAAAGTCATTTAAAATCGGAATTTTAATAGGGCGAGATTATTATTTTAAAACTATTACCAATATGACCCTACAAACATTTTTCTATTTTTAAAACATTTCTCAAAACGGTCAATAAACTCCGTAATTTGTACTCGCACGCAAATGAATACTAATTTGAACGATTCGTTGAAATTTCAAAAATATGGCCAGTTGCATGAGGTGTAATATTACATTTTAAAAATTTTTATAAGTACAGATTTCAGCATATTTAAATTGAATATTTTTTTTTATATTTTTTTGCTTTGACGGCCAGTATCGTTCAATCAAAACAATGATGTCATAGCGTAAAAAACTGAAAACTACATATCTTATAATATAGGATTATAGGTTACATAACAGTATTTATATAATATATTTAACTAAATCATTTTAATATTTTTAAAGCAACAAGGTATACATTTTCAAATGATTACTTTTAAAAAAGTAATTTTTTCAACATGGTTAGTATTATTTTTGAAAATAATTAATTTATGAAATCAAATTGATCATTACATGTATCCAACTTACTTATCGCATCAATGATTGATTTGTAGTTTATGATATCTTCAGGGGATGTAAGTATGCTTATCTCTAAACATATTTTAATTAAATGTATAAAATGGTTCACTCGTGTTTTTTGACAGTAACGAAATCAATTTAGATATTATCGAGATGAATAATGTTTAATGTTTGTTACGGAAAACAAGTACAACACAAAACTTTAATATTAAATTACAAACATGTTGTAATATACCTATGTATTATACAATTGTAGAAATGAAAAAGTTGTTTACATTTTGATGTACTTGATATGAGTTAAAAAGAATATTTGGATTACCTTGTATTTCTGGAAAAAAAAAAAATAAATAAATATTAAATATTAATCAATAGTAACAACAAAAAAATCCTGATTTTAAAAAACACTTTGAATAAGCTACCATGAGTGTCGTTTTTGCAACCTTTTGCTGCTTATTGGCATTTTGCAATTGGATATTGTATTTTTCCGGATAAGTGATAATAGAAAAGTATATCATTGTAAACACAATACACTCTTTTTATTATGCTCGAAATAAAAAAAAAATTAATTTGTTTCCGGCCAAGTAAACTTAACATGAATTAATTACAGTAGAAATTATTTACAAAATAAATAATAATTGGATTTTTTTTAAATTGGTTTAATTATTAACGTATGTATACTAAACATAAGCGCAGGTTATATCATTGACAATGATATTCTCTCATGTTTCACAAATTTTGAGTTGTTCATCAAAATGACGTTTTAATTTGCTAATTTTTTTTTTACATGGAGTGATTTATTTGAGTTTATATTGGACGATCATCCATTTGGAAGACTGAGGAATTTGTCTGAGCTGCCATTGACACTCGTAACCATCAATTTACACAGATAAGACCGAGAATATTCGAGTATTATTACAATAATAATAATAATAATAATAATAATAATATGTATAATAATTGGTTCTGAGTACATGGCTATAAAGAATTTATTATATATAATTATTGATTAATTATAGTCTATATATATATATATATATATAAAAATGAATATATGTATGTTTGTACCTATAAAATTTTTTTAACATTTTTTAGGAATACACATTTAGCAAACTATTATACACTGGCAAGGCCGGGTTATGACAGCTAGTTTGTTTATATATTTTAATATATTATTATGATTAGGGCCCGGATTTATATACAAATGCATGATCTTCTACAATTCACCTAGAACAATAATTTTGATTATAAATGTCGACGTTTCGTAATGTATAGATTGTATAGTTATTTTTTTTTTTTGCGTATTTTTGCATATTTCAATGAAAATGCATATTAATTGCAAATTTCTTTATAGTTGCGTAAATGTTGCATATTCTACAATAATAATAATAATAATAATCATTATAATTCTATCTTTGCTCATTAAAGTCATATTTACGTCTGTACAAATACCCACTGTTGATCGTAAATAACCCATGATAACGTAAGTTATCGATATATATATAAACTGAACTGTACTGTCGACATAGTTGGGCGACACTAGTTTAAAAAACTAGGAACAAAAATTTAGTATACCGTGTGTGAAGATAACCGGCAACTGTAGTTGCCTAGTCACCCAGTCTCCTATAGTACCTAGGCGATTGCAGTTTCTTTTGAGCATCCCCGTGTGAGGAGGCCCTTACACTACTTAATTGATATGAAATTTGATTCCATTTTTAAAGTACCCAGTGGCGGCGCTAGCCACTGTGAGGTCCTGTACGGCACGTGATTTTCGAGGCCTCTAAGTCGGAGTAATTGGGCGTAGGAAATTTTTTAAAATTTATGAGCAAAATTAACCATTTTCTACGCTTTTTAGAGCGGATATTTTTAACATAACCACCTTCTTAACGACTACAGTTTGCATATAAAACGTACACCTATATGGCACCAGTTTTTTTAATCCAAAGAACTGCTTGTACACGTAATTAATAATTAAAAAGCCGCGATCAGTATAGATCGCGTTGGTAGTTTGACAAAGTACCGACTACGCTATGAGTGATTCACTGGTTTGTTGTACAAACGTCATATTTAATATTTGAAAACGATGATAAAACGATTTTGAACATGCTCAGTTATCTAGTCCTGGTAAAAAAGCTTAATTTAACGGTGAAAATGGTCCGAAAACTCCGGAAGTCCTATCCACGTTTAAAAATAATAACTATTCGAATAACGTACAAAAATTCTATTAGTAATAGCCTATACCGATTTTAATGGTGTCAGTTTCAATTCGATCGGTCAAATAGTCGCCACTCAAACGGTCTTTTTAGTTTAAATTTTTGTGTTTTTTTTAGTATTACTCGCAAAATGTGTAAAACATTTATACGAGTGAGATATAATTTGAAGCAAAAATCTAAACTTTTTTGTAGTATACAATGTTATGATTGGATCATCACGAATCTGAACAATTCAAATTTTTGTAGTATGTTTGCAGTATCTTAATTTGTTTTTGGTTTTCGAGGTATAACTAAAAGAGTAAGCAAATTTTAAAAAATTCTAGTAGCAAAATATCACCGCAGTCAATAATCCTATCTGAACAGATACTGATTTTAAAAATTTCAGCATTCCTCCCGGAAGAAAACTTCATCACAAATCTTGAAATTTCAAACTATTCAACGTGGTAAATTTCTAATTTTTTTTTTTTTTTTATAGATTACGGCTATTTTTAAGGTGAAAACCATTATGAAGTTTAAATAGTTATAAATATTATAAAACGTGTTTCAAGTCAGACATATAAATTTCTCCCCGGGG
>CM029361.1:15803902-15820462 GCA_017140985.1 Hormaphis cornu
ATTGTAACAGTGCCTTTTGTATAAATAAGTGCTAGAAAAGTTTCATTTGATATTATTTGTTTTCGTTTATGTTTGTCTTATTAAAAAAAAACTAATTCCAGACTTTTCCCCCGTTTCTAACAAAGGAACGTTTACGATTCACGAGAAAAAAAAAACTGTATATAATAATACTATGTAATAGATTGTAATATATTCTATACACGATAAACATCTTCCCTAAAAATCTCCGATTTTTCAAAAATACAACATCCCAAAGAGGGGACAGATCTGTTAAGATAGGCTTAAAGTTTAAACAAATATTTATGTAAAATATTTATTTAAATTTGTAATTTTTGTTTGGATTACCGTTTGTCATTTACTTTATAAGTGTCACTTTTTTACTAGGTAATACTTAACACATAATATATTTTAAAGTGCACGAAAATTAGGGTAACTATACATCTACCTACATGAAGAAATTAAAAGAAAATTTTTGATTAAAATTATTTACCTAATAAATTGAAAGGTTAAATCATTTACTTTTAAAATAAATTAAAATAGTATAGGTACATAAAAATTTTTAAGGTAACAACAAGTAAATTTTAATCCGTGTCACTGTCTTTGGGACTGATCACAATAAAAAAATGACGCTCAAAAACAACGTAAGATAGAAATTGGAATATATAAATACATATTGCTAAAAATAATTAACTTAGGTATTTAAATAAGTATTCATAAAAAAAGAAACAAAAAAGGTTCATGTTCCTCCAAAAAATTAACGAAATTCTATTTCATATCACTATACAATAAGTTTCTGGTTTGATTCTAAAAAGGGAATTAAGAAAAAGGAACTCGTTTCTTTGGGCCTGTTCTTTCCAATAACTTGTATGAATTAATTATTAGAATAAATTAAAACCACAGTATTGTACTCTGGCCATAACGTATTAGAGACATACAATTCCAAAACATCTTAATAAAAATTGAAGTGATAGATCCCAGTTAAAGTATATTTACTATGATATTCTAAATTCAAAATTAAATATCGTTTATTTTATATGCAATCATCTTAAAAATTATAGGAATATAAGAGAGGAAACTTAAAAAATTTATAACGAAAACCCGTTTCCAACGAGATTAATATAATTTGACCGAGGTTGTTAGAAGAACATTAGGTACTATAGGTAACTAATATTTTATTCACTTAAAGAATTATACTGTAATAAAATATTTGTGATTTTTATTTTAGTATATTGTATACCTTAACTTGACTACTAAATATAAATGCATGTTATCTTTATATCACATATTAGCATATCAAACTTTTAATTATTCAATTAAGTTAAACTTTTAACTAAATCTTGATCCAAAAAATATAAATTTATACTTATTTATGTACATTGAACATAGGATTAATGAGTTTAATTTGATGTGAATTCATTTTAAAACATCTAGCCGTGTATGAAATAGCAATATCAAAAATTTATATTTCTAAAAATAATTTTCAATCGAGATCAATTTTATTATTTAACGTTGATCAGATAATTAGTAGTTTTCTGTGTTTACTAATCACTCAAAAAGTTTTATTGTAATTAATCATTTCCTAGTTCAATTCTAACTATATTATTCATAAAGTACAAATATAGCTTATTATATTATGTTTATGCTATAATTTCTACAAATAGAACAACTTAAAAATCTTTTTTGCATAAAACATATTGAAAAAGGCTTGATATATATTCCAGACTCAATAAACTTTAATTTTAAAATATAATATCTAACTTTCCAAAAAAATTACGACCCTTACAGGGGACAGACTTATTAAGATAGGTTTAAACAAATATTAACTAAAATTTGTAATTTTTGTTTGGATTACCGTTGGTCATTTACATAAAATGTGTCACTTTTTTACTATGTAATACTTAATACATGTTACATTTTAAAGCGCAGGTAAATTAAAGTATAAATCTATTTATATGAAGAAATTGAAAGAAAAATTCTGACTTAAGTTATTTATAAAATTAATTAAAAGGTCAAATTATTTACTTTTATAATAAATCACAATAGTATACTTAAAAACTTTTGCTGAAGTAATAAGTAAATCTTAATCTTTGCCACTGTTTCTGCGACCGATCATAACAAAAAATTACGTACAAGTACAATTTTTGCTAGAAATTGGAACACGGAAATACATTTAACTAAAAATTATTTACTTATTTAAATAAGTAAAATTAAAAAGAAAAAAAAAACGGTGTTCATGTTCTTCCAAAAAATGAACGAATTTCCATTACGTTTCTTTAGATGATACGTTTCTCGATTGTTCCTAAAAAGGGAACGAAATAAAAGGAAATCGTTCCTTTGAATCCGTTCATTCCAATTATTGGTAAGAATTAATCATTATAATATATAAAACAGCAGAATACAATACTCAGGTCTTTACGCACAACACACATTCAATTCCAAAACATCTTAATAAAAATTGAAACGATAGATTCAAGTTAAAGTATACTTACTATAATGTTCTAAATAAAAAATTAAATATCGTTTATTATATATGCATTTATTTTAAACATTTCAGGAACTTAAGGGAGAAAATATAAAAAAGTTATAATGAAAACTCGTTTTATACGAAATTAATATAATTTGACCAAGGTTGTTAGAAGTAACCATTAGGTACTGTAGGTAACTAATATTTTTATTCACCTATAGAATTATTCTGTGATAAAATATTTCTGATTTTTATTTTAGTATTTAGTATACCTTTACTTAATTACTAAGTATAAACGCATGTTATCATTATATCACATATTAGCATATCAAACTTTTAATTATTCAATAATTAAGGTATAATTTTAACTTAATCTTATACCAAAGAATATAAATTTATACTCATTAATATACTCTAAATATTGAATTAATTAATTTAATTCGATGAAAATTCATTTTAAAATATTTAGACGTGTATGAAATAGCATTATCAATAATTTATACTTCCGAAAGTCAATTTCCAACGATATCAATTTTATAATCCGGCATTGATCATAGAATTTGTAGTTTTCTGTATTTACTAATCATTCAATCAATGTAATTGTAATTAATATTTTTCTAGTTCAATTCAAGCTATATTATTTTTAAAATACAAACATAGCCTATAATACTATGAATATGATTCCTATAATGCGGACAATTTGAAAATATTTTTTGCATAAAACATATTAAAAAAAAGGCTTTAAAAGAAGAATTTACAGTTGATGTATGTACAACCTATAAAAAAAAGATGAAAACAAAGATAATTTAAAAAAAAAAAAAATTGATTTACCAAATATTGCATTCTTTATATCTTGTTTTCCAGCATTCTCATCTAAATGTATAATGTATTTTGTAAAATTCATGCTTTGGAATTGTACGTTATTTTTTGTAATTAAATGAAAAAATATTTATAAAACACCATATCAAATTAAAAAAAAAGTAATTGCCGGGATCAGTCAAGGTTGCGTGGGTAGTTTGACGGGGTAGCGACTACGCTTTGGGTGGGTCACTAGTTTAGAAGTTGTGGTTTAAACGCATTATTTAATTTCTGAAAGCAATGGTATATCATTGCCTTCAAAAATACGATTCTGAGCGAGCTCAGTTGTTTAGTATACGTCGTGGTAAAAACAAATTTAACAATAAATACTCTTGCCCAATCTGTATCTTTCCTATTTTGGTATTGTGTAAAAGTTTCAGCTTGGTCTAATCTTTAATTTAGATGTTATGATCAAAAACATCGTTTTAGATGTTTTTGAACTAACTTCAAACTTTTTAACTAAGCAAATTACTCGTTAATCCCTTTTTTAATGACAAATATAAATTTCAAGTCAAACGAAGCACATTTGGGAATTTGACCGTTTTTGTTTTTTCCTCAGAACCAAAAAATAATCAACGTTTCAAATAAAGTACCATATCGAATCAACTATCGATCTTTTGAGGTAATGTACGTTAAAATTGGAGCATTTTTTTCTACTAGAAAAAGTGATCACAAAAATAAAAAAAAAAACCTAATCCTAGTCCCTAGGGGTCTCCCTTTACTGACTTTTCCATAACGTGTTGTCATCCTAAACAAAGTTGTACGCATAATTTCAGCTAGATAGAACAATGGAATGGGGTTGAATGTTAATTACAAGATTTGAAAATAAAAAAATACTTGAAAAAAAACGCAAAAAACTTTATCCCGATAGTGGGATTCGAACCAGCACGGCAACCAGTCGACGAGCAATATATAATATTATAGCACCAATTTGTCGACACTTTTCTTGTACGCTCTTGAAAACTACTTGGCCGATTTCTTTGAAATTTTTGTATACTTATAGACATTTTTGTTTTACATAACATAGTACATTTTTAATTCCTAAATAATAAAATTGTGAATGTTACAATTTTTTTTCAAAAAAAAAAAAAGACAAAATCGAAAATTCTGGAAAATTTAAGTATTTATTGTAATTAAATGACAATAAAATTGTAAATTTTGGAAAATTTCAAAGTTTTATATTTAGCTCAAAAATTTGTGAAATCTTTTGAAATTCGCCTCACACCTGTAAATTACCAATATTAACATTTTGTGAAAATATCAAGTCTTTTCAATCATTATTTTGGGAGGTATGACTAATTAACAAAATCGATTTTGTCAAAAATGCGTTTTCCGTACTTTTTTCCGTTTTTTCTTAAATTTTTTTTTTGTTTTTCCTGAAAAACTTTTTTGTAATTGAAAATTTCGGAAAAACCACGATCAATAATGCACCAAAGTTATAAAGAGTTATTCTCTACCGGAAAGAGGTACTGTTGTTAAAGATCGGAGCAACTCCCTAGGAGCTACACGTGCCACAGACACAAAAATAAAAAATAAAAATTTAAAAAAAAAAACACACATCTTTGTAAAATCAATAGCTTCCTCGCTTTGCTCAGAATCTAAAACCGTAAAATTTATATTGAGTGGACCTTTAACTGACGGAGTATAGCCTATCATTTTGTAAAGCGTAATTTTTTTTCAGTTAGATATTATGTATTATGCCATATATATTAATATTTTCATGTTAGATGTTAATAATGTAAGAAATTATAAAACGGTTACAATAAATGATTATTATAAATGAATAGTATGTCTTACAAATCATGTATACAATTAGATAAAAGTTAATAAATTCATTATTCACTTTAAAAAGAAATGAGTAAATTATTGAAGCCTATCAGAATTACGTTCTTTCACTAAATTACTAATGTTGTAAGATCGGTTTCACAACAATGCCACTTGGCATCATTTTCAGTCGGTTTAGGGACAGTTTGAATCCATACAAAGAAATATAAACGTTTTTTTACACATAAAAATTGACTTTTATGAATGCCGCTAAAAATATAAAAATTATCTAGCTCAGTCGAATCGTAATACCATGTTTTAATGAAAAAGTTGACCTTATTATATTTTGTGAATTAATTTCAATAACGTGCAATATTTATAATTTTTTAATAACATACCAAGTGCTAGTCTCATTAGTACCGCATCGACAGGTGACACACGAATAACTGAAAAATGTATAGTTATATAATATATATGTTATGGTCAAACGGAAGAATAGGATGATGAAAGGAAATGCAAATTTTATGAAAAAATGGAAGAAGTATAAGTATGACGTATTACCTAAGCACAGTATCAAAATATTTGTAGAGGAATTTAACGTGAAAGTCGGCCAGCAGACAATATATAAACCAACGATAGGTAAAGACAGTCTTCATGAAAATAGTAATAAAATAAAAAAATAATAATAGCAATGTCAAGAGAGTAAGTGATCAGTAGTACTTATTTACCCCGAAAAAATATACACAAGCATGCTTAGATATTTCCAAATGGCTTTACCGAAAATCAAATAGATCATGTAATGATCAGTGAAATATATATGAGCTGTATAAGTGACGTGAGAAGTTATAGAGGTGATGACGCGGATGCCGACCACTATTTGTAACAGCTCACTTTTGGGTAAGACTATCATGAAAATGGAATCGATCATGAAAAACGAATAAGTCGAAATTCAATGCTGAAAAATTGAGAGACCAGTAGATAGCAAAATAGTACGATAACCTAATACAGAATAAGATAGAAAAAAACAATGAGAAGAATCCGATAGAAAATATAGAAAACCAATGGAACCGAATGAAACAAGTCGTAACGGAATGCGAATCAGTGGTTATTAGTAATGCTCAAAACGATAATATATAATAAATATGTATAAATAATTCATAAACAACTAATATTTGTTTGCCTATTTATATAATACAAAATATTTTTTACCTGAACGATGACATTTTTTGACTTCATTTCCTTAAAAATGTAATAATAATATACTTACCTTACTAAGATAAATAAATGATATACAAATTGTAAACTTCAAAAAGTTTCGTTCAAAGACCAAAATAGCCTTAGAAACAAAAAGCAAGTGTTAAACCTAACTATTTATTTATTTTTTTTTTTTGTCATATCTTAAAAAAAACCATTTAAAAATCTTAATATTTTCACAATTTATTTAAATAAGGAATAGGGTACAAGTCTGCTATACATTTTTATACAGCTTTGAACATTTTGTAATAGTTTGGTATTTTTGTTAGATAAAATTTAAAATTGTCACAAAATATAAAAGTTTTTAAATTTTAATGAAGTCTTGTCAATATAGATACACGGTTTAATATTTATTATGTAAATTATTTTGAAAATCGTTGAAGACAATTTTATTTATGACCATTTATCAATGACAACAAGAACAAAAATGAGTCATGAGGGTCTTAACTAACTATATTTTGATTTGTTGGTATAATTTCAAAAATGATCATTAAAAGAATATGAAATCATCTCACAATTGGAAGATAAATGCAAATACATTGATTTAAGAGAAAAATAATTAGTGAAAGAAACCACATATTTTTATTACAAACAAGTTGATGCTTAAAAAGGTTAGTAAGGCTAAAAAATAAAATCGTAAAATTAAAAAAAAATATCAGTTTTCTTTTAAAACAGAAGACACTAAAAATAATAAATGTATATTTCAATAATAATATAAACGTATTATAAAAATGAGTATAGGCAAACAAACTTTATAAAAAAAAAATGTTTGGCCATCATAAAATAATGAATACACACAGAATTGAGAGTTCAATTCTGTGATAACATAATAAGAATATAGTATTGTGAACGAGGACAAATAAAAGTAATGTACCCACTTAAAATAGTCAAAAAAATTATCTTTTGTGTGTGCCACTTGGTTTTTATTTAATACAATTTACGTGTCTAAATTACTACATAAAAGATCTCCCGACCGTGTGCTTAGGGGTTTAGTTTGCCGTGGCTGAGTAAATAATTTCAAAACGTTTTAAAAATACATTTAGTTAAGTTGAAAAAAGACATCATCATCGTCTAATCATGTCCTTAATATGTGTAACCTGCAATCACGGTCATTATATTTAAGTCGTCTTTTTTACTTCGCAGTCAAAAAACTTTTAGAAAAACTTAGTGTTATTTTGTTTTTTAATAATTTTTCAATTTTTTTTTTTTTTTTTTTTTTTTTTTTTTTTTTTTTTTTTTTTTTATAGTACTGCATACTCAATAACTTTAAGTGATATTTAAAGTCTAGACAAGAACTAATTGTTTTTGATAGTCTATAAATAAAACCAATTATTTAAAAATAATAAAAAGAACAACAATTTGTATAATGTAATACTTTATTACAGTTAATCGTGTACACATTAAACAAAACGTTTTTTTTTAAATTTTACCTTCAAATGTGTCGTCCTTGAAACGTCGAGTATTATACAAAAAGTCATCTATGTATTTGTTATTTCAATTAAATAAATAAAATAAAAAATTAGCAATAGTTGTACATGTTAATTAATTTTTGTACAATGAAACGATTTGTAAAATAAAATCATTTTAATACTAATAAACTTACTCATACAAACTCTATACAATTTATAATTGGCAGAATCTATAATGAACGCTTAAGAAATATTTAGAAAAATGTAATAAATTACCAATAATTTTTATATTTAATGTATGAATATTATTCCATACAATGAAGTACTTAATTTAAAAACAAATACTATTTTTATTTAATTATTGATTACAAAGTACTAACTCAAAATTAATAAACTGCGATTGAATACAAATATAATATTAAACACTATAATGACTACTTGTATAGTAAAATTAAATCAATTTTAGGCTCTAAGCATTAGTGAATTACAATGATGTTTTCTTTATTTTTATGTCAACAACTTATTGGTTTGATAGAATGCTCCCACTTTCAAAGTCAGTACCTCTTATGAAGGGTCTATAGACACTGATAGTATTTTGAGGCTCAATTTGAGTATTCAAAATTGAAAAAGTTACAATCAAAATACTAATAGTGAAATTTAAGGAAACACGTTAAAAAATGCATTTTACATTTTTTTTCGACAGCACTAAAAATCTTTTAAAATCCAATAGTCAAATATTGATCATACGTTTCCTAAAATTGTTTTCTGAACATAATTTGTTACTCAAACAATTGCAATTCCCAAGATGTTTTTTAAATTAGATTTAGTTTTAATTTTTGTAGTCCTGCTTTCTTTACCCAACAGTCAAAATAACCATAGTAAAAATAATAATCAAACTTACGAAAAATACATATAAGTTACATAAATGTTATGTTTTATCACCATTTTTTACTTTTGAGATAAAAATAAAAAGTTTACATTTTCCATAAAATATACTTACGCAATGTAATATGTCTACGAGAGTCGGTTTGTGGGTCCTCTTTATAATAATATAATTGTTATGTTGGTTAAACGTCATCATTTGAAAGAATGAAGGCATTTTCCCCAATATTTTATGTCCAATTAATTGAAAATATCAGTGTCGATTAAATACGCAATTTGTATTCCTCAGAAATGTTAACAGAATTCGATAAGTTGTATTAAACAAAATAAAATTGTGGTGTCTCAAAAGATTTTTAACATATGATAGGAGAACTAAGTACAAAATCTTAAATCAAATTGGTTGGAGTGATAATGAAAAATATAGTGCCATTTGGGTGCAGATTATCGAATTTGTATTGTTTTCACAATGATGTTTTTACTCTAAGCAGTATGTGAGTAAAAAAAAATGGTACAGTAAGTAAATGTCAAAACACAAAATAGTTTGGAATGTGGACTAAGATGGTTTTTTATTTAAAGTGATTTTTCAATTTTTTAATATTCTTTGAGTTATGGTTAAAAACTAAAAATAAAAAATTAAATTAAATTAAATTAAATTAAAATTAAATTTTAAATTTTTTTAAAATATTTTTTTTTGTTAAAAAAAATTGAATTGAACAATTCAAAAAAAGTTCATGGACTCTGATCAACTTTAAGTTAAAAGTGCTACAATCATCAGTTTGATATTTAATACTACAAAAAGTTAGGCATTTGGTCTTATATTGTTTTTAATACACATTACAAACTATTTATGAATTTTTATTATTTTTAAATTTTGCCATCATAAAATTTGTATCTGTACATTATGAATTATAATTTGAACGTTTAATCTTAAATATATTGTAATAGAAATTTAAATCTATTTAAAAGAATTAATAAAAAAATATTTTAATAAAAATAAATTTGAATTACGTTCTACTAATTGCTTTAAATGTTTTGGAAGGTTTTATTGTTGGTTATTACATTAAATTTATGGGAATTGGTTTATTTTAAAGGCATTATTTTAAACGTAGCCCAGCCAAAGCTTTTTAATATTATTAAAAAACCAAAAACTGTCATCTGTATGGCTTTTCTCAAATAATTTTATTGATTGTAAATTGTGATTTAGCATACATCTCTATACATTATTTTGACTTACTTATAAAGTTTATAATTTCGTTAGTAACATTAATACCTACATAAATTAGTAATGGAAAAAAAAATCAACACTAATAAAAATAAAAATTTCGTAAATTTTTTACTAATTTTATGATGATTTTTCATAATTTACGCTTTTTACAATGCAAGATATTCTTACTGCTATTAAACTAATACAGTTTAGTTAAGTTACGATAAGAATTTCGTTTATTAATTCATAATAGAGCCTCAAGAATAAAATGATGGACTGGTAGACTATATCATAACTAAGGTAGTGTAGTGGTTTGGTTGGTGTAGTTAAAATTTAGATTTATTAAATGTGTATAACATTAATTAAAAAGTCATTGCCTTTAAAAATATTTCGATTACCAATTACATTTTTACCAAAATAATAATAACTAACATTCTTCCAATTAATTTGGAATTTATCATTCATCTAGTTCTATTTACTCACGCATGAAATATTATGTATGATAATTGTTGATAATGAAATCTTTAAAAAGTTTTATATGAAAAAAATGCTCACACTGAACAAAATGTAAAACATTTTTTCATACTTAAAATTTTTTAAAAATTAAATTTTTGTTAACATACCAACTTTGTTCGGATCCTTTAAATCATCTAATTGTGAAAAACAAATCTTATTCTCAGAATAATAAATAGTTATGTATTATTTTACTCATCAACAAATTTAAGAGAAATTTAATAATACGCATGAAAAAACTTTATTTGTCCAACATTCTTAGTCAATGCATCATTCTGTATTTTAAATAATAATATAAAAAGTAGATGTTAACCGTTTCAAAAAAAAAAACATATTCACTAAACAACATTTTTTTTTTAGTTTATTAAATTATAGATCATTACATAACAAACTATGTCCTGTAAAAAATACCTCTAAACTTACCTAAGCAATGAATAAAATGGGCCTTGATTTTTTCAAAAAATTTGGTAAAATGATCAAATTCTACAAAATTAAAACTCTTTGAGAATAAAAAAAAATTTAAACTTCTATTGGTTATAAGTAGGCACAAAACACAATAAATGTGCAAAATTTACTTTTATAATAGTGAAAATGAATGCTTAAAAAAACATAGCATGACCCCACAATTGTATGAGCTATGAATTGATTTATATAAATTTATATAATTGATATATTATAAGAAATATAATATTATAGGTTTCAAACCGATCAGACCAATACTCGAATCTCCACCGTGAATTTTAGTCTGAATTAGTCTGATATCGAAGCACAACTCATTACATATGTAAAATTTTAAAAATTACTTTGAACATGATATATTTCAAATCAAATTCCCTCGTTCCTTTCACCCAGAAACACAATAAATTGAATTTAATGATTTTGCAATTTTTACACTTTTTGACATATTACTCGGAATATAATCAAAGTATAAAAAAGTTGAAAATGAAATTTATTTAAAAACAAGTTTCAATTTCATTTGTATACTTTAACGGTAAGAACAGAGCCACATGCTACCCATAAATGTGATTACAAATGTGAAGATTTCAAGCCATTTGCAATAAAATTTACAAAAAGTGGGTTTCGGTCTATAAATTTCAAATAAACAAAATTTTATAAGATGCTCCAACCAGATCCATAACCTACAAAACAAAATACTGTCTTTAAGAATTGGTACATTCAACGTGATCAAACGTATTTTTCCAAAACAAATCAGAATTGTCATTCAGAAAACAATCCACTACCCTCATACCTTCCAAAATAATCCACTACCTTCATTTACGTATTTAAAACGTATATTAACTTCAACAATGTATAAAAAAATTTTAAATTGCTGTTGCCCATAACAACAGAATGAATACAAGCAACAATAATTCAAGTTGATTATAATGCGGATAAATTTAATTTTTAATAATTTAAATAAGAAATAAAATACCCTGAAGAAATGTCTAATATTGAAATAAAATTAAAATTATATTATTTTTATTTAGTGTTATATTTAAAAAATAATTTTATAATAATTTATGTTGTTAGAATAATTACTATATTCTGTCCAGGACTTATACACAAATTTACCTTAAAACGAGAAATGAATTGATTAATAATTTATGGTGAATCTCTGGAATAATAATGCTCTTTACGTTTAATTGCTTTAAAATCGTGTTTTGTTGTGTTTAGAATAGAAACATTTAAAACATAGGTACCTACTTTTTTATGTCAAGTAAATAGGGTTTTTACAGAATCAGAAGAAATTATATTAAAATGTATAGATCGGACCATATTTTTTAGTAACCAATAACGCATTTACAAAAATTAAAAATGTATACAATTAAATGAAGCATTCCGATACACACAGAGTCTAACAGCTTTTTAATGGATACTATTTTTTTAGATTCACGCATAAAAGATATATAATATTCTCGATTGCTCTTTGCATTATTTCCTTAAAAAATATTAGTGAGCTAATCGACTGACAAAAAAAAAAAATCTTTGCAGCTAGCATTAAATAATTGTATCAATTGATAATATATAAGTTAACTTTATTGATCAAAAAATTTTCTTTTCCTACAAAATTTCGGGTGCAATTTACATATTGAAATTTTGCATTAATATTTTTTTATTGAATTATTGAATTAATCACCCGTTTTCTGTGTAATGTTTTGAACCATTTAAGAATAACATAAATATAATGAATTGTATATTTTTCTGAAAGACAAATTAATATTCTCGGTAAAAATTGTAAAACAGAGATGGATATTACCTTATTATTTTACTAAAAATTATAAATTTTTGTATGACTCACAATAAAATTTTAAATTCTTGAGGAATTGTTCATAGTCATATTCATTATATGATGGCGTGGCTGAAAAATATTAAGATTGCGTCCATATTAAAAATATGTTATATGTATTTGCATAGTATAAATTATAATCTGTGGTGGACTTTACATACTTTTTTAGTAAATTTTCAATAAATTTTTTATATAACATTTATTTTTAGTTTTCTGAAGAATTTATATTATTAAATACTTTTTTTAGCAAACTTCTGTGCAACAGAAGTTATTTTTCACTATTTATAAACTTAAAACGTTAATAATATACTACAATTATACTACAAAATCTCATATTTGAACAAAAACCATTATGTGTATTCAATATTTTTTTAATAGCGTGTATTTTATTACACTAATACGGTTTAAAATAAAAATAACATTTTTGTATGTGTAAAGTTGTGAACCGATTACAATGAATGTAACAAATTATATAAAAAATTATACAATGCTAGTAAAATCATAATTTACAACAAAACACTATCGAATGTATAAAAAAAAAAAATTTTAAATTGAAATTGTTATATTTAGAATCAGTGTACACTTATATTGATAATCGATTCAAAAATAAATGTGACATTAAATTTTTTTTTTTTATTCATTACTCCAAAATCAAAAATTGATCTATATTGCTTGATCTTTTGACAACGTAACAAAACCTTTTTAAGACTTAATATAAGAGCAAAAAAAAAAAAGATTTGATAGGTATATTTATTATTTTATTAAATTATTACTTCTAAAATACTTACCTAAATATTCAACATCTATTTCAAATTGCAATTGTTTAAACCAATTTTTTTTTATTTATCACCATAGCACTGTTAAATTACTGTTACAGTTGACGATGTATTTATTTGAAAACCAACTGCAGTTGATGTCAATTTTGATTTTATGTTAATATTTACACAAGTATATATATGAGCTTGGTATAGCTATTAGGTGTTCTACAAATTTTTGCTGGGTACCTCTGACTTGGTACGCGAGTGGACAACAATTTATTATGTTAGTTATTAGGTCACAAAAAGTATAACATATGGAACGAGATTATGAAATGCGTTTTCATAATCAAGACAGATTTATGAATTAGAAATCTTGGATGGACCAAAATGAGATTTGAATAGAGATCTGTAGCGAGCTATAAAAAAGCAGTGACTTATATTTTGCTATAAATATTTATGGACATGGACGTCCACCAAACTCCACAAAATAAAACAAACTGTACATCGCTGGCTTTTTCCCCCTGAACTATCCAGAAAGTTTGAAGTCATAAACACCAGATTAAGAATCGGCCACACGAAATTAACGCATGATTACCTAATGGCCAAAGAAGAATAACCAATATGCACCACGTGAGGAGTACGCATCGATATAAAACATATCTTTACCGAATGCCGCATATACGACATGGACTGAAAAAAAATCAACCTCCCGGAGTCACTCGCCGAAGCCTTCAACCAGGACCCCAATTCATTATCCAAGACAATCAAATTCATCTTAACCGCGAAATCAAAAAACAAAATTTAAGTTCGTCATCTCAAACTCAAAATTCATCCATCAATAAGGAAATGTATAACGTTCACTAAGTCCATTATGTTACAATATGTATAATGTATATAGTTGTATCTAAAACGCTGGTGGGCCAGCGTGCCGTCATTCCTAGCCCCCTAAATTAAATTTTTTTTTTTTAAGATTTGATATGTCATACGAATTCTGAAAGTTGGCGAAAGAATTTATACGAATTGTGTGTATGAATGGTTTTTTAAAAAACATAAAAAGACTGCTGTTTTGACATACACGTACGTATATGAAATTCGTTATATGTACCTTTTTTCACAAAACATTTAATTTTTCGAGCAATCGGTAAGTATACTCAAGAAATTTTACCGAGAACTAAAAATAAATATTAATTTTTATTATTTCAACAAAGTTATTGTATGCAGAATTAAGTTAATTTTTTTAAAAACAGGCTGAATGCGTACATTTGTATTTCTTTGACGGGGAAGATTATACTTACTTAATTTAATTAATTATTGAACTACCGACAATATATAATTTTTAAACTTCCAAACTTAAAGAAAATAAATTTTTTTTCTTATTATATTCGGATTGAAGCTAGAAAAAATTATTAAAATATTATATAAATTTAACTTACTGTATTTGCTTTCGTAATAATCTTTAAAAGATAATTTCGAATAACCTATAAAAATAAATTAAAATAAAGATTCTCCAAATGTTTAGTCTTATATACTTACTTAGTCTTATACTTACTTCAAACTGTATCAATCGAGATTTATCATCATTTATTTATTTAACGCCGTTATTTCGGCAATTTCAAAGACATGAAATTACAAGTAAACTGTATGGGGAAAATGATTATAAATGTTTACAATGATAGCTTAAATTGAACGTACATGTTGGTGAGTATGAACAGAGGTAGCGGTTGGGTAATTATTTTAAGTGTTGGCGTAGTGAAATGGGTGCTATTGTATGATAAATGACATTTTGAAAAAACATTTTGTATCATGTGGTGTTAAGTCAAAATCAAAAATAATTTACCATCTAACGTCGGTTTATCCATATATTCTCCATAATCGTCATCCATAACTGGCCATTCTAAAATTTAGACAATGAAAATCAATACTTTTTTAACAATAATTAATTCTAATGCAATAACTAGAAAATACTGTAAGTACATATATCTTACAAGTGTAGGTCGTATGTCATTTATAATTAAAATATGGAAGACAGTTAAATTTTGTAAAATTAATAAATACATCCAATTAGAATGTGTGATTACTTTATTTATTATTCTTATTAAAATATAAGAACTCGACGTCTGCAGGTTACAACTATATAATTTATACATACATTTCAATCGACTTACGATATTTTTTTGAAAAGGAGTTATAGAAAAAAGTCGTGAAAATTAAAATAAACATTATAGATCTCATAGTCGTTTTGTCAAAATAAAATTATTTTTTAAATAATTCTTTTACGTTATAAGAAAAAACAAGAAATAATGAAAATTACTCATTTTTATTTCTTTTATAGCAACAAAATAACCAATAATTTATTATTTTTTTTAGTAAATTCTTTCGGCACATTAATATTTATGTGAATAGAGTAAACAATACTTAACCATAGTTATAAAATTCACAGTTAACATTTTTAAACATAAATTATTATAGACCTTGCCTTTTTTTTTATTAAATTCTAATAAAATTTTAAAAAATTTCTAAGAATTGAAAAATAAGTTTTTGTTTATACCCACAAATAGTGTTTTGAATCATTATTATTATTAAATCATCAAATTAAATTAAATATTTCTTATAGAGCGTTGGAAAAATCAAAAATTTTGTTCATTAATAGAGAATTTTATATATTTGTGATTCACTTCATAACGTGAAAATGGAATGCTAAAACCAAAAAGTGTACACTTCACTTATTTGTTTAGACGTATGACATAAATTTAGCCAAAAATGGAAAAATAATTTAAAAAGGCCCAATTTGAATACAAATTGATAAAACCTATTTTATGGGTAGAACTAGGTCGTGTGAGTTGTTTGACGGAACAGGGATTATGCTTTGGGCTGGTCCCTGGATTGAAAGTTGTGGTTTAAACGTATTATTTAATATTTTAATTTGATTAATAAATGCCTTCGATAAAACAATTTTCATCAAGCTCAGTAATCAAGTAATTGAGCTGATAAAAACCAAATTTAACAAAAAAAAAGGTCCAACAATTACAAAAGTATCCACCCTTAAAGAATGTTAACTTAAATGACGTGTGAAAATTCTAAACTATTTGTACCATTATTTAAGGAGTAAGTACGTATACTTTTAGCAATAAATTCATAGCTACGCTTAAAATCTAAAATTAGTACAA
>CM029361.1:15830462-15852364 GCA_017140985.1 Hormaphis cornu
TATAATGTCATTTAAAATTATTGAGAATGCAGAACTATAAAAAAAAACGCATGTTTTTAGATTAGTAGTTCATCATCAAAAATCTACATATTTTAAAATAATATAAAATAAATAGAAAAAGAAGAATTATGAATAAATGACCGATATTTATAAGTCGTTGGTAATTATAATAGAGAAGTGACAAAGACTTTACTGCAGCTAAATGTCTTGAATATTTAGTTAAAAGATGAATATTAAATGGAATAGGAATTATATAAGCTCATAAATAAAATTAACATTCAAAGTGGAGTTTGGTTTTGCTCTTAAAAATATAGTTTGTTCGTAAAAAAATCTTGAAGAATATTTTTAATTTATTTGAAAACAATATAATTCTTAGTTTTTCTGAAAATGTTATGACTGCAAAGTTAAAAAGACGACTTAATTCAAATGTCCATAAGGCTGCAAGTAAAACATCCAGATCGTGTATCATTATAACACGGCGATGATGTATATTCAATTTGAAGAAATACATTTTAATTTTTTTTTCTTATTCATTTACTCATCTAAGACAAACTAAATCCCGAATCACGTGGTCACGTGGAAAGCTCGTTATGTATACATTTAGGTATAAACTCGTAAATTGCAGTAAGAGGAAACTAACTAAAATATTAATTTTTTGACTATTTCAAGTACATTACTTTTATTCGTCCTCGTTTACAACATTGTACCTATTCTTATAATATAATTACAGATTCGAACAATTATTAATTGTGTGTAACAAACTTTTATTAGAAAAAAATAATTCATAAAACATTACAGAAGACGTAAATAAATTATTTTACAATTTTTAAGGGAATGATGTCCGTATTCAAAGTTATACAAGTAAAAAATCGTTTGTGTTTATATAAATAAAGAAAAACAATTTTTTTTTGTTTATTAATTATTTATATATATTATTTAATTATATAATTTATTTTAGCTGATTATGTGACAGAAGCAAATGCGGTACTAATGAGACTAGCGCTAGGTATGTTATTAAACAAATTATGAATATGGCACGTAATTTAAATGAATACACAAAATATTTTTAGGTGGATTTTTTTAGTGAACCTGATACTACGATTGTGATTTTCAATTGATCTAGATAATTTATATTTTTAGTGACGTTCACAAAGGTCAATTTTTTCTTTTCAAAAAAACGGCAACCTCTCTTTGTATGGATTCAAACTGTCTCTAAGCCGACTAAAATTGATACCATTAGCATTATTGTGAAACCGACCTTACAATATGAGTAATTAAGTGACCCAACAAAATTCTGAGTATCATATTTATTTCTCTTCAATAATTATTTCATTTCTTTGTAAAGTAAACTTTATTTATTGTAAGCGGTTTAGTGTTATATACAATATTAATAGGTACCTAACATCTAACTTATAGTTAAAAAAGACCCTAAAAAAATTTGTATGCTCAACTCTATCAGTTATACGTCCATTTAATCCAAAATTTTACGCCTTTTAGTTTCTGAGTGTAACCAAGATTTGAAATTGTTTTTCACAAAACATGTTTTTTTTTTTTTTTTTACCACCTTGTAATCACGATAACCTCTTCAACAATGATCCGGTTTTTAAACTCAATACCTCTAAAGATAAGTAAATAGATGCAGATAGTTCTACAAATGGTCATAACTTTAAGCTTAAAAAAATTAAAATGTTGCAATCATAAAACTAAACAAAGTTTAAGGAAACACCTTAAAAATTACCGCGAACCTGTTTTTGATATATTCTGTTTATATTTATGATCATAACTTCAACAGTAATGATCGGAATGAACTGAAATGTTATCATAATATCAAAATTAGTAAGTTACAGGTATGATAATAAATTTCAAAAATTTTCGGTAATTTTTAATTAAAGTCAAAAACTATGAAATTTCAAACAAACTTATTTTTTTTTTTTAATTTTGTTCAATTAAAAGTTTAATTTTCCACAAAAAGTTTTTAAAATTGAATACTAGGTTCACAACGTGTTATTACATATATTATTAATTAATTTTGAAAATCCGTAGCCACAATTTTTTTATTTACTTGTTTAAAATTTAAAATTTTTCAAAAATTTCCCCAACCTTTGACTTATTTTGAAAACAATTCGTAACTCTCTCAAATTTGTTATTTTAGATTTAAAAATGTATACGTTATGTTTAACAACATTTGCTATATGAATAAAAATTTTTTGAAAAAATCCACCCAGTATAGATTCTGAATTGGTATAAAAAAATTATTAAAAAACGGTGTTATGTTGATTATAACAATGAAATTACGCACGCATATGTAATTAATACTACAATCGTAGTAGATCCTCAAGTTATGGTCCAATTGAATTGAAAATTTTAATAAACTTTATGACTAAGTTATCTATTCTATCTATTTCTCTACTTGAGTCTGGTGACTCAAGTAGAGAAATAAGCTCACTTAAAATTGTCATTTTCATCATTTTACAGATTTAATATACAACTTTTATTTTAACCTTTCAAAACACTGACCTACATCGTCAAACTACCCATATGACTTAAAAGATTTCTGCCTTTTTTTTATTAATTATAGTTGTATGTAAGATGTTAATGTGCAAGCAAATACACTTCATTAAGTCCAACGAAACTTGCTTGTTCCAACTCAGAAATTTAGATCTACTTTTAACTTATATTTTTTAAAACAATATAGAATTTTTAATTATTTTTTAAAAAAAAAAATAAAAATTACCTACATTTTCGAAAACATAATATATGATGCAAAATGCATTATATTTTTAGATGAAAATGCAAGTAAACAAGATATAAAGAATGCAATAAGTAATTTCTTTTTTTAGTAATTTTTTATTCTTTTTTTTAATACAATTTGTTTTTATCTTATTTTATAGATTGTAGGTACACTAACTGCGCAAATTTTATTTTTAATGCCTTTTTAGTATGTTTTATGAAAATAAGATTTTTTAAATAGTACTAATTATAGGAATCATAGCGTATACATAATATTATAATATATGTTTGTACTTCATAAATAATATAGGTTGAATTGAACTAGAAATTTATTAATTACAATAAAATTGTTTAAGTGATTAGTAAATAAAAGAAATTCATAATTTTTTGATCAATGTCATATTATAAAATTGATCTCGTTCGAAATTGATTTTCGGAATTATAAACTTTTGATACTGCTATTTTACTTACGACTTGATATTTTTAAATTAATTCATATCAAATTAAATATATTAATTTTATACTTAATTGGTGTAAGGAAATTTGTGCTCCCATTACCCAGCACGTGCTTCTGCTAAAACCAACCCCCTGCCCTTAGTAGGCTAGTTATCTTGTCCTCTAATTTGGGAGTTTAGCGTAAAGACTCTACCTATTAAAAACCTTTTGTGTTATGATATTGAAAATATTGAAGCCTTAGACAAGAAATCACGGATTAAAGACTGGAAATTGGAAACGGAACACTGAATTAAAGATAGCAACTAGGAATGCCAAAATTTTGCTGACGTGATAAACATATATAATATGGACAATGCAGTAATACAAGAGGCACGATGGCTAGACGTTGGTCAATTTCATCTAGGCGAGTAAGTCTTTACAAACACTGGAACGATAATGGGTAGAAAATAGTATAATTTACAGGATCCACTGGCATGACAATAGGCAGTACTACATTTTTCCACAAAGTTACATGGAAATCAACGGATGACAGGACGAGAAACCAAATTGACCATGCATTAATTCAATGCAGATATAGGACATAGCAAAGTAGACGTCAGAACTTACAGAGGTGCTGACTGTGATCAAGACCACGTTCTGGTTATTGTAAAAATTAAAATAAAGTTAGAAAGCAAGGAAAAAATTAAAGCTCGAAAAAAATCTAGGATAAATATGGAAATGCTAAAACATTTAGAAGAGAAAAAACAATATCAAATGGCAATCGACAATGCCATCAAAAAAATTTATGAAAAAAACGCAGAGCTTGACTGGGAAGCAAAGAAGAAACGATCAAAAACATAGCAGAACAGAATATTGGTGCATTACAGAGATCAAAAAATGCTTGGTATAACAGTCAATGCGAAAGAGCTATCGAACAAAGTCAAAAAGCATGAGAGAAATAAAGAGAATAATATAGAGAATAATCTTAAATTGGAAACAGATGATAGGCAGAAATTACTCATATCCCAAGGTACCTATGCAATGCCTATATAGTATATATGCAAGAAAATTAAACAACAAGAAAAATGATGTATCAACAGTATATTCCAAAACACAGATGAAGATTGACATCAGAATAGAATAAGAAATTTTCTTTTGTACAATAAAACAGAATGGACAGTTCAACGCTGTACGCAAAGCTATAAAGAGTCACAATGAACAAATAATAATGGACGCAAGCAACACAGCGTTAAGGAGGAACGAATACTTTGAAAATCTCCTAAATAACACAGAACCAGATAGTCCAAAACCTTTAACTACCATTCAGGCGTTCAGGACACTAACCAGAAGGAAGTAAAAATGGCAGTTTTGGGTATAAAAAACTGGTTATTTAGATAATGTGATAAAATTTGAATTAAAGAAAGTTTGGTTAAGTTTTTAGGAATGGGGAACGAGACTAGATTGAGTTTCTCTAACTAATAATTTCAAACGAAACTTTTTTACAAAAGTTAGTACCACATTATAACTAGACTTTAAATAAGTAGGAAAAAGTATATTTTCAAATCGTATTTGTAAACAATTATGACAAAAAAAAAAAACATTTGCACTTTCTCAGCATTGCCCAGAATAACAAAATTTAAATGGTATCTACCATAATATTCTGAGTTCTTTTTTATTTAAATATAATCAATTTTAATTTTTTTTTTTTAGAAAATTTTATTGAGAATAAACCACAAACAGGGTCAAATAAAAGGGATGAATGCAAATGTAAGTGATATTATAAAAGTAGGAATATATTAACAATTTTGTAAAAAAAAGTGTCACGAAAATTAAATCCTTCTTATATCAGGATCACTTTAATCCGAGAATTTGAGCAAAATATATTTAAAAAATCATACTTCGATTTAAATCCAACTAACATACTAAGTTTAAACTATTAATTTATAAGACATCAATCATCATATTTGTACTGTTAAAATGAAGTTTTCCTTAAAAATACTGGCAATAAATTGCTAACGAAAATAAAAAATATGAGCGAGTTCAGTTTATCTATAAAAATTGAGCCGTAATAATGGAATTTATTATACGAATCTTTTATAGGTGCTATAATTAAAAAGGATAAAATAGTTTACAATTGTCAAAATTGATTGCAATCTAAATTGTATCATCAAAAGAAAATTATTTTAAAATTAATACTGAAAGAGCCAATGAAAAATGACATATATCATGAAGTTTTTGAATGTTCTAAATTTAGAATTTCCTTCAAAATGGTCAAAAAATTCCAAATGTCGTATCCACGAATAAATAATATTAATTCAAAAAACAATTTGTGAAGATCTCAAAAGAAAATTTGATCCATTATTTAAAAAAATTATTATGATTTCAATATAAATGCAAAACAATGTGTAATTGTATTGTTAAAATTGAAATAACACAATTTTTCAATATATTTTTAAACGTGTTTAGGAACTACTAAAGTTGTTTTTGTTTTTTTTTTTTTTTTTGGTGCAAAAAAATTTTTGTTTTACATCTCATTTTTAATTTTAAAATCTGAAATATTAAAATTGAGTAAGTTCCAAATTTATTTCCAAAAACAAAGCATAGTGACTTTTGAAAATTTAAAGGACTTAAAATACAAATTATGATTAACAGTTTTGATATAGTATCCTAAGCAGAAAATAATTTTTTTTTTTAATTATGATTATTTTAATCAATTATGACCGTCATTTTATTAAATCCTAAAACTGTATTTTTATAATAGAAAGTAGTTTTTTTACGTTCATGAAGTAGGAACTCCGACTTATTTCTATTAATAATATTTTATTTTATTTTATTTTATTCTATTTCTATTAATAATAAATTAAAAATAATTATTATTTGTCAATATTTCATTATTCCTTTTGGGTTGATTTCACTACGGTAATTGACGTTGAGATGCTCCTAGTATTCCGCGAAGTGCTTCTACTAACAATCGCATTTTACCACCATTGAAAACATATAACGACCCAGTTATAACACAAATCTTTTGGGTGACCAAAAACCTGTAATAAAAACTTTATAAATCAACAATCCACAGAAAAAACGTAGTCAAAACTTCATCAAACTATCCAATCTACCTTAACATTCCGACTATTTTTGTCACAAATCCATAATCACGTGGTTCCTATTTTAGCGCGTTACCAGCACATGAAGGCAAAACACAATGGAGTAGAAAAATTCATCAAATATCATAAAAGTAAGTTTTATCTATACTAAACATATTTACACTCTAGGTACTTCAAAAATAGAATCAAATTACATAGCAATGGAACAGTGAAAGCTCTAAAAGAGATTTACTCAACTAGATGGTTCTGTATCCCCAACCGAGTCTTTCGCGTTGAACGATTCTCGCCATCTTCGTATAACAAAAGCCAAGGGTTTCTGACAATTTTAGACTGGGGCACAATTATTTTTAGGAGCACTTTTTTTATAGTCCACTAACCAAAAACCTAAAAATTGTGGTCCAAAACACAAATATAGACGATTGACAGGAGAGCAGTTTAGTTTTAATACCACACGTCAGTTCACCCATGAATTACTATGCTACTTATGTCAAAATACTTTCTACACCACATGTTTTAATCAATCAACATTCAAGAACAACTTTTCCCGGATGTTGTTAACGATTTCTGTTAACACCTAAAACATATTCCTCAGTATTTCCCAACAGATACATGATGACCCTAAAAATTATAAACTCAAAAAAATCCCTTCATGTAATAATATGTGCAAATAAACACATAATTTTTATGAACGCTTCAAAATTTGGGTAATAATGTAAAGTATAATAGTCAATAATGTAAAACTACTTATTTTAAATATCTATAAAATAGTTATCAATCAAATCTGAATAAAACTAATTAGGTATTTATGTTAGAAATAATTTCAAATGAAATTAATTCAAATTAAGTTTACTTGTCCAAAAATAAATGATTTTTTTTTTAATTTTGAGCTAATGAAAGGATGTATTATTTTTACAATTATATTTTTTTCAATGTGACAAATATCGAATTGTGAAAAGCCAATAAACACCAAAAGGTTTACAAAGTTGACGCGTATGTTACTTTATTCTAAGTGTTTTTAAGAATTTTTTTTTTATTTTTGTTATGGGTTAAACCCAATATTATTTGGAAAATTTGTTGGCGATATACATAAAATTTTTGTGTTCGTGATAAAATTTTTTTTTTGTAGAAGGAAGGCTTTGAACAAAAAATTGAATACTACAAAAAATCTGAAGGTCAAAAATTAGACATTAAGTATTTTATTAATATTGATTGATTTTTTTTTTATTCCAGAAGTACAAGGTTATCCAAATTTCCTTTTTTAATTTTTATCAAGTAAAAAAATTTAAATAATGTTTTCAATGCTACAATATTGCTACAACATTGTAATATGTATATAATATATATATATATATATTATGCATATATACCTATACATATTGTAAAATGATTGTAAATTAATAAAATATTTTGTATTATACTTGTTTTTCGTAACAAACATAACACATTTATCATCTCAATAAAATCTATAGTAATTTAGTAGCTATCAAACAACATGAGTGAATTATTTTATGCATTCAATTAAAATTCGTTTAGAGATAAGCATTCTTATATCCACTCAGGATATCGATAACTACAAAACAATTATTGATGCCATAAGTAAGTTGAATACCTACATGTAATAATATATGTTTATTTTTTATCGAAATATGTTGAATAATTCTCTAACATTACAATAATAACACTGGACCAGACTAAATCAATACATTTAAGCACTGTAACTCAGTAAATAATTAAAATGTAATATTATATCTCATGCAACTATACATATTATTTGAAATTTTAACGAACTGTTAAAATTAGTATTGTTTTGCGTTATGAGTACAAATTACAGAGTTTATTGACCATTTTAAAAAATCTTATAAAAATAGAACAACGTATCGTCAAATTGGTAGTAGTTTTAAAATGTTAATCTCGTGCAATTAAAATTCAATTTTAATAACTTTAAATTAT
This sequence comes from Hormaphis cornu, assembly GCA_017140985.1. Taxonomy (NCBI): domain Eukaryota; kingdom Metazoa; phylum Arthropoda; class Insecta; order Hemiptera; family Hormaphididae; genus Hormaphis; species Hormaphis cornu. Next base: position 15,838,682 of record CM029361.1, read on the forward strand.
TTTTCGACTTATAACATTAATATTGCCCTATATAACATTTCAATTTTCTATTCTATTGATAACAATATTAACCACCTAATTTTTATACACTTTTTAAGTTCATTCTTTCTGTTGTCATTTTAAGAACATTTTTTTAATCTAGAATTTAACAAATACATAGTCATTTTTCAAATTTTGAAAAGACAATAAGTTATTAACCAATTTCTATGAGAAAACCTTAGCTTTACCCAATTTTTTTAAAAAAAATGTATATATAAAACGCAGAAAAAATTTGAAATCAATTTATATGCTATAAATTTAACATATTTTTCCTACGTCGTTTTCCAATTTTATTCTTCTGTACTTTATATGATAAGTTGTTAGAATTAAATATTTTACTGCTAACACATTTTTGGTTAGAAGATATGATCTTATCATCAAATTCTAAATCAACTTAAATAATGATTAGAAGAACTCGGAAAATGTTATAGCATGCTGTAGGGTAGGTCACACATTTGAGTGAGTTAGTGTATCACTTTAAATGCTGGTGGGGGTGGCCCCGAAAAGGGCCGTTTTGAGTTTGAACGCCTAGGCATTCTAGCACCGGTGTTTTTAATGTTCTACTACAATTAGTAACAGTGATGCACTTCTTTTTCTTCAGACACGACAAGAAGAAGAAGAAGAAGTGTATCACTGTAACTAATTGTAGTAATACATTAAAAAAAAAAAAAAAAAAGGAAGAAAAGTGAAAAAATTAAATTTTAAGGAAAACTAAAGGAAGTGGATCTCTATGTCTATGGAATAGTATTATTGTCATACAAAAATAGAAGAAATTTGTGTTTTAAAACATAGGTGTATGTTAAAATTATTCAATTCACAAACAAGTATAAAAATATTTTATAGACAGTAAAAATGAACAAGGTAAGTTTTATCATTATTTTAATCATGTATTTATCTTGATTCACATTTGTACATGGTAGATATACCTACATTATAACTATATTTTTAAACCAAAAAAATTCCTAACATTTGTTTCGTTTTGATTAACAATTCAAAAAAAGAACATTTAAATTACATTTATAGATTGTGATACAAAAACCCTTTATAAAGAGCTGGTTAAAGGTAAATATTTTTACTTAATTAAATTATTAACTTGTTAAAAATTTGGTAGAAGTTATTAAAAATAGATAATATTAAGTGTTGTGAAACTTTTAACTTATATTAATTGGGGCTAAATCGGTTACAATTTCTAAACAACTAGCCGAAAATAGTTTGATTACTGAATTTAAGTAGATATAATATAATTAAAACATTCCACTTATTTTAAAAAATACTTAATTGCTTATACTTTATTTTTCCGTTTGGTACAGACCAAACACGTTAATATTTTAAATTGACTTATATACCAACACAAAGTTTTTTTTTTAAAAATGGATATTAATAATTTTCATGATAACTTGAGTTTTTGAAATTGCAATTTTCCAAAGATATTCTTTAGATATTGTGTAATAAGTTTTATAAGCAAAAAGTATGTTATTGGTGATTCTAAATGTAGATATGACCGTATGTTTGTACGAATACCCTTCAATATTTTTATTGATTTTCGCTAAAAGCACAATAAAACCCTTTATTTTCAGATGATACTCTCGCTAATATTATCTTAAATTTACATCAAGGTAAATGCCACATATAGTTACATACAGGATTATAATTTACTACACTATTTCGCTCCATTAATATCTGTTGTAATAAGATTGTTGTTGTAACCTATTTGTTTTTGTGTTGAATTGTTCTATGAATTTAGTTAGTTTATAAGAAATTTAAATGTTTAAAAACAATGTACAGAAAAATATATTGTTTTAAATTATATTTTTATGTACTTGTTTATATAGATTGACATTATATTAATCTCATAAACATTTGTATACTATATTTAACATTAAAAGGTCATTGTTATTAATACCATTTGGGAAACATGATTTGTATATGTACTTAAAGAGCATACTCCAATAAATATTTCATAAACATTTTTTTTAAATGTATGCAATTGATCTATATTTTTCAAATTTGAATTTTCAAATAATATCCTTACAAAAAACTAAATTTGTTTTAGTTCCGCCCACGAGACAAAATATAAAATTGTATGATGATCTGTACTTGATTGAAGCCAAAGCTAATGGTATGTTTCCAAATATTTTTTTCATAATGGTACAATTTGATTGTAATAATTATGGATCAAATTTATAAATTATTATACTGTTGCAGTTTTGATTTATTATTGAATGTAAATAAGGATTGATTAGAATATTTAGTTTAAACAATAAGTTAGTTAAATGTGAAATATTTTAGATTCAAAGTATATGCAAATGCGTACTTATATAAGTCCTCGATACAGTAAGTTAAATTTCAAAATCTTCAATGTTATTTAAAGCAATTGAGATTTTGTTTATGAATAACTTATTCATTTAAATAATGTGTAAAAATTTTAAAACTTTTGAAAACGTTTTCAGATTTGGATTCAATATGTATGTGTAAAATCTATGTTATTTTATGTTACGTTCATTTATAACCAAATATCTAATGTAGTGTTTAAATAATTAGCAAATGCTAAATAATTAGCAAAACGATACAAATATTTTGGGCACCTAACCTGTTACACTATTTGTGTTTTGTTTTAAATGTTTATAACATAATCAAACTATTTGATATTTGTAATGTATAGGATTCTTACTGGCTAATAATTTATGTACGTGGATTAAAAATACTTTGACATTTTCAATATTATTAGTAAATTTAATTTAGTCGTTCTTTATTTATGTTATTGTTTATTATATTGTATTTAATCCAATATCATTCTGACCATTGAATTTGAAACCGACAATGATTTTAAGTAATTTCCTATACTTAATTGTTTTGTTCATGAAACCAACATTTCGATTTCAAGTTCCTTTTTCAGTAATTCGTCTAAATATTTGTTTGCAATCAATTACTCCCTAACAGCGTTTTAATCGTTTAACATAACAATAAAATATGGTTAATATTTTAGTGAGAAGGATACCATTAGCACGGGGTGCTTGGAGTGATGAAAGATATTCGCATTTAGGTAATGAAAATATATACAAATATAAATCATAAATCATTTAAATCTTTAAATAAGAGTTATTTGCAGTAATCTGCAAAATATTAAAAAATTAAGACTACCAAATAAAAATGAAAAAAAAAAATTTTTATTTAAAATTTTTTTTATTGAGAAGAATTCAAAGAATACTGGAGACTACAGTGACGTAAAGAAAGGGTTTTTTTTATGCCTTTGTGTCGTAACATAAATTATTTTTGGTGAGCGGAAAAAAAAAAGTGAAGCAAAAATTAAAGTTATAATTTAATGTATCAAAAGATGCGGGTTATGGATATCCGAACACTCAAAAGGTTATTGGTGGTTCAATGTTCGAAAACATGTTTGAGCGCTGGAAATTAGTTATTTAGCCATGGTGTTGCAATTTTATTTTTATGTGTAGTATATTGATGCGATCTTTACGTAAATACCACAAAAAGTTTAGAATTTTAAAATATGTTTGATTTGACTTTTTTTTGATATGTTGATTATGTTCTTAGTTATCAACCAAAAACGACATTCATTAGAACAACACCAATTGATATAGATTGAACAATTGATACCTATTGTTTTTAAAAGGAACTAGAAATCTGATCAATGCACTTTACAACACAAAATGTTTAAGGAATTCGATTTAAATTAGATGTTATTCAAACAATTTCATTAATTGTACATATTTATTGAGTTTTTATTCGAAAAGACATAAGTTTTAATTAAAAACCTCTTTGGAGAAGCAGGTATTAGTTAAATGTGTCTATAAAATACATGAGAAATGATCCAATGCTTTTTTGAAGAACTTTATAAAACATTACATTGTAGGTATTGAATATTGAAATACTTATTTTATTGAGTATGTCAAACAACATATATTTTTAAAAGTAGTTACGGATATTCAATAGCTCGCAGTTCCACCCTATACATCTATGTCTACCAACCACAAACCAAATTTTTATATAAGTCTCACGGAGAAAAATATAACATCTGTATTGTATAAAATTTTATTTTTATTTTCTTATTTTACATTTTAAGTACGCAATCTGTACAATTATAGCACATTAAGTATGTGTGATGCTGGCATTTAGAAACATGAATATATTTTGATTAAGAAATCACCCATTAGTGACACTTGGAATTAGCAATAAATCTAGGGCTTAGATCTTTTTTTAGATTCTGAGCGAAGCGAGGAAGCTATTTATTTTACAAAGATGTGTGTTTTTTTTTTTATTTTTGTGTCTGTGGCACGTGTATCTCCTAGGAAATTGCTCCGATCTTCAATAACAGTCCTTTTTCCGGTAGAGAATTTTATATCCTCGGTGCATTATTGCATTATTCTCGGTCATGTTTTTTCGAAATTTTCAATTCCAAAAAAGATTTTCAGAAAAAACAAAAAAAAAATTTAAGAAAAAACAGAGAAAAGTAAAGAAAACGCATTTTTGACTAAATCAATTTTGTTAATTGGTCATAACTCCCAAAATAACGATTTTCACACAATGTTAACAATGGTAATGTACAGGTGTGAGGCAAATTTAAAAACATTTCACAAATTTTTGAGCTAAATAAAGAACTTTGAAATTTTCAAAAATTTACAATTTTATTGTCATTTAATTTCAATAAAAACTTAAATTTTCCAGAAAAAATTTTTAAAATTTAATACAATGTTGATAACATATATAACTGTTTGTAATTAAAAGTTTTTAAAAATCGTTATTTACAATTTTTTTTTATAGTCGTTTTAATTCTGAAAATTGGCCGGAGTTTGTCATTTTGTGTTTTTTTTTTTTTGAAAATAAATTGTAACTTACACCATTTTATTATTTAAGAGTTAAAAATTTAATTTGTTATGTATAAAAAAAATTGCTAAGTTTCAAAGAAATCGCCCCGGAGTTTACAAGAGCGTACAAGAAATGTGTCGATAAAATGGTGCGTCACACTATAATATTATATATTATTGTCGACGGACTGTGTGCCACACTGGTTCGAATCCCGATTAAAGTTTTTTGCGTTTTTTTTTCAAGAATTTTTTTTATTTTCAAATATTGTGTTACGTTCTCCGAATTGGATCTCGTAACAAGATTATTATAATAAAATAAAAATCCATATTTTTTATGTGTAGAACATTAAGTTAACTTTATTCTGAGTATTTTAATTTAAACAATAAAAGGTGCAACGGCGGATCTTCTGGTGTATACTGCTGTTTGGACACGTCTGCTGTCTGGCTTCCTTCGTCTCGCTTATATAGGGACTATTTTGATTACGCCTCACGGCCAATTCGGTTTATTCGGAACAGTTTCTTTCACATCCTGTCACGTCTGCATAGGTCAATCGCCGCTCATGCGTTCGTGCATCGTAATTAAAGTTTTCACTAGGTGTTTGTATAGACAATAATATAAATTATACCGCAGGTCAGTGCTTAACTGCCAATCGTATTACATATAATAACATTTACAATCATTTTCACAATAAAATTAGGTAAACCGAAAGTTAGTCGCTTTCTCGTGTATTAATAATAATATACTATTATATATATATATATATATATATATATATATATATATGTGTTAGGTCTGTTTTGCGAAGTACATAATATCTGTTGTGCAAGATTAATAATTCAGTTCAGTATACTTATTGTGTGCCAATTCGTGACGCATGCTACACTTGTAATTAACATTTAACCCACATTCCATTGTCCTATCTAGCTAAAATTTTGCATACAGCTTTATTTAGGATTACAATAAGTTGTGAAAAAGTCAGTAAAGGGAGGAGTCCTTAGGGACTAGGATTAAGTTTTTTTTTTATTTTTGTGATCAATTTTTCTAGTAGAAAAAAAGGCTCCAATTTTAACGTACGTTAACTCAAAAGATCGATGGTTGATCCGAGATAGTACTTTATTTGTAACGTTGATTATTTTTTGGTTCTGAGGAAAAAACGAAAACGGTCAAATTCTTAAAAGTGCTCCGTTTGACTTAAAATTTATACGAGTCATTAAAAAGGGTTTTACGAGTTATCTGATTAGTTTTTGAACTATTTTGATCATTTTGAAGGGAGTAATGGAACTTGGGGGAAACAAATAATTACGGGAAACGTGTTTTTTTCACATCGATTTAGATGTTTTTGATCATAACATTCAAATTAAAGATTGGACCAAGCTGAAACTTTTACACAATACCAAAACAGAAAAGATACAGATTTGACAAGAGTATTCATTGTTAGATTTGTTTTTACCACGACGTATACTAGACAACTGAGCTCGCTCAGAATCGTATTTTTGAAGGCAATGATTTATCATTGCTTTCAGAAATTAAATAATGCGTTAAAACCACAACTTCTAAACTAGTGACACACCCAAAGCGTAGTCACTACCCCGTCAAATTACCCACGCAACCTAGACTGATCCTGGCACTCCTCTTTTTTTTCTTTTTTTTCTTATTTATAACAAGTCAAGGCACTTGTTTCTTTGTAAACGACGCTCGAGTTTTCCTTGTATAGTTTGGGTGTAGACGTTTTTTATGAGTGGATTTTGGTGGGATTGAAGGCGATTATGGAATCGTTTGTAGAAATGTGCAGCTTCTTCTGTCACAGTTTTCATTTTAAGGTCTTTATGTAATGTATAATTGTATACAAAAGGTAGAGCATTTGTAACTTTTCTAAGAGTTATATTCTGGAACTGTTGGATTTTATTGGTATTTGATACTTTTGCAGCACCCCACAACTGGAGACCATGGGCTACATTGGTTTTAGTCGTGTTTTGTACATAAAAATTTTAACTTTTTATTTCGAGTATTTATTGTTTGTAAGTAATGGACGTAGTCTGCGGAGTATAACTTTAAACGGATATGAGCGTTTCAAGTAAGGCGTTTGTCCAAGTTGAGACCTAAGTATCTGACTGTAATAGACATTGGAATAGAAACATTATGTAAAAAGACATTAGGACAGAAGGTGTGACATAAGGTGAATGTATGTACTGACATATTTGGATTTGGTGCAATTCGACATTTCGTGTACCATTCTGATATTAAATCCAGGTGAGTTTGGAGGTTCAAAGAAAACATTTGTGGCTTTTTGTCTATTGAAATGATGGCTTTGTCATCCGTATAATTGGTTACTATAGAATTTAGGAAGACAGGCTGGTCTGATGTGTAAATATTAAAGAAAAGGGGTTGAAATGATTCCACCCTGAGGAACCCCAGCGAAAATTTTCTCAATTTCTGAAACTGTAGATCCAAATCAGATTTGGAAGTGGTGGTTTGTTAAATAAGACTTAAACGGCAAGTGTAATGAGGGAGAGGGGAATTTTTTTAATTTGAAGAGTAAAACTTTATACCAAACTCTATTAAACGCTTGGCTTATATCAAGAAAAGCACAAGTGCAGTAATTTTTTTTTTTTAAGAAAAATTAGATTGCATCAACTAACCTGTGTACTTGATGTATTGTACTGTGCGCCGAACGAAAGCCAAATTGGAAGTTTGGTAGAATCTTATTTGTGAGGATGTAGGGTAAAAGCCTTTTAAGTATTAGCATTTCTAATACTTTTGATAGAAATGGCAACAGGCTTATTGGTCTGTATGATAAAGGTAAATTTAGTGGTTTGTCAGGTTTGGGAAAAAATATATATTAGAGAATTCCATAGAAGTGGAAAGTATGAGAGTCGTAAGATTGCATTAAATAAGTGCGTTAGGAATAGAATGGCTTTTTTTTTTTGGCAGACATCTGGCAACTTCGGCCGTAATTAGATCAAAGTCAGGTGATTTATTAAGAGAATACTTCTGTATTGAAGATTTAATTTCATTTGGTGTGAAACTTTTTTCCGGATGTTAAAGAAGAATGGGAGAATCTAGATACTCGGTTACCTCGGCACTGAAATTCGGATTATTGATGTCAGGATGTGGCTTAAATATTTTAGATAATGTTGACAAAATACTTCATCTTTTTCTTCATCAGTTACAGCAATAGACGGGTCATTTTTTGTTAAGGGTGGTAAGCTAAATTTATATCGTAGAAGTTTATTTGTTTCTTTCCAGAGGCTGCCATCTGAGGAGGATATATTAGATAATTTTTGTTCGGGGATACCTGATATATATATTTGAAAGGTATTTTTTATGCGAGTTATAAATGCAACGAATGAACTAAATATTGTTTGCACAGTATATTATTTTTCCAAGAAAATATATCCAGTAAATAAAGAATTTATAAAAACAAATGGCCGTTCGTGTAAAACGTCGTTTGAATAAAAAAAAAATCAGTTATTAAAATATATTCATACAGATTAACAATAAATGTAAATATTTTACAAAAGTGGTAGGGTAAATGATATGTGTTTTTTCTTTCTTACAAAATAAATTGTATTTTATGTTTCTAGATTGACCTACATTATTGGAAAAATCATCTCTATAATCTATATTCCATAAATTCATTTTATCAAATAAGTTTGTGTATCTGTATTTGTGTGTGTGTGTGTTTGATTAATAAAAAAATTTTAAATTTATAAATATGAATAGAAAATGTGTTTTATAAATGAATATTAATATTAACTAAATGAACATTAATTTGTTTAATATATATATATATATATGTAAAGAAATTACTTTTTTAATATAAATTTGCCGCGCTTCATATATCAACCTTATACCATAAACCATAGCTTTTAATCAACCCTGCCAGATGGAATAATGGGTAGAAGACTATATGATAAGAGAAAAGTAGTTACTAAGAAATAGATACAGATTGCAAGTGAATCAATAAGTAGACTTAAGTTTTTTAATTGTCAAAATAAATTAATTATTTTATTGTAAATTAAGTGAAGCTAAGATTGATAATAATAAACTTTAATTGTTGTTTCTTTTGTTTTACAGGTAACTTTGTAATTAATGTAAATAGTGTAAATAATAGCTAATAAATATCTTTTGTTTTACAGAGAAACCAAAATGGTTATTATTATCAATAAAAAATTTACAACTCTTATATGTATGTATATATATTTACAACTCTTATATATATATATATATATAAGAGTTGTAAATTTTTTATTGATAATAATAACCGATTATACCAATATTGTGCCATTATTTTTTTAAAACTACATAAAGTATTCACTTTCAATTTGAAACAGTATTTTGAGTATGCTCTAGATATGCAAAAAATAAAGGATTTTTTAAAATTTAATCTTTAACGTGGTGAATAATGGTAAACGTGTTTTCTCCTATTTTTAGAGTTTGAATCACATGTCCTATGTCAATACATTCGGTCAAAAGTTCATTGTTTATTTAGAGACGCGTGACAAAGGGATTTCCAATAAAAAAACCCCCGAATGGGATTAAACAGGAAGAATTTAATAATGGAAAATGTTATTTGATATTCAGTAATTTTAAAAACTTGCCATTAATACTACAAATCACAAATACCTAATTAAATAATTACTATCCAATTTTGAAAGTAAAACTCCTAAACGTAAAAAATGAAAATAGTAAAATAGGAAAACGTTAAATCCTGGACAAATTGATCGCGTAGAAAGAATGATCAAAAATTCAAAGTCAAATTTTTAAATGATAGGTATATAAACTACAGTGGACCTATGGGTGAAGCTTATTTTTTTTACTTCTTTTTGAGTTTAACTCAAATACCACAAAAAATTGGCAAAAAGTTTAAAAACTTTTAGATTTCTGAATTTTGTATAAAAGAAAAGCTCTGATTTTCAAAGTTAATACCTCTCAATATAAATGCTATAATCTTTAATGGTATCTCAAATTTGAGAGTTCAAAATTGAAAAATTATTATTAATTAATTAAAAATGGTAAAAAAAAAAAATAAGAATCTACTGAAAAACTCTTTTGAATTCATCATGTAACAAATTTTGTTTTACATTAGTCATAAAATTTTCAAACCTTTAAACAACAAATTGTTTTCTAATAATAAGTCAATGTAATAACCAATTTACGACAATTTTCCAACTTAAAAACATAAAGAAAATTTGGATTTAACGTATTCAAATTTTTTAGTAGCATACAAATTAAAATTTTACCTTGTTGTAAAGTTTCAAAACTTTTGTTGAAAAAAATATTTTTTATTGAACCAAAATCACAAAGGAAATGAAAATTGTTGGAATTTGTATGCTTCTTTACTTAGCTCATAAATTTACTAAAACACTTGAAACTTGAATTCAACCTGTATTTTACAAACTTCAATATTCTGTTAAATTATAAATAAATATTACGTCTATTATTTTGAAGATTGTAAATTGTACTACCAGAAACCAGGTATGAGTGCTAATGTTGGAGTAATATTGAAAAAATTTTCATGGTTTCATAGTGAAAAAAACACACATCAAGTGAAGACCAATACATTCCCATCTACACTCAAAATCTGAAATTAATTGAAAAGCAAATTAAATGCTTATATGATATAATTAATTATTTAAAAAACAAGATTATTTTTCCATAAGCCATTGAAAAATTGCTATTAAATTTTGTTTGTTCTGGTTGTGTTTTACTTCCTGTTTGTACCAGCATTCATTTTAAAGCAACAAAATGTTTATAGTTGAACACAAAATTAAAACAAAGAAAGTAGTAATAAAAACTAACTTTTTTATTTAATATTTAAAAAACATTTATAGGTAGGCAATAAAGAACGAATGTATGATTAATGATATTAAATTTCGGAAATGCCTTAGTCACGTGTATGCCACGGTTCCCTTCCTTGGATAGATTAGTTAGAATTTGTATTCTACATTTTTAATTCTATGAGTAATCCAATACCAAAATATCCTCCTGCCTCAGACAACTAAAATATTTTAGAATTTCTTTTCTTATTACACAAGTCATTTTTAAGTTCATTTTTGAATACCTCATATTTAAATAATCCTTTGGTATTATTATGAATATAAATTTTAAGGACAGACTCACACAGGATTTTGTTGATATGGATTTAAATAACATTTAGGTGTGAACTTAATCCGACTCGTCACAATTGGCTATTTTATGAGTTAAAAAAAATATTTTGAATACCATTGATTCTACGGGACAGAAGAATTATTATTCTCGTGTAGTCGATGCTGTCCATCTAAAGGCATGTGATATAAATTGCTTACAATGAATAATGGCAGGTTTCAATACCCTTTATGATAAATTTAGGTAAATCAGGAGAAATCATTCTTAGTTTCATAAAAATAAGATTTGCCAAAGAAAAAAAAAAACAACAAAATTTATTTTAACTTCATCACATAGTTGTATATATACATCTCGCATTTAAGAGGCATGTGATATTATAATATATTTTCGAGTGTTGGACCAAAAATGATAAAAACTATACTACCGATAACCAAATTTGAATATTTGTCTTTTAGGGCAGAAGGAGTGATTTGACCAATTGGCTTTACACTTCAAAAGAATAAGGAAATTTTATTTAATTAGTTATAAAATAACTTTTTATAAAATAATTAAAAAATATTTCATACTTAGCAGCTTTTCATTCAAAAAAACACAAATTTAGATTAAAAAACCATGTGGAGAGGTAAGTGTTATTGGTCCGTTTGGGAGGAAACCGATATTAGGCTATTTTTATAATTTGTTGTGTTGTTTAAAGTAGGACAATTAAATTGTAAATTATGCAATATTCGGTCATATTATTGATGTCTGTGATTTTTTCCCAAAGAATTCATCATTTTGGGATTATGAACATAAATATTTGATATTAAAAACAAAATAATTCAAGAATATCTTAGCTCTGCCCACAAAAGTATAGTTTGTCTATATGTATTTAATTTTGGGTCTTCTTAATTAAGTATTTTCAAGTTATTTTAGTCATTTTTGGTGAAAATTAAATAATACGTCCAAACACGTAAGTAATAAAAATTATTTTTCTTCTTAGCATTCTATTTTACGCTTTTAGATAATTCGCAATATATAGAATTTTCTAATAATGAACGAAATTTAAATTTTTAAATAGTCTGTAAAAAATATAGTATTATGCAGTATTTGAATATTTCAACAAATTTTTTATAAAATTCAAAAAACTAGGTACTATTTGGTATAAATACAAAATATTTTTTTCTAACTTCTATAAATTGTTTTAAATGTTATTTACACTTCATAAAAAATCCAAGGTTTGAAATAATTTATGTTTAAAACAATTTGCTGCGTTCATTCTCACTGGTTGAGTATTAATTAAGTTTACTCAATTCACATAAATATTAATATGCCGAAAGATTTTACAAAAAACAATAGTAAATTATTGGTTATTTTGTTGTTATAAAAGAAATAAAAATAAGTAATTTACATTATTTCTTGTCTGTTCTCAATCAGTAACTAGTAAGAAATTGAAAATTTTTTTATTTCTACAAAATAACTATGAGATCTGCACCGTTGATTTTAATTTTTACGACTTTTTTTTATAACTCCTCTTCAAAAAAAATTTCGTAAGTCGATTGGAATTTATGTATACACTATACAACTGTAATGTGCAGAGATGTAGAGTTCTTTTAATTTTACTACTATTTTTAATGTAGCAATCAACGATTCTTATTTATTAAGTTGTATATACTTATTTGGAACAATTTTTTTTTCCTTAACTTAAATTAAAATTATATTTGACACACACTTGTACATATTCTGAATGGGTATAGAAAAAGTATTAAAAAATAGTGTTATGTTGATTATAACAATGAAATTACGCACTCATGTGCAATTGATACTACAATCGTAGTAGATTCTCAAGTTATGGTCCAATTGAATTAAAAATTTTAATAAACTTTATGACTAAGTTATCTATTCTATCTATTTCTCTACTTGAGTCAACAAGCTCACTTAAAATCGTCATTTTCGTCATTTTACAGATTTAATATACAACTTTTATTTTAACCTTTCAAAACACTGACCCACATCGTCAAACTACCCATGCGACTAAAAAGATTTCTGCTTTTTTTTTTTGTTAATTATAGTTGTATGTAAGATGTTAATGTGCAAGCAAATACACTTCATTAAGTCCAACAAAACTTGCTTGTTCCAACTCAGAAATTTAGATCTACTTTTAACTTATATTTTTTAATACAATATAGAATTTTTAATTATTTTTTTTAAACAAAAAAAAATAATCTACATTTTCAAAAATTATAATATTTTTAGATGAAAATGCAAGTAAACAATATATAAAACGAACGGTAAAAACAATACCTATAAATATTATTTATACCTCAATTACCAAACTTAAAATGACAATGCCAATTAAAAATTTAAACTAGCCTACATAGACGTGTTTGGTATTAGCTTAGTATCCAAGTAATTGAGCTGATAAAAACTAAATTTAACAAAAAAAATTGCCTAACAATTTCAAAAGTATCCACCCTTAAAGAATGTGAACTTAAATGACGTGTGAAAATTTTAAACTATTTGTACCATTATTTGAGGAGTAAGTACGTAAACTTTTAGCAATAAATTCATAGCCACGCTTAAAGTCTAAAATTAGTACAAAAGAAAATTAAACGCTCATATTATAAAAATAATCATTTAAAAAATAATAATGTTTTTTCCATAAAACATTGAAATATAGCTTTTCAACTTTGTTTGTTTTGGTTGTTTTTTACTTCCTATTTGTAACAGCATTCA
>CM029361.1:15923442-16181374 GCA_017140985.1 Hormaphis cornu
TTATAATTAAGAAAGTGGTTAGAAAAGTACTGAAACTTACCTTTTTGCAAAACGACAAGTTGATGTGTGTGCAATTAAATTTATTTAGTTTATCACGGATACGGGACACGGATGAGACGTGATGCTAATAACTATGTTAACAGTTCTGCTATAACTCGCACAGAACGGAAGGCAATATTAAATGAAACGCTTAAATCACAACTTCCAAACCCGCCCGGCTCATTGTTCGATTAATTTTATTACCGTCATATACGTTCTAAAACGTGCAACTGGAGGTTAAAATATCCAAAAACAAAGATGTTTTTCTCTCCGCCAGTTCAATTTCCTTCCGCGTTGAACGTGCGGACGGTCGACGACAATAATAATAATAAGTAATAACTATTATAGTGTAACTATTTTTAGTGTTTTTTTTTTCTTACGTCGTTCTCCGCTCTTTTCACGTCCGTACCGTTATTCGAAACGTCACGACGTTTAGTGCCGCATAGTTTGTGTCCCAGACGGCACTGCAGCGAATTCCACGCGGACTTATTTAATAAATAATAAAAATAATAAGCGCGAGCGCAAGTGTTCATATTATTATTATTATTATTCAACGCTGTTCAACACGTCATAGTCGTGGTAAACTATTACGGTAACAATCGTCATACAACAGTGGCGTATGATAGCGCTTTATACAGTTTTCAAATTTCTCTTTTTTTTTTTTTTTTCCTATGCTCCATTTTTCTTCAATTCACCTAAATTCTATGTTTGTTATCGACGAATTTCGTGATTCACAAGTACCAGATGTCAATGCGATAAACCGCCATTGTTTACGATTTCAAATAAACATCTATTTTTCACAATGTTATTGTTACCCACCTGAAAAAATGTCGACGATTGAATTTTGGCAGCAAATCGGAGAAAATTATCAGTAAGAAACTGTAGTGTACGTACGTAAGTTTGAAGTGTACATACTTAGAATATAAAAAAAATTATTAAACCTTTCAAGGCCCTAGAAAAAAAAAAAAAAATACCAACCGAATTATGTATCTAAATAAAATAGAATATCTTTATACGTGTAGTATATGATATTAACTTTACATTTTAATAATTAATATACATTTGAAGTAAAACACTTACTTGGTAGGTACTGTTTGTTGATCCATGTTCGGTGTAAAAAAAATTAAAATTGTATTTGTAAACGGAAAATAGAAACCGAATGAAATGAATAACATACGTGTTTAACTTACGATCGCATTAAATGCAAAAATATTTATGCGCTTTACTTCTGAAATCTGCTTGTCAGTAAGTTAATGATTACTAAAAGTAGAAATATATTTATAACCGTCAGAAATATATATATTATATATATTTATAAATAAATATTTAATGTTGTAATCATTAATTACGATACCAATATTTGTTTTTATTTTCGGTCGGCTAAAAACGCCATTTCTCCCAGTTTGCGGGGGGCATAATAAAAAACCCGAAATAGTTTGGCTTTTTTGCGATTTAATGTCTTATTTCCAATATAACGTTATAAACTTAAAATATGTAGTTAGGTGAACAATTATTATACAACAGACAACATTCAATTTGTTTTTCGCACATGTCTGTATGTAGACTTATACAACAATATTTGAAACTACTAAATCGAAAAATCAAAGTTTTTATTCGATAAAAACCTCGAGTGAACTAGGTTTGAAAATATTTCCAAAAATCCAAACATATTTTAAAAATATTCAAAATATTGTACCTAAATCCAATTTATCGATCTGTTCTTAGGTAGGTAGAACGCATTCCAAAACATTTGAAGTTTTTTGTTTTATATTTAAGCAGTTTAGAATATTATGACAAAATAGTTTAATATGGTTAAAAACTATAGTTTTGTGCAAATTTTTATACTGTTTATATTAATTAATGCTGCATACATAATATATATATTTTTGTTTTTTTTTTTTCCAAACGTTTTAAATACCGATAGTTTCAAAAAATGTACCACTTGAAAAAAAATGTTGATCCAAATTCTTGTTAAGATCAGTATCTGTATAGTATACGCTGATATTATTACGTGGTAAATCACACACTTACACGTGTTAACTCTAATTACTTTTACTCTAAACTTAGGTACAACATAATATCGAACAAGGCTAAATTAATCATAACACTAAAGCTTATGATAATATTTATTTATATAGGTATTATGTTGTACTTACATATCCAATAATACAATCACCGTTATAAAATGTGGCTGTTAAAACATAACTTCACCTCTCTAAATCTAATTTTTCAAAAATGATTTTTTTTTTTTTACATATAATAGGTTTTTATTAGTTTGCGATCATTTTTTGATCTTGAAATTGTTTCGATATATCCATTAGTTACCGAGTTAAGCAATGAAAATTTTCCAACTCTTCCACAATGAACGATCTTTAGCAAGATTGTTAACATTTTTGTTCTATATCAAATGTCTCATATTAAAAAGGTTCAAAACAGAGTTCATTTTAATTTATTAGAATGAAAATGGCCTATCAGGGTGATGTTGTATGAGGATCATGTTTTATTGGTAATATCTGTTATTATCAACTACTTGCTTCTTATGTTATTCAGAAAAAAACTAAATAGATAAAACTATTACATTTATTTCGGTCACATTTAAAAATTTCTACATATAAACGATTTTTGTTCTAAACATCATTGTTCTGTATTTCTCTATTTTCACATGGATAAATAAATGAAGGAAAATAATGAACTAAGAGAAACTTACTTAACAAGGGGATCTAGTCCAGTATAGATAATTCTGTAATGTCAGACATGAAATTCCAAACGTTTCAAACTTACAAAAAGAAAAAATTATATTTCTACGTCAAATAACTTTCCTCAACATTATAAAAGTTTACGTTACAGCGTTTCCATTTTGAGATGAAGAAAAAAAACACCTGCAAATTTTGAAAAATTGAAAATTCCGATTAGTGGTTGGGTCAAAGAATCGGGGACAGTATACTATTATTTTTCACTTATAATATGAAAAAATTTCTTTCAAAACGTTACATTACCTATTTTCGTCATTTCCGTACGGAAAAGAGTCTATTTAATACATATCCAAAAATCCAGGTTTACTAAATATTGGCAATACAATTTTGATACATATTTCTTCACATAAAAGTTATTAACCGTAAATCATAATGTAAAAATAAATTTTTCGGTGTATTAAATTTAAAGATATTTTGTTTTTTTAAACTTATAAATAGAAATATTAATCGAATTTTCTTCGCAAAATGCGATTATTTTTTTAAATTATGTGTTTCTATACTTATGAGCTTGTGTTATTGTGTTAAAAAATTAACATTAAAAATATTTTACCACGTACACACCATGAGTAGTTTGACGGAGTAGTGACTACGATTTTTATTATTTTATATCTGAAAGCAATGATACATCATTGTCCACGAAAAACGATTCTGAGCGAGCTCAGTTGTCTAGTATACGCCCTGGTAAATTTTTCGATAGTTTCAAACTATCTATACTTAGCTCAAAAATTTTCGGAATCACATGAAACATTTATCGAACCTGTCTCTTATCTCTTTTAATAGTGTGTATACTGTATAGGTTTCAAATTATTCCGATCGTTATTTTGGATGTTATGGCCAAAAATCTAAATCTATAATATGTCGAAAACACGTTCCTGCTTAGTTTCTTGATTGTAACTTTTCTAATTTTGAACTTTCAAGTTTGAGACACATCAATGTACCAGCTCAGTCCTAAGACCTTTCAGGAGAGATACTGACACTAAAAAAAAAAAAAAAAACATTGTAAATACCATATAAATTTTTTGCTACGCTCAGAATCTAAAACGAGATCATGAGAGTCGTTATTTCTATTGAATTAAAAGTTTAACAATGAATATTTGAAAAATGCACTAGCTGTGCTGTGTCTTTAGAGTGATAATTTTCGAGATCAAAATGCACTTTGTGATAACTAATAATTTATTTAGGCGTCGTAAGTATACGCGTAAAAATTGCGCGTATTATGATGATGATACGAAAATAATTGCCGGTAACGCGTGCACTTTGACGGATGAAATATTTGAGTTCCCTACCGCGGTATATTTCGTTTTGTCGCCAAAAAAATAAACGAAAATTAATGTCGAAATGGCGAAACGGTAAATGTTTTTTTTTTTATAATAATATGTTCTTCTCCAGAATATTCTCTATGGAATATGTCATTCACACCGACGCGGCGTATATATCATTAGATTATTATTATTATATTCTTAATGATACACGCTGCCACAATACGAAATATTTTGCACAGTTTTTTAGGTATATGTTTTTTTTTTTTTTTTTTTTTTTTTTTTGTAAAATGTGTTACATTATTCGGTAAAGGTAAAAAAATACGAGTACAGTAACTGTAGTCTGATGTGAATAATTTTGTACCGGTACTACACTGTACATCGCGCGTTGTGTAACTTGACAATGATTATTCCCTGTATTATCGTCCGGATGTTCGATACGCATCATAAAATTCAAAATTGATTCAATAAAGGAAAAAAAAATCATCCGTGTAAATGATCCCATATGGAATACCGTTTTTTCAACCCAAAATGATAAACGGTTGTGTACGCTATATGGTATTTTTTTTTTTTTTTATTAACAATTCTCATTTAGCCGAACTTTGTGGTTGGGGCTTATGAATACAAATCAAGCGCATTTTTAAAAATTATGAACAATTCACAACATATTGGTGCGTACCTAACTCGAGTAGAGTTACACTCCCAGTGAAGTGGCTCCGGTCCAATTAATTCAATTGAAAATTTTTTCAAATTCAAAAATTAATACAAGATTCATAGTCGTATTCAGTCGTTTGAGACTTCTGATGTGTGTATTGCCCAGTAATCGGACAGCCGACGTTCTTCTTACCTTTTGTTTCATACTTTTGGGTAAACTATTTGATCATTACAATTGTTAGTTCCGCGTTTCGGTGGATATCATCGTTTGTCTCTCGTTTCGACAGGTTTGTAATGACGTATTTGGGTAAAAGCAATGCTCCAATCGTTACGTTGAACAGCACGTAAAAGTTGGAATCTCGGCTTAAAATTGTATTTTATTTGAAGCATATTTCGCAACTATTATATCTGAGTTATGTGCCGAAAACGACGAAAATGGCGAGATCAAAAAACATCAATTACCTATCGTTTTGAAAAAATTCAAAAAATTTTTCCTAGGCATAATACACTATTTTTTTTTTTTTTTTTTTTTACGTATTAGAAGAGTAGTTCGCAATCTTTTTTATTTTCGCTCGGGGCTTATTAGATTAGGTAGCTCGCTCAGTATCGTTTTTTTTTTTTTGCGAATGCAATCGTTGCTATCAGATACTGATATTTAATACAAATAAATCGCAACTTTGAAAGCGTTAAAGTCGTTACTGCAACCTTTACCGCGGTACCGTTATTTCATTTATTTTTTTTCTTTTCATTTAGTTTAAAAAACAGAACGATACGAATTTGATAAAAAAAAAACCCCCACGTGGGTACTGCTGCAGATCCGTCGGCCATCAGCGGATCGGTGGATCCGAAGCGGTGTGATCGGCACGCGCGTTTGTGCAGTGCGGCTGACCGTTTTTCCGCTGCTAAAAAAGGAATGGTAGAAAAAAAAAAAAATTAAAAAAAGTTGCCAACGCAATTTCAAGGATGGCTGACTGCCTAACCTGTATATTTGTATCGAAAATAACCATCACCGAATATTATAATACATATTACAACGCAGCTGTAGGTGCCTGTACAAGTGGTTCTCGTCGCATTGTTTTTATGTGTCCGATTGTAACGCGTGGTCACCGCGACGATGAAACGTTTTTAAAAAGAACTATTTTTTTTTTTTTTTGATTCGTCGAATTCGTTTGATTGCGCCCGACCATGATGCTATAGGTATTATTATAATCAATATTATTGAAATAATTTTGTAGTGTCGTCGTCGCGGTTTGACGCGCAGAGAATTCATGCTGCACGGCCTGTCGCAAGGTTGGGCAAATCAACA
This sequence comes from Hormaphis cornu, assembly GCA_017140985.1. Classification (NCBI taxonomy): domain Eukaryota; kingdom Metazoa; phylum Arthropoda; class Insecta; order Hemiptera; family Hormaphididae; genus Hormaphis; species Hormaphis cornu. Next base: position 15,929,454 of record CM029361.1, read on the forward strand.
ACACTTTTTTTTTAACAAAAAGTTAAGTTCGGTCGATTGAAAACACAAAAAGTTAAGGGAAGTGAAAAGTTAATTTCTGTTTTTTTTTAATCATCAGAGAAAAAATTTACTTAACTTAAAACGAAGATGACAGTTCATGTGTTTTGACATTCACATGGTTTCGTATAATTAGTATGACATTTCCACCGCTTCACAAATTGTTTTCCGTATTTTCTTTTTCAGATTAATTTAAAGTTAACACGTTTAGTTCAGAAAGAATTAATTTATCAAGTTAAAATCAGATAACGAGTTTTAAATTTAAAATTTACATATTTTTATAACTTGACTTTAACTTTTAACGTGTTAACCCTCTGTCTTGGACAATCATTATCCAGACGATAATATTATGCGTGTGGGCAATATAATATGGTTTGTCCGGGTGATTTTGTGGATTCTAAGCGTTTTTTGTACAAAAAAAAGGAAGGAAGGAAAGAAATAGATTGAATTTTAGGTCGAGTGAGAAGTTGTTTGGCATAGCGATATTACGCTTTGGTGTGGGTTAATGTGATAAAATAGTTTTTCGTCACACCGAACCGTTAAATTCGGTAAAGTTTGTAGTTTTTTTTTTTTTTTTTTTTAATTATATCGTGGAAAAAAACAATTAAAATTGTTTGAAGTTTTGTTTTGTGCTATAACACCGGTGGCACTTTCCGTGTATTACCCAGTAAAAGTGCTCGACTGTTCTTTCGTAGTATAATCATAGTTTATATTACATACATGCTGCACTACCTGATTTTTAAGTCTGATTTTCAGTATCCAATATAAAATTTTAAGAACAAGAATATAAAAAATATACATTCTTTATTCATAAAAACGCATTAGACACCGATGCCACGGTAACTAAATGTAATTTCCCGAGTTAACGTTTTACGATTACGCGCTTAACGTTAAATAATGATGATTATATTTTATCGAATAAAACACAAACGAAAATGATGAGAAAATATTTTATTGCTTCAGTATTTTTCGTTACGGCGATCTCTCGTGGAACAACTATTCGGAATCCCTCCTAGTCTCACTCGATAGTATAATTTCCACACAATTCTCTGTACGGGTGATTCGACTGTTATTTTACGGCTCAAGTCTCGCATCCCGAGAAGTTTTTTACAGTGTTGATGTTCTTTGATTGCTTTTCACACGAGTCGACTCCTCGCGCCGATATATATGCGTCAGTCATTTCATAGCGATTATTATACAGCTGAAAACGACTGAGCAAGGGAGTAAAAATTTTTTTTTTTTTTTAAGAATTTTGTTTACTGATTTGGTTTCGGATATCGCAAAACTAGTGCGTTCACTAAAGCATATATATATATATATATATACGTTTTTGAAACGTTTTACCCCTAAATTCTAAAAGAAGGACAACTGACTCGATAATGATTTGAATCTCTTTTGAAGATCTTTGATATCTCTACCCAGTAGTTTGTTGTTTTATGACATATATTTTTTTACGTCAGAGGCGTCCAACCTTTTTCGGTTTACTTCCGTGGGCCGATTCATTACACATTTATTCATGAAGTTTGCGGGTCACGAACAAAAAAATTAATGAATAAAAATTTGATACTTCTCTTATAATTACAATATTGTATTGAATTATAATTACTATTTTACTCGTCCGTTACACAACTAAAAATAATAAGTCTCAACAATAAATGCTATACCGGACGATTCTCAAACGTCTCTATGATAGTGGTTTTAAAAATAATAATCTGCAATTAAATTACTAAACCGGTATGGGCATAATATGGAATAGAAAAATCAAAATAGCCTAACTTAACATTTTCGACTGTACGGTTAAAAAATTTACTGATGACAGAAAATGTACGTAAAAGTAATGTAATTTTGATTTGCTTCAATTATGTACGTTTATAGAAAGAATTGCATTTCCTTGGTCAAATAAGAGATTAAAAAAAATCTTAACTTGGTTAAAGCGATTTGAGTTACTTGACACATGTTGGAAACATTCATTGAATTTTGCAGCCTAGATAACATTTTGACTTAAAATACTATAGTACAAGTTTTAAATAAACTTAACTAATTTCACCTTAAAGTAACTTTAAATAAACGTAATTTATTTTTGATTCGTTTCAGTTAGACAAGTTCAAACGGATTAATTTTCTTTGTAGAATAAGAGACAAGCAATGTCGGTACTTAAAAAAAAAAAAATATATATATATATATATACATATATATTATATTATACGTACTAATTTGTTTTTTATTTTTTAAAACGATACTAAATTACTTACTTAAGTTTGTTTATTATTTTTAGAAGTTTACATAACAACTCATTTAGAATAGTATAAAATAACAAACGTATTTGCAGGGCTAAATTTTGGATTAATTCTGATACTTGATATATACCAATTAGTATTATGATTTATGAATGGAACACACAATGTTATGTATCATTAGTTAAGTGACAAATTAAGTAATTGTTTAAGTTTAATTAATTGTTCTATTATGGTGCTACATATCTGCTGTGGTATTATATAACGTTATAAGAGAAACATAACAAAAAAAAAATAAAAATAAAAGAAGACAGAAAAAAAATACTATTTATCGTTCACATGAATTATCAATTTGGATTAAAGTTAATATAATAGTAAAAACAACAACAAAATATTAAAATCGAAATTTATTTTATAATTAACAATACTCATAAATAATTATGATACAATAATATGTGATGATAGTGTTTTTTTTTTTTGAAGTGAAACTTCTTATGTGAGGGTATTGAAAAAAATTTTGCGTTACGCTTATCGTCACGGCTTATCGTCACGGTGCGAGTGAGAAAAAAAATAGCTGGCGAGAGAGTGAGAAACGATATGACTGGGTATGGCGCAGGGGATATCATGGGCCTTGTACGCGCATGCGTGTTGGATAGATAGCATCGATCACTCGACCAGTTGTCTGTTTATTTATATGCGTTATACCACGTTCTGATACGTTTGCGGTTCGTTTTGACAAATAAAATAAAATACTATCAATTATTGTTATATCGTTATCTATTATTTTATTATTGTTATTGTTTTTGTTATTAATTTTCTTCTATATCGTTGTGTTTTTGTTATATTATTATTCATTGTGTATGCGTATGCATTGGTGAGGTAAGTGATACTATTTCTGAATAAATACAAACACTAAAAAAGTAAGGTTATGCGTGTGAAGATTTTGTTGTAATCGTTATTTAGAGTGAATGGAATTTTTATATAAATAATAAGTTAATAAGGATAAAAATATTAAGAATAAATAAATATTCCAGAGTTCGCAATGGGTAAAAGAATCGTCGAAAAATATGAGAGTTTGAATGGGAAAAAAGCAAAGCTAACTGAAGGAATAACACCACGAAGTTTAGTGAAAAATGACGTCACAGGCGAAACAACGTTACCCGGCTCAAATGGTAATATCAGTATTCAACACGACTTTTTTCAATATCCATGATTTTATTTTAATAATATTTAATTATTTCTCAAAATTAAATTGAATTATTATTTGAAGAAATATTTTATTTTTATTCAACATTAAATAAAATTATCATATCAAAATATTTCATTATTATTTTAATTTGCATTTAATTATTACTTAGAAATATATTTCATTATTAATTAAAATAAAGTCAAAATTTTTCTATAATAAGAATAAATTCTTTTTTCAGATACACAGCAACAAAATTCAATTACCACGCAATGCATGGATCTTGAATTTACTTCAAATAGTAATAATAATTGTACTGATGGGCAATTCAATGGAATTGAAGAAATTGTCAGTGTAAATCAACCAAGCCTTAATTTTAATCAGTCCAAGCCAAGACCTAAAACAGCTGCAGAACGTAGTTGTGAATACCGGGAACGTCTAAGAGCAGTTCGACAAGAAAATCAAAATCATGTTGCATCTCGGTCTGCACCAAAAACACCTGCAGAACGTAGTCGTGAATACCGAGCACGACAAAAAGAACTTTTACTTATTATTGAAAGTATTCAAAATTATATGTTTTGATTATTTAAAATGGAGTGAAAATTTGTCTATAGAGAAAATGATTATTTTTCAGATACAGAACAACGAAATTCACAAAAACCAAGCTTTACTGATAATAAATCCAAGATGATACCAAAAACATCTGCAGAACGTAATAGAGAGTACCGGGTACGTCTAAAAGCAGCTCGACAAGAAAATCAAAATCACACTGTATCTCGGCCTGTACCTTTTTTTTCAATTCAATTTAGTTAATAAGTATATTAGTCGTGTTTTTTTAATAAAATAATCATTCTGTATTTTATGTGCTTATTCTTATTCAAATAACCGACCCATAATTCTATCGATCGCTAATTCTTAAAAAAGTTTCACTTCCCTAGCGCGTAGTGCCTGGCACACACTCTCACTTTTTTTTTTTTTTTATCTAAAGAAGCATGATAAGCATGATATTATTGTATTGTTAAACAAATAAAAACAAAATATATTATTAACTTATGAACCTCAATGTCATGTGAAATATTTTAGAGTTCAAACATTATATTATCATTACAATGAAACATGCTCTATTTTTATGAAAAAGATAGAATGGTGTTTTTTGTCATAGTACACCATAAAAAAAAAATTCAAATGCATTGAATCACAAATCATAGATGATTATAGATAAATCAATAATTATACGTTTTTACTCCATTAATTTCAGCTAAAAGTAGCACAAACTGCAGAACATTTTAAAATGGTATTTCATTTAAAACGATTTTTACGTTCAATCACATAAAACTTTTTATTACGGTTTCAAAAAAAAAAAAATATATAATGTTTGTTGAGTGCTTTTTGATTCATTGAAACCATTATATTCCGTAAGTTTATTGTCCTATGTGATTCTATATGTACTGTAGATCGGAGATTGTGAAGAACTCAAAGCTGACCAGTTACACACTTCAATGGTTCACATCACTTAGGGATGTAACATTACCGATAATTTACTATCGAGAAATTTACTTTGGTAAATAAATACTGGTAATATTACCCAAAAAAAGTAATTTTACAAATTATTTTACTTAAATTTACTCCGCATTAAAAAATTACAACCAAGTGTTGTGAACATTTATCTGGATCGACTGTAAAAATTAAAACGGTTCCTTATGATAAATGGATTTTATGTCATACATTGGATTAATTATTTATGAATTTTAACACCCTACCGCATAATTAGATACTCGTACAGTTCAAAATTAAATTGTAATATAGTTTATTCTGCAAAACGTAATGCAGCTGATTTGCAGTTTTATTTAAAAACGGTTTGAAACCTATTTAAAACGGTTTTTGTGTACAAAAACAAATAATACGCTATTAAAACGGTAAGGTATTCCGTATAAACTACTTTCCCAATAAATTACTTACTTTAATTTACTTTACCAAAATAATTTCAGTACTCACATCACTTAACCATGTGTAAGTTTTGCAAAACTCTCGACAAACGCATAGTAGATCTGTTGACGTAATCCACAGCACCCAAGCCAAATGTAGGTCAAACAATAATAGACAACCGCGTTTTAAGAAAAAAAAATAAAAAAATACAGTCGTTTACACGACGTGTGGCAAAACTATTCACGTACAGTGTTCCCGAGCAGTTTTTCCGCATATCGGTCGTCGTTTGCTCGACGTGTTCGAGGCTGTAAAATAATATGCTGTACTGATAACACTAATAACAACAACAAAATATTATTGCATTATCATTACAGACTTTGTCAGCTATTCGCTCGGATTTGCCAAGCAACGAACTCCAATCAGTGTACCTATATTTTGTGGAAATAATAGGAAAAAAAACCAAATTTTCCGTGCGAGCTGTATAATGTATAAAACTAAGATAATAATGTATAAAGCGGTCGGTAATTGAGGATAATAATATTGTTTAACTACAGAGCGACGATGTTGATTTTAACGACTACTATGGATTGGAAAAGTATTGTTTTTTTTTTTTTCTGTGAACATTTTTTGGCGTAGAATAAGAGCAGTCAAATTGATACGTAAAATACGTCACACCACCAACACAAATAAGTATGAAAAGGACTTTATTTGAAACGCAGCACCTAACTCTTCTGATACCCAGTGGTACTTTAATTGAAGAATTTCTTGACATTTTTCATCAATTCTAAGTCGGGTCCACTTTGAAGTTGGTCACATCGTTGGGTTGGTACGAAAACTGTGGTGCAAACCTATTATTTACTATCGATGATTACGATTCTGAATGAGCTCTATGAGTCCACCCATACTCGACAAGTGATAATATTTTCAAGTTTTAAATTTGCCACGGATATTTGGAAATTTTCACGGGGTTTTAAGTTCTTTTAACTTCTGTACAGTTGTTCGATCCGAAGAAGTGATCAACCCCAAAGCGTAGTCGCTACTCCAAACAACTTCTCAACCGACTTAGAATTTACTCCTTTTTATTTTATTCTTGATTGTTTACAATAAAATAAATGGGAGCAAGAGCATTTAAACATTAAGCTATTTTCTGTTTCCATGTTCGCGTACTGCACAATGGCTGTATTGAAATGTGTTTATGTAAAATAGAAAAAAAAAAAAAAAATTTTTTTCAAGGGTAGTATGAAATGTACAAAAATCTTTCCCCCCCCACAAACTTCGTCGTTTATATTATTATTGACGTTCTTTTTTTCAACGTGCGCAATAATATGATCGTAGAATTATGGTGTTTATTATTTTAAAAAAGTTTACGATCATTACTGTTTAAGCAAGCGAAACTTGAACCACGCATCAGTTAAGTTCCCATAAACAACGAGAATGAGAACAACGATGGTCAAAAAACCACACATGTCAACGAAATTCAACGCTGCATAACTATTTATACGTGCAGCCAGTAAAAACCACACATTTTAACAATGTCGAGTTTACATAAAAACTGCGCACGTTTCATCAGAAAAAATACATTAAAAATTACACGTATTTTTCTAACTCAACCAGTAGTATTCTATATATTATTATAAAAATGGTAGAAAATAAATTTGTACTTATTATCCTATACTCGCAAATTAGTTATTATAATTTAAAAATAATTCAATGTTCTTACTAAACGACTATGTTGAAATTAATATGGTAAATTTTTTTTTTTTTTTATTGAGTACTAAATTATGTACTGAAAATGTAAATATAACCACAGATTAAAGTAGTACGAAATTCGAAGAGTGATGACCATTTCTGTCACGTAAAAATGTTACGTATAACACCGTAATTTCATTTATTTAATTTTTTTAGGTACTTACGGGTCAAATAGTTTAGGGTTTCACTTTTGGTTACAAAATATTATTAATATTTGCGTTTGTAGGCACTGACGTAATAATTATAAAAATATTATAAGGATATGGCTACAAAATCAATATAGTCATATCTGCATCATTCTCAATTTTTAAAACACTGGTCACGTTTTAAAATAGGTATTTATTGTCATTGCGGGGTAGTCAAATTATACGAATGGAACAATCGTCTCGGGAAGAAAATCTGGTCAAATTATAGTATATTAAAGTACACTTGAAAAGTTTTAAAAATTAGAAAAATTGTACCCCTTTAAGTTTTTGCACGATTCGCCATTAATAATTATCATTATTATATATAACCGTTTTAGTAACATGGATCAACATTTAATAAAAAAAAAAAATCACATCATAAAAGTGTTACCATAAAAATAAATCAATGCTAATTATTACGAATAGTTTTATAAATATTATTATGTAAAAATGAGAAAAAAAAATGGATTCAAGTACAAAGAGAAAGAAAAACTGTATGTAATCAACTTTTTTTACTCAGTCGTTAAACGGATAACATATTATGATAGAAAAAAATAAAACTGACCAACTCGTTTGAATAAAATTATATTTGAATTTTAATAATCAAAACACATTTTTTAAGCAATTTAAAAAACAAAAAACATACGTATAAATATTTAACACACAGTACGTAGGTAACTATTTAATATCTATAAATTCTATACCAATATTATTTAGAGATTCAAAATGTAGCTACCAATTCTGTATATTCACACAAAGTTAGTATAAATGTATTGGCAAGAAAAAAAAGCTTTTCAATAATTACCTTTCGAGTAAACGTTGTTTAAAATGAAGATGTCTATCATATTTAATCCTTTTGCCCGTACCCGCAGAACGAAACAAATATAAAAACTAAGGAACCAATAGGACTGATTTCTGTTTATTTTTCAATGTCATTTTTTTTAATTTTTTTAATGACTAAAAATGTTTGTAAAATAACAGTTCAGCGTGGCGGGTTTGCAAGAAAGTTACATTTGTATTCAACCCTGGACAATGATAGTATAATATTATTAAAAAAAAATTATTAATTTAATATGATGTACCAGCTTTGTATCAGGACTATAAGGTCTAAAGACTAAAGAATTCGTTTAATTTTTTTGGATCTTGATTTGTGCATTTGCCTTAGAAAAGTGTTCGTAACAAAAAACGCGAATTTTTGGACCAAGTTGGGAACATTTACAATTTAATGTATTTTTTATATGTATTTATAAAATTTCATAGAAAACTCGCTCAAAAACATAATACTATTTGTTGTTCACAATAATCTTGTTTTAAAACAACTGAGATTGTTTTTGTCAAAAAAAAAAAAATTTCAAATTATATAATCGTTATTTTGGTGTTATAGTCAGATTATGTTGTGTTCGCCACAAACTGTTCGGAATAAAAATCTGCAATATCTACAATTCAGATGAATTTCTCTAAACAATACTTCATTTATTTTTTTTTTTTTTTATTGAAAGTTGAAATATAGAAAAAATAAAGTTTAGTCACTAAACAGTTAACTGTTGTCGTATTATTATGATATGATTAATAGTGCTGAGATATTCGTAAAAAAAAAAAAAAAATATATATAGTATCAGTTTTATGTACCATTCACAATCAAACTGTTTAAATAGGTACGCTACGATTTGATTTATACTCATGACAAAGCTTTTCTAGTGACAATCCTCACTATTCAACAAAACTGTTTTACTCGTCTTAGATGAAAACAACACTTGTTTTGATATATTAATTATCAAGACCGTGTACTATTTATTCCACTTTATTTGGAACGTTTGCGGTTGGAAACGTCAATTTTCTTTCTTTGTCTGTCACACGTAAATTGTAGGACTTTTAACGGTTTTTTATTTCCAACATACCGATCAACGCAATAAAAAATCTATAAACCGATTCGAATTCTTCTAGACGTCTGCTTTAAAACCGTTGAGGCACATTTTCGATTTTATCTTCTACATTTTTAGGAATCAAATTTAAAAATGACCAGTATGAGTTTTTTTTAATTTTTTATTCTTAAGAAATATATGACGAGAAAATAAAAAATGTGACTCGACAAATGTAAAGCAGACGTCTTGAAGAATTTAAAACAGTTTCTTTATCGCATTAATAGATTGATTGATTGGCATGTTGGAAACAAAAAAACCGTCTAAAGTCTTATGATTGACGTGCGACGAACAGAGAAAGAAAATCAACGTTTTCAACCAACTATTTATGGCCGAATGACCGACCTTTTTTACAAACACTTTAGTATCATTCAAATTTGTACAATTTAGCGTACGACAAATAGATAAAAATCAATCCGATGATTCCACAACGTTTTCTAACTTGTATTTTGTCTAGTTTTGAGTTCTTTTTTTTTTTATCCAGTCTCGAATCCAGTGCGCGATCAAAAATCACAAAAAAAAAAAAGTCGATTACACGCGTCGTCTGCGACAAATAGCGGTCCGTGCAGTGTACCCACACGTTATAATGGTACATTAGTGTAGTTTCGCGGTTTCGCGGAGAGCGAGGGACCGAATAAATTTCGACCGTGACACGGGGCCACACCCACGCGGCAATGTCCTCTTCTTCTCTCTCTCGGAAAAAAATGGGTGGATAAAATTTTTTTTTTTTTTTTTTAAATACCGTTTTTTGGCGTATTATAATAATTATTATTAGCGTCGTCGTATTGTTCGCGTAATTTTAAATATGCGAGTCATTCCACTCTCACACTCACACCTACCGCGACGACGAGAAAAATAAAAAAATTCGTAAAAATGATCTATCTATATTATACATAAACGGAGAAGACCGAAGGTGTATAGTCAGTAATAGAAAAAAAAAAAAACCAGAAAAAAAAAGGAGAGAGAGAGATCGAAAAAATGATAATAACGCACATCACGCGAATTTAAGCGCGGGCCGACGGACGACGGTCATCGACCGCGACTGTACAATATATAATATTATTATTACTACTACCGGAGCACAACAATGACGCCAGCATTCTTCGCCGCGTGTTCGTCTTAAAACGCCAACGTCTACCGAGAGTTTTTATTTATTTTCGTGTTTTACCAAATTGTTTTTCTTCTCGACGACCGTCTTGTTTTTAGATTCTGAGCGTAAGCGGATAAAGTATTGTTTTTACAATCACGTTTATTTATTTATTTTTTTTTTTTGTCTCTCTGTGAACACTTTCAAGTGTATAAGGAAGGGAATAAAGGAATGCTCCGGTGTTTACGTTCAATACGTCTGACGAGAGGTCTTTGAACTCTAATCTTACGCCGAGTCTTGAATTTGAAAATGTTACAATCGAAACGGTAAGTCAAATTTGACCAAAAACCGTTAAAAATAACAGCAAACGTGTTTTTGACATTTAGTTTTTTGGCCGCGTAACATCCAAAATAATATACGGAACTCGCTGAAACATTTACGCATTAATAGGTAAAATACGAGTAGTTTTCCGAGTTACATTTTCTTTGTGGTTTTTGTTCGATAAAAATTTAATCATCAACAAAATGTTTTGAAACATTAACACAAGGTAAACAGCGAGTATTTGAACGCACGTGCTTCTAAAAAATTTCGAAAATCCATAGTCACAACTTTTTTTATTCGTTTCAAGTTGAAAAACGGTCGAAAACTGGCTCATACCGTTTATTCGTTAACGAATATAATTTACTTTGTAGTATCAATAATAACAAACGAGTAAAAATACGTCATAAGCGAACTAAGTAAGTATAATTATTGTATTTATACAATCGAAAAGTATGAAATTATTCTTTTTATGAAATTCCTACTACCCGTAAACGATTGGGACCAAATCGAAGGGGACATAGGGTCTAAGTTCCCCCTAAAAAAAGTCACTAACCCTTCCGAAATCGATCACTATTTCGAAATCAACACTTTTTTCGCCTATGTTGTAGACCATTTATTATAAACTGACAACTTTATACATCGTTTTGCAGAATATAAGAACGCACCGACCGGCAGACAAAAACTCGCCCAAGTTTGAGCTGTTTATGATTGAAATTCTTTTTAACAGGTCTTATGTTTTTTATTCCTCCTCGTGACGAAACGGTCCTGTGTGTTCGCGTATATTATTATGTTTTTTACTATACGCCATTATACAAACACCTACATTCCTTCCGTTGTTACGTACAATACCTACATATATATAAGTATATTTGTATTATTACGACGATTTACGATGATAGTATAGTAATAATAATAATAATACGTTATAGAACATAGTGGGTCTGTGCGAAATTCCGTTCGGTGACACACTCAAACACATAAAAATCCACAGACAATTCAATTACTTGGAAAACAGCCGAATCGTAACGTTATATAAATACATTTACTATATTATATTTTAGGTACGTCCGTCGAACAATCAAATCGTTATTTTGTAGACGTTTGCGTGCGTTTGTGCTACATAATAATAATAACAATAATAATATGTGACATTATATTTTCTTGGTCCTGAGAGAACGCTAACCTCATAAAGTTATTGTATACCTACGTACACATTTTGAACGCACACAAACACTAATTGTATTTCGCAAGGCTGTGAGACATTAATACTCGTTTAAAGTTTAAACCACACTATAAAGTGGATTCTAATCAAGTCAATTAACTTGTTTGAATACTGAAATTGTTATTTTAAACCTTTAAAAAAAAAAAAAAAATAATAATTATTTCAAAATTTTCAAAAGAAAATGCAAACAAATTGGTTGAGTCGGTGGAAATGTGAATTGAAAATATGAACTATTATTTTTTTTTTTTTTTCTCTCAGTTGAGTAAATTAGTTTTTAACAGTTAACTTTTGATTTGATGTATTTTCAAAATAAAAAATTAATTTTTAACAATGTTTTTTTAACTGGGCGAAGTTCACATTTTAAAAAAAGCGTTGTTGACCCACTCAGTTTGTTTATGTTTTTTGTAAGATTACTCTGACATTTTTTAAGAGAATCATAAAAAAATACGCAAACACTTCAAAAATCCAGTCCTGATATACATAAAAAAGATTATTTTTGAATTTCAACTCTATATGACCAAATACTGTTCGATTATTAAAAGTCTTGATGTTCTATTAATAACTATTTTTCTATCAATGATACGAGTATTAAATTTTAAAGTTTTCTTAACCAAATCTTTTGGACCACTTTTTTTTAGTAGTTATTGGTTTTTTCAACAGGTTTATTTCAAAGAAAAAAAAAATGCATACTATAGCACAATGTTGATTTATTCACCATCATAAAATAATGTATTAAACCTTTGAAATGTACCTTTGTGTTTTTTCAAAGTGCGTCTGTCGCTGTATTTTTTTTTTTTAAAGAAAATATTTTGTTTTCTTTTTAAATGATTCTTTGAAGCTGTACCGATTGTGTTTACGTTCAAGGGATCAGTTTTGGATATTTATATCTCTGTCACTGGTTTTTTGATTTGTTTATTTTTGTTTTTAATTTATTTTACTGCGGGCTATCCTGATACTTTTTTATTTATAAATTATGAACGCGTGTACACCCTTTAGATTATAATTATATAGAAAAAATATGATTCAAACGTAAACAGCAAATAAGAGTATAAATACAAAAATAGAAATTACCAAGTGCGATGAGTTAACCATTGATTAAGTTTAAAAACTTCACCGGACTTAAATAAGGAGAATAACATTATTTAACTATAAATAAGTGGTCCGTAATTGAACATTCTGTGTTGATTGGAACACGCGTTTTTCTATCTCTGCCTGTTACACTTATATCATAAAAATTTAAACTTTTCCCCTGTCAAACATACACTAATTGTATGAATACGATGATGATGTGAAAACAGTTTTTTTTTCAACTCGTGTAACTGAAACTTAAAATTAAGTTAGTTCAAATAAATTGTTCTTTTAATCTTATTATAAATTCCAAATTGGAAGTTTGACTAAAACGCATTTATGGAATTAAATCGACCAAGGTGAGTGGCGGTCGAGTGGATTATGTTCGGTGTAAACTGTTAGTTTTTAAAAATATGCTAAAAGCGAGTTGATCAAACTACTATAAAATTGACTTGGCACGTAATAGCAGATATACCGATTACGTGAAATTGGCCAACACTAAATCGATGTGTTTTCGGTATCCGCGATTCCAAAGGGTCAAATTGCACTGTATTTTTTTTTTTTTTTTGACAGAAACTACACGCGAATAAAAATACGAACAAAACAAATTTACCCGGTGAACTAGATTTATAGAAATTTTTGTTCGGAAACACTTAACTTAAACTTATTTAAAAAAAACTTATACCTTGTTTACAAACAACGAAAAACTTAACAAACGAACCTAAGAATCAGGTAAAATGCTACCTATACAATATGATTATCAGTGATCGAATTGAATATATATTGATAAATGGGATTGACGCCGTTGAGTTACAAACATTTTGATTTTCCTATACCAAAATCAACAGAGGATAGGAAATTTAAAAAGGTATGTTGAAATATTACGTAAAAATAAAGTGGTATCTACTTTGTCTCTCCTGAATTCGAGCACCTATAAATGTCGCTAATAGTTTTCGATTTTGCACAATCGTATTATCAGATCCGAGAATGACACGTGTAAACGCGACCAACACAACAGAATTGAATAACTTGTTTTAGTGACTCGCAATATGCTTTTATCGTTTAAATGTTCATACTCGAATCAGTAGATACGTCGCACTCGGAAAAAACAACAGCGTTCGACCGATATTCATATTATAAAAATAATATTGTATAATATAAACAATTATGAACTATTGGCGTACAAAGATTCTAAGCGCAACACCCTTTCAAATATCCTGTCCCTCTTTGTTTGGTATAGGAAAATCGAAATGTTTGTAATTATTAAACTTAACAGCGTCCCAATTCTATTTTCAATTCGGGCACTGATAATCATGTGTATAGGTACCATTTTAACTGATTCTGAGGTACGTTTTTAAGTTTTTCGTTGTTTTATTTAATGTTGAGTGTTTACGAACAAAACTATACTGTTGTACAAGTTCACCGGGTACGTTTTTTTTGTCTATATTTTTTATCCCGTGTGTTTTTGTTAAGAAAAACTACGGTGCGATTTGACCCATTGAAATTGCAGATTCCGAAAAACATATCGATTTAGTGTTACCTAATTTTAGGTAATCGTTATATCTGCTATCATATGTACAGGCCAATTATTTTACAGTACTTTGATCAACTCGCTTTTATCATATTCCTAAAAACTAACAGTTTTTACCGAACTTAATCCACTCCACCGCCACTCACCTTGGTCGATTTATTTCCATATAGAGTGCGTAACAGTCATCAATTTCGTGAGAAACGTTAAGTGTTATTAAATTTCTTCGCAAGATCATTTTATTTTTCTACACTTGAATATTTGAAACCTTTAAAAACGTGGCTTTATCATTTATTTTAAAAATGTTTATGTCATATATTATGTCAACTTCAATTCCTGGTAGAATCGCTCATGTCGTTGTTTTAAAATGCTCCGCAGTAAGGAAAAAAGTCAGTTGAAAGCACACTATTTCGTAATGTTACGCTACCGTCTGTCGAACACAACTTTTTTAATCTAAATTTTTAAAAAACAATTTTTTTTGGTTTTTCATCCACTGAAACTTTTCTCACGATGATTTTGTATTTGTGATGTGAAAATTTAAAGTCATAAGTTTAAATTATTCACTTCAACTTTTATTTTTAAAGTATTTGACAAAAACAAAAACAAGTTTTTCAAAATGTTACCATAGAATATTTTAAGAACAATATATTTTTACATTTCAGTCATATTATAAACTATGAGTGTAATTTGAATCTTTTATTTAAAATTTGATGAATAATGTCGTTTTTTTTTGTACTTTGAACAATTTAGAACCTTTTGCTGTGTAAAAAAATCGGCAATTATATGATCGTGATGCATTAATAAAAGACGTATTTTTTTTCTGAAAATTTACTTTTGACAAAAATTCAATTTAGAACATTTTTATTTTAGACCCATAAAATATATATATACATATAATTTTTTTTTCGATGTAAGCCATTAAAAACACAATGTACGGTGTAATCAATTATGAACATTGAACATAAGTTATGAATTTATTAGCAACAATTTTGAAAGATGTATAGAATTTTTTTAAAAATCTGAAAGAATTAAGGAAACTAATGATTTCGTAATGTTTTTAGTTTGTGTCTGTATATAGCTGCTAAATTCTTCTAATGTTTCGCGTGTTCCCATTTTTGGATAGGTCAACTTACCTGGCGCATTATAATACCGACTTTTTAGAAATATTTGATCTCAAAAAAGTTATGTCTTATAAAAACAAAACGAATGTAAAAATTGGGGAGAACCTTATATTTGATGAATCGATTTTGTTTTCTGGTCATGATTTACAAAATTATAGCCGAAAATAGGTAACAAGATGTTCACACAATTCTAGTTGTATTAAAATACAGGTCCTATACAGTTTTCAAAATATTTTTTACATTTTTAAGCTGAATATAGAAAATGTAAATTTTTAATGTTTTCCATTATTTTTTTATGGTTTTCGTTCAATTATAAGTTTATATTTCAAGAGAGATTTTTGAAAATTTAGTACAAGTTTTGAAAAATTTTCTGAAATCGTTAGTCGAAATATTTCAGTTTAGTAATATATGCGGAAATAGATCGTATGTGTGAATTATTCAATTTAAAAAAAAAAACGATTTGTAACTAACACGATTTCGTCATTTAATACTTGAAAATTAAACGTGTTCTGTAAAACCAAAATGTTATCTGTATATCACAGTTATTACACTTATAGGTCAAACGCGGTCGGTCGCACTATTTTTTTGGGATTTTATCAATTTTTATTATTTATTTCTCATTCTTGAATTTAATAATGAATCCACTTTCCATTTTGTCCTTTAGAACTGAAATTTGGCACATTACGGCCTTTTGTATACGATGACAATACCGCGCGACCTTTAAAAGACTACCTAAAGGAAAACGATAAAATGCACTTTAACGTTTTCGTTCGATTCGTAAAAGTACACTTTTGAAATTATAACGACCGAAATTAGAATGATATAATACATGTAAAAAATACTAATTTTATTCAGATTTACAATAATACGCTTGTCATTGCGCGCCTTTTGTGGAACAATCTATATTACTATGTTTTTAATGAATATTTTTATTAATAAGTCTATGAGTACAGATTGTAATACTTAAAAATAAACTCATATATTTAAAAAAAAAAAAAAAGTCTATGACGGGCCGCTGTGCACAACAGCATGACAAAATATTATTGTTTATCGTCATTGGTGAACTCATGCCTTTGGCCGGCGCCGTCGCACGTCAAAGCGGAATTATTATCAACTATTTCACTTTACAACGTAACCTACGTCATCAGCTATGCAGGGCACCACCAAAGACCGATGAACATTAACATTTATTAACCACACCGTCCCTTACTTATACGATACATTCAAACTGTTAGGTACAAAAACACAACATTTTTCGAGAATCGGTAGGTTTAAATTGTTTAAAATATGGTTTATATGGCCCTAGATAAAATTATTATAATATATTTTTTTATACAATTACTGTAGTATGTCAATAATATGTCACTCTGGGACTATAGACTATTCTCAACCGAGCGAATTAATAAAATAACGTTAATTTATTGTTGGTCGTTTTTTATACTGAAAGAGAACATTTCTTATTGTGATCGTTTGTATAAATCAATCGAAACGTTTAAACAGTACAAACTCGTTAGACACACCAACCAATATGTCAAAACAAGTAGTAAGACCGCGGCGAATCGTAACGAGACGCGACATTAATTTGAAACGAACAATAAAGCTAAGCTACGAAAAATAAGGCGAAACGCTTAATATTTTTTTCGGTATAAGTCCTATTTATAATTGATAACCAACGCGGAAATAATATTTTTCTCGCGATAAATAAAATCGTTTTCAACGAACATCGTCCGTTCAAATTAAATTGGTGGCTTATTGGTAATAACTGCAAAATATTTACCGAGCACGAAAAATCGTATTTGTGTTCCGTAGTACAGTATATAGTACTTGCGGAAATTCGATTCACTTCATGCGCAACCGAACTGTTGTCGGTGAATCGTAACTGAACTCGGGAATTCTGTTTTTTTTTTTTGTTCAGTTTAATTTATTATGACGCACAAAACGAATGCAAAACATGCAAATTTTTCAGTATTTTGTTGTTCTGGATTCGTATAATATACGTGAGTTAGAGAAACAGAATAATAATATGTTTATTTACATACAGCTCTAAAATGTAACGAAAATACTGTGAATCAAAACGAACAATGAAGAGTTAGCGAAACATCATCACGCGTTGAACTCGTTGAAAATAAGAGAAATGAAAATCGTGGACAATTTAAAACTAAAATCACCGCTATTCATAAACAATTTAACTGATTTTATACGAATATAAACAAAAACGCTGTTAGTAAAATGCTGAAAAGTGTCGTAGGAATAATAACGCTTATCTGCGAACGAGACGTTATCATCAACTCCGGTTTTTTTTTTTTATATCATTATTTTCGCTTGCACAGGAATTAAAATAATAGTTATATTTTCATATTGTATACAATACTATTATAACGATTAAATGAAAATTCTCCCGTTCGTCTCGAATACGACCGACGCGTGTAATTTCTGATACGGCCGTCGGGCGCTCTAAACGAAGGTCGGGTTGCCGGCGCTGCAGGTCGACACAATAATATTACGCGATAACAATATTGTTTATAATATCGCGGAAAAAAAAAAAACATACCTATGGTGGTATATTTAAATACAAAACGGGTCTTTTTTTGGCGGTCGCACGAGCGTTTTGTTTGTTTGATTATTCGTTCTATTTTTTTTTTCACGTCATTTCTCGTGACGGGCCCCAAAAACGGTCCGATAGTAATAATAATGGTATAATTGCGTGTGCCGTTATATAGTCGAAAACAGCCCCGCGCGAGTACACGTGCTCGCGTGCGCGTTTCACGTGGATGTACCAACCGGTTAATTTCGCACGGTTCGCTGATTTTCAAACGGACGGGCGGTCGCATTTTTAGATTCTGAGCGTCGGCGAGCAATGTATTGACTTTTGACCGCGACGTTTTTCTAGTTTTCTTCTTTTTTTTTTCCGAATACACTTTTTCCGTCGTTCGCAAGAACCCGCCGCATCCGGTGCAACTAAATTCCTCAAAAAATTGTTCCGGAGAAAAGTTAATTTTCGAGTAGACGATAAACGTATGCGTTTACGTTTTTCCGCGCGCAAAACTTTTCCGCTCGGTCGTTACTGTACTTTTGTAAGAGTTTTATAAAAAAAAAAAACCGACGTCCACGTTTACAAACTGCATTTATAGCCCGTCGTTGTCCCAGTTTAGCTTTGTTCTCTCAGTGACAATGCGATACGGTAGTAAAATGTTTTTCCTATTTTTACAACCTCAAATTTTGAAATGAATACTAATTCTAATAGCCAACCGTGCTGTGTGCACAAAATATTTTTGAAATGGAATACACTTTTGAGTCACTTTTTTTTTCGTCCAAAAACATTTAAATATTCCAGATATACTTACTATGCGAAAAGTCAGATAAATAGCATCGGTATAGTTTATTGGTTAGCAAGGCTTAAAAAAATCTGTTTCATATTCATAAACAAAATATGTAGAGTTACTGCGATAATTTTTTTTTGTTAGTCCATCCAAAAACAAAATCGTTTGGCACCGAAAACGCCGGTTTTTCAATTGAAACTTTTTTTAAAAGTTCAATTCAAAATAAATAAAAAGCCATATCTCAAAAATGTTTCACTTGATACTTCCACACATAATAGCAATGTGTATAGAACAGACATAAGTGTAATGTCAATATTTTACTATTTAGACCAATTTTGAACGAACGGATAAGTCTATTTTTCGATTTTTGCAGATTGCTCTGTCTTTTGTATCATAAAACGTATTGAATTTTCAGTCAAAAGTCTCAAATGTTGACACGATGCAAATAAAACATAAATTGCTATGTTGTTTTTTCTACGATTAAAAATTTTCGGAAAAATGGTGAACACAGTTTTTACACCGTTATTATTTTGTTTATATTTCATATAAAAACAATTAATATTCATTCTTAAGTGAAAAGTCCCAAAATTGTAACGCAAAATTAATATATATTTTCTAATAAGTAGGTAGAGTTAAAAATTTCAAAAATTTTGAAAACTGATCTACACAGTTTTTCAAGCATACGTAATACATGATATACATCTTAGACATTTCGTTGAGCTAAATATAGGAGTTTGGAAATTGAAATTTTAAGTGTGCCAAACGTCAATTTTATTTCTTGAGCTCTTATTTTTGTAAGACATCGCAATATTTTACTGGTGTGAGTGGCGGAACAATTGTTACGAAACATGTTGTGGCCTCAGAAAGAACGGTTTTATTTTTTATTTTTAATATTGAATCTAAAAAGGCGTTAACTGTGTAAGTTAAATGCTAAAAATTAATGGAACCACAGCAATAATGAAATTTAATTAACTTGATCGGTATTTAATTATATTCTTTTACCCTGAAAGATTGTGTTCAAATAAAAAGATTCTGAGTATGAGGAACGTAAAAGCACTTTTAAGAGAAAAAATAATTTAATCTCTTTTCGTTTCTGACTACAATGTTGAGTGATATATCGACATGCATCTGATAAAATGAAAAATGGAAGAAACACAAAGAGTACCTACAAAGTTACTTACATTGAATTCCGTTTCTCTAAGTTAATTTTTAAAAGTTTAATTTGTTTCGTGTTATCAATTACACATCGACATAATATTGTTTCTGGAAATATGCATAATTTTTTATACGTTTATTGACAATTTTTTTTTACTGTAGGAAAAAAAACTATCAAAATTTGCCTTAGCATATATTTCAAAAATTATACAGAAGAATGATAAATTTTAACAAAAAACCATATAAATTCAGTTTTGGTTCATCACTCCAGTTTCAATTGACTTTTAATGGTTTTGAAAACCTTAAAATTTACGCTCCTATCCGCAAGCAAAAATTTGTACCGCTATTGTCAAGGTTCATACATGTATATACTACCTACATAGTATATTATGTTGACTATAAATCAAAGATTTATAACATCCAGACCACTGAATTTAAAAAAAAAAATCTCACGTCAGATCTCTAAAAGTTAAAATTCAAGGGTTTCTATAAATTTTGAAATAAATGTACGCACGGAAACTGTTATTTTTACATACACATCTGAAAATAAAATGTTTTTGTTTTGACGTAATAAAATCAAATATTGAATCAATAGTTCGAAATATGAATGTTTTAAATTTTGAAAAGAAAAATGCAATATTGGATAAACGATATATTATAGCTCCAATTCTTGATTTTCTTTTCTCTTTCCTCTTACTAACTTTTGAATATCCTAAGTTTGTAGAATAGCTGTTTTATACAAAAACATAAACGATTGTAATTTTAAGTTTTCAACCGTTAGAGAATAATGCGAGTAAGTAATCATAGGTACCAAAGAAACTTTTTAGTGAAAAATATTTTGCATATTGAAGAGGTGTTTATGAAGCCATTCATAATAATGCACTTACGTACTTGTAACTTATTTTCCAAAGTACGCAATTTTACTCTGCAAAAATAAAAGTAAAAACAAATTTTCTTCAGGTGACACGCTTATAATATAATATTTTTCAAACTTAAAAGCTGAATTTCCACGTTACTTTAGATTACTACAGGGTTATGATGTTTCACGCTTTCATCAAAATTTAATGAATTTTATTAAAAAAAAATTCAAGCTTTTTGTAATAAAGAATATTTTAAATAAAATATATATTTATATTTTCCCGTGACGGATGTTTAAATTTACTGGAAAGACTATTATAACAAAATTATCCAACTGTTAAAATTAAATTAAATATGAAGGATTCAATTATTCCGATTTGCTGTCACAGTCTAAAAAAAAGCAATCTTAATTAAAATTAGTTTTATTTCGTTACGTTGCTAACAAAATGCAAATTATAATTTTTTTTCTAGAAACACTCGGTGGGATGTTTTGAGTTCTGCTCCGACTTACAAAAAGACAAAATAAAAATTTCAAAAAGTACGTCAAGTGACTTGAAATGTTCATACATCATAGGTGTATGTGCATAAATGTGTCAATTAAATCGTAATAGATTTTGAAAAATGTTGAGCAAATCACGAAACTTTTAACGATCGAATTTGGCAATTTTTGCAGTAGATAAGTTTTTTTATAAAACTTTAAATTTTCAGTCTTGATATTTTAATATATACTAAATGGCACATTTTCCTAGATATGATTAGACAGTTTTAGTTAGCATAAGTTTAACATCATCTTTTTTTTCTTTTTTTTACACCATTCACTCTTGGCGGCCA
The DNA here is from genome assembly GCA_017140985.1 of Hormaphis cornu. Taxonomy (NCBI): domain Eukaryota; kingdom Metazoa; phylum Arthropoda; class Insecta; order Hemiptera; family Hormaphididae; genus Hormaphis; species Hormaphis cornu. The sequence continues at coordinate 15,951,200 of CM029361.1, forward strand.
TAAATCCTCCAAATATTATTCAAATAAATTAAAATTTTCACAAATTACTAGTGTGAGATGAAGTTTACGCAGTCGTATTACATCTTAAAAAGTAAATTAAAAAAAAAAAATGTTTAAACCAAATTAGTTAGCCACGACTCGTGAGTAATAGAAGTTTTTTTGTATTGCAGTTGTTGATGTTTATAGAAAAGCCATTAACACTATTAGTTAAAACATTTTAATACAAACTCATAAAAATATTTTCTTAAGCAGATTGACCGCGACTTTGAAAATTGTAAAAAATTTATTTACACAATTATTGTTTTCGTTTTCCGTTCATCTTTGTCGTTTCGTATTAATTTTTCTTCAAAAGCTGTACTCGAAATCGTTTTCTCACCGTTTTTCGAGTGATTTGTCCACAATAGTTTCACTCAGAACCGTAACTTTCGTAAACGTCTGTTGATTAGAATTTGTTTGTCCGACAGCCGTAAGAGGATTATGCGTTTATCGAGTGTATGTTAATTTGTTTGGAACGCCCTGTAACTTCACCGGACGTACGAATTTTAACAAACACGAGGAATCGTTCGGTTCGTCTTGATTGTGGAAATGACATAAAACATTATATTATTTTTTTCGAAATTCGAGTGGAACGAAGTAAAAAGCAAAAAGTAAAAGGTTTCCCGCAGGTTGTTCGTTCTATTACTTGGCAATTCACTAAACAAATCTTTTATGGATAAAAGCTATATCTATTTTAAAATTTAGTTTATATTTATTATAATGATTGTAATAGCTGATAATATTCTAAACTTGTTTTTTGAACTTTTCAGTTGGTATTATGTTGTCAAACGCAGTCTGGGTTATTTTTTTAATAACAATTATCATTTTTTTTTTTTTTTTTCCCCCGGTTTATTTGAACGATTTATACCCGTCGTGCCGACACTAATGTATTAATCGTTTCGGTGCCATGACGAATCGTCAAAACTCAGACAAAACTTTTCGATTTTTTTTTTGTTTCCGACAATACGCTCCCAAAAGATGGCGGCGACGCTAACAATTTTTCGTTGACCGTATACAGAACGCGCGATAACTGCACATGCTGCCTCCGAGAACCGTAACGGACAATGTAGCGTAATTTATTATACACACCCATCGCGTGTCGGATTAATTTGTAAAGTTTATGAACACCTAACAAAACAAGCGAACAAGCAGAATATAATATCGTGTGTAATATATACCATATATATATTTTTCTTTTTTTGTTTATTAAAATCCGTCGGAATCGTGGAGCGCGGGTTTTTCGGACAATTTATCAAAAGTAAAATCCCGCTATTCTTCACTACGGTACCCACGGCTGCCCGCGACTTCTCGGGTCCCGAAATTTACAACCGAATAATCAACTCGTATTTATTAAACAACGTGCTCACAAAATCGTAGTGTCGCTAAGAATAGTTCGACGAAAAGATCCCAACCGAACCAAACGACGATCCGTCAGAAAACCGAAATGTAGGCGACACTTCATTCAGCTTCCCACTCGACCACACTATACAGTGTGTACGGATCTTTTTTTTTTTAAGAACAGTGAAATTTATACCGATCCTGTGGCGCAGTGTGATTTTCAAGCGACGGTTTCGATAGTTTTACAATACTCACGTCGGTATCATAATATTTAATCGTGTTATTCCAACAGCGAAAGCTCTAAAAATAATTATGAAACAATCGAATGAAAAAAAAAAAGTCACGTTACTAATAACAACTATGGCCGGCCGGAAGCGTTCATTTTTAACGGACCTTTTTTTTTTTTCACCAAAGGCAGCGCGCAGTCGGTCAACACGACGAACGTCCGGAAGAGGAAAACGTTTACACCGAACAGGGGGGGTCAGGAGAAAAACTCGCGAAAATGTTGCCGAAGCGTCGAGAACAGCGGAAAGCGTCGACGACGGCTCGAAGCGAAACGCGTCTGAAACGCTCGCCGTTTGCCGTGATGCACACAACTTCGGACGGAATTTTGAAAATTGTTCGCCGTATCTTGTACGCGATCGACATTCCCATCGAGTGAGCACACGCACTTCGTTTAATGTTCGCTTTCGTTCCACTCGTGCATCCGCTCGCATCGTTTCCAACCTAACAACCCCTGCTGCTGCTCGAGATCTCTCCGTTCCGAGCGCCGTCGTTTTCTCCGGACGCGTGTCGAGAAGAAATCTGTCGCGAACACCGGCGCGTCCCGTCGACGACGGTACCGTAGGGGTTGAAACGCGCTGTGGGGTTTGTCAGCTCGAGATATTTCCAGAGCCCGCGTTTCGGCCTGAATCCATAAAAACACCTGGTTACGGTTACAGTTTAATTTAAAAAAATCGCACCCTCCCGACATTTCGATCGTCCGTAACAGTGTGGCCGTTGATTTCACACTTTTTTTCTAACCTTCCGTTCGAAAATTGCGAAAAAAAACAACAAAAACCCGAACGATTCTAGGGGTTGTTTTTTTTTGGCGAGTAACGAGTTCGCTGCAGCGGGTCACTCTAACCGTTTCGGAAGGTTGGGCGTTGTGTGTAAACGTTTGTGAGCAATCGCAGCAAGTACGAAAATAACGCTTCTGCAGTGTACCGGCAAGACCGCGTTTTATTCGAATTAAATATTCTTTTTATGATTATCAAGTATGAAAAAAAATAAAATAACGTCTATAGCAGTGGCGTATTAAGGGGCCCGTATTTTTACTTATATTTTTTCGCGCAACATTGCCTACAATCGAACAATTATGTTTTTATACCTACCTAATTGCTACTGATCTCTCTCTTTTTTTTCTCTCTCATTCTTATTCGTATCGCACTCGAATCCATAATTTGTGTAAAACTTACGGGATCAATTCGAAACAGTAAAATATACGTGTTTTAAATTTAAAAAACGTTCCAAACGACTCGACGTTTTCGCAGGTTGTTGGAAAACTGATTTCCGGGTAACGAACGAAATCGGAGAAATTTTTTTTTTTTAATTACAAAACACAGAATCGTTATTCGAGGACAATGATTTATTATATACGTAAAATAACATAATGCATCTATCACCACTCAATATAAATAGGTTTCAAAATCACTTACACCATTCGAAATACAAAATGTTTGTAATCAATTCTTTACTGCGATTTAAAGACTTTTAAGTAATTTTTTTCAAAAAAAAAAAAAATTTAAACGTCATCATTACTCAATATGCTAATAATTGCGCACAGCTAGTACAGTATAAACATTATATTTTAAAATGTATTTTAAAAAACAATTGACACGTTTAAGTGCTCTCTATAATACCGACCACCGTAAAGGCTACAATAAAGATATGCGTCAATCTTGTTTCAACTAAACATTTTCCTTGATTTTAGTGGACTGGTAAAGTGTACAAATTTATATTTGATTTCCACGATTTAGCGTTAATTATAAAATACAAACATTTAATGTCAAACCGTTAACTGAACACGAATTCTGACGTTTTATATTGTTTTTACGTGCAAATAATATTTGTGTAAGTACTATGACGATAATATTATGTAGACCCGTGCATTAATTGTCTTTGTTGGACTCGTTCGGGTTTCAATTAATAAATTATATTATACAGGTATGAATAATGCACTTTCAAAAATAGGAATTAAATATTTAACATTTCAACTTAACCCAAACATATCGTATTAATCTAGACGAAACTCTGCTGTAAACGAACTCAAACTTTTTTCTAGACAAATTTTATCTTTTCTCAACCTTTTCCATACATTATTATATTTCAATGGCAAGTAAATGTTTTTTTTTTTCTTGCAAATTTATTCCTAAACGTAATAATAACAATAAAAAACGCGTAATGCTAAATGCGTTGATCGTTTAGTGAGATTCGGAAATTATCCAAGATTTTATCTAGATAGTTTCTACCCAAATCTTGTCTACTCCGCGACGGTTAAAACAAAGTTACCATCGACCGGAGCAAGACGATTTTCGGCAAATCGTCTTCTATTTCCAAATAAACACCGTTCGGCGCGGTGTTCTTTTTTCCAAAGAACACCGTAAAATCACGACTCTAAAAACCGAACCCATCCCATCGTCGGAATCCATTTTCACCGGCACGTTTCGCAAAGAGAAATCGCGGACACATTATCGCTGTTCGCTCGAAAAGGTCCGGAATCGTCTGAACGGTCGCGAACTGGGCGATAACAATGTGTACATTACAATAAAAGCGAATCGCCGGTTTTCGCCCGAAGACTTTTTATGTGTTTTTGGAACGGCACGGTTCTAGCCATTTCTTACCGGCAAAATATCGGAAAAGGATCGGTTTTCGTGTTCTGCCGCGAATCCAACGGTATACGCTCGCGGTCGGCTGAATATTCACGAACGCGTGTCCCGGCCACAGAGACCGCGAATAATATAATGTATAGTACAATATAAGAACGGAAACATAAATATTGAACGATACAATCCAGTGCTTTTACATAAAATCGTTTGTTTTTGAGTGTAGAAAGCCTGCGGGACGTCGAGCGGATCACGAAAGTATTATTGAAATTTTCCATCTAATGGTTATTTTCTTTAAACGAATGTTTTACAGTTTGAATGAGATCTGTATTACGGAGAAAAAATTTTGGGTCTTTATGGTGTTCCTGTACAAAGGCATACACGCGGAGCGAAAACAATACAGAGCACAACAATATGATATATTGTGGCGTTCTTACGAGAGAGCGCGAATCGCGTCGAGTAAATAGACGGTGTCAAATTACAGGCTGTAATTATTGAACGTAAAGTATTGAATTGAAAAAATAAAGTTTGATTTTGTCCACATTTCGATAATGTGTGAAAATGTCAACGCACGTCAGATCGACATTCGGAGGATTTATTTATCGTGTAAAAACGAGTTCAATGGAAAAACAGTCGCGTAATAACGATTATAAACATAAAATTGTGATTGCCGCACGATTTACTAAAAAGTTTTAACAACGTTTTACAGGACAGTTTATTTTTAAGATTTCGTTTTGGTTTCGCGTGACTTACTGGAAAATCAAAAGTTTTATAAACCCGTTGTGTAAAAGTTGACAAATTTAAAAATATCAAAAAAATTTTAAACCGTTTCTCTGCAAGTTAGGTAGCTATCGACCCTCTACAATAATTCGTAAAACTTTCAAACAATTTGAATTACAAAAAAAAAACAATTTTAAAAAAATGAAAGTGCTTCGAATAATATAAGAATTATTATTTTGTTCAAAAAGTCGACGATGGAAAAAGAATTTATCACCTAGCCTAACCGAAGAACGCTAAGAATGCAAAAATATGGCCAGCCGCATATGCACACTTTTTTCAACAATTATTATTAATGCTAATATTTTTTTTTTTTTTTTATCTCCGGACTCGTAGTTGGTATAAAAATTTGTGTAGCGTACTTAATTACTCGAAAGTTGCTTTTATTTTTGTGAAAATCCTTCCGTTTGTTTAGCGAACAATCGATACTTCCGCCGCGAACGGTAAACGGATTTCCGTAAAACTACAATACAAAAAGCACTAATATTAACTGCGATTTTAATTGTTATATGCCTTACGGGCGCCCGCCCGGACGGAATTGTTGGTTGGCGTATAATAAAAACGTGTAAAATACAACAGGCGAAAGAAACACCAAAGAAAGAAATCGAATTACGCGAAAATCATAAAAAATAAAAAAATAAAACGGTCACGTTTGCAGAAAAGCGTTGAACTTTCCACATCCTCTTAATTCGCTGTTTTGGCTATAGCGTCTCCCGCATGGCTTCGTTTTTTTTTTAGATTCTCAGCGTCGCAGCGAAGAACGTATTGTTTTTACAATGATGTTTATTTTTTCCTCTGTGAACAACTTTAAGGGTAATGCTCCGATTTTTAAAGTTAATACTTCCAAAGAAAGCTCATTGAACTCTAGTTGTACTTTTACGGGTCTCGAAAGTTCAATATTGATAAAGTTACAATAAAAAAAAAAACCAGTTTAAATTCGAGGAAATACGTTAAACATTATGGCTAACGTGTTTTTTGACATAATCGATTTAGTTTTTTGGCCATATCTTCCAAAATGATAGACGAAACTAGCTGAAACTGTTACACAATATTGAAGTGGGTAAAATACAGAGGTTTGTTTCAAGTTTCACGTGATTTTGAAAATGTTTGAGCTAAGTATAGAACTTTTCCGTTTTCTTTGTGGTTTTTGTTCAATAAAAAATTTAATTTCAAGGTTAACATCATGAATATTCATGTATGTTACAAAAAAATTTTTTCTAACTATTTAGGTACCAAATTGAAAATACTATAGATATACTATATAGTATATACCATAGGTTTTATGACTTGTGACTATTTCACCAAAAAAAAATAAACGATCAACTTTTTTTTAACTTAGTTAAATTTATTTTATTTTCTATCTTAACATTTAACTTATGTAGTTTATTTTGTTTTTGTTAATTTTCAACTTTTAACTGAAAGCAATTTAATTTAACTAACTTAACTTAATTGCAGATCATTTTTTTCACTAACTTGCCCAACATTGGGAAATATATAATATATATATATATATTGTATTCATATTTAGTATAAATTAATACAAAATATTTTAATGAATATTTTTTTTTTTTTTTCTGAATTCAATTAACTTCGACGTCCATAAATTATTATTATTATAATTCACTGTATTAAATCCTTGATCCGAAAAGGTTTTTATTAAGGGCATTTCACTACCCTCGGGAATTGGCGCCACCGCCGACCGTTTCCCACACAAGTAGATTTTAAGTACGTCGTATAATAATTATTATGTTTGCCACACACGTCCAGGACTCTGAGGAACGCGTCTCGGGACTGAAAACCGTCCCGAATTAAGGATTACACGAAATTGAAATTTCATTAAATCCGTTTATTTTTTTCATATATATATTTTATTGATACGTTCATAAAAACGGAACATACCGGATATGAAAATCACGATTTTTTTTACCTATCAACTGGAAAGCTTAAATGTATTTAACGCCCTCTCCATTCGTTTGAAATTTCGCGACCGTTGAACAATGCGTCACCTTGCCGCCCTCGACCGATCCTGAACAACAAGCAAAATATTAAAACGAAACAAAAACGTACCGGCCTTACCTTGTTTTGCTCGTAACATACTGAAAATATTTACGCTTCGAATTGGTTTTGTGTGATATTAATTATACCAAAGTAGACATTTCTAAAATTAAATAACATAATATATACCTACGATAAAAAAAATGAAGTGAAGAATATGACATAAATGATACTTATAGAAACGTTTCTACGCTTTTACCACAGTGCCTTTTATTTTTGTAAAATATTTGTGAAAATAATTATTTATATTTGTAACATAACTTGTTAAAAGCTAAAAACCTCAATAGTAAGAAACCTACGTCGATATTCTATAATTTCTTTTACCGTCAAATTTAATGTTTCTGCCGCATTAAAAGCAATTAAAATGGTAGTACCTAGTTAATTATATTTGTGCGTCTTATAGCATTTATTTTTTTTTTCCACTTGTGACAATGAATAAATGAGACAAAAGTACAGTATAACGGAATGTAGTTTTCAATTGATAATAATAAAAATTGCAATACTTAACGCTATACATTTTTATTGTTTACCTTTTTTCTGGCATATTATTAAGTATGTGAAATTTCAAAAACTGCTCGAACACCGAAAATTCTACGGCGGTATATCAATTTAAACGACGTCATTATTATAACACGCAAGATTATTGTATTTGTACTTTATTTTCCACACAAATGTTAATATCTATCATCGAAACAGATCTAAATTGAGTCGAATCGTTCTTATGTGTTTAATTTTTTTTTTTTATATATATATATACGAAACGCTATTTCCAAATTTGTTTTGCTGTGCATTACAATAATAATACGCTATAAACGCGTAATCAAACCAATTCACAGTTTAAAATGAACGACGGTTTCATTATATTATTTACGTGGTCTTAAAGGAACACAATGATAACCTCGTCAAACCGAACGATTCCAAAATATTTGGTTGTACAGCCTCGTCAACTCGGGTTCTGCAGGTATTGTGAATAATGTAGCAAGTCACTCGCATAATTACGCCCAGGAAATCAAGCATTGTTGTCACTGTCCGGGTCATATTGACACCGTCCGCGAACAAGAGAGACGTTTTTTTAGCGTTCGACAATGTAGACCGTGTGATATAATAACTCGTTCGGACGGCAAGGCTGCGCCAAGTTACAAGAGAGAGAGATATGTTTTTGCTTTTATTAATTAACGCACAAGAGTGCAGTCGAAAAAACCGGCAAGACGATAGAGCTGTGCTAAGCAAAAACGCAGTAACTCCAAAATCGCGTTAGAAATTCCAATCACTTTTCATGCTTTAAACTCGTATTACGACAGTACTTGAATATTATTCGTTTTCATGTTGACGTTTATAATGTAATTTTCGTATTGAGAAAATCCTATTTTCTCAAAAAAAATTTTACTCCTCGTACCTTAAAATGGACTTACCCCATTTGGCTTAATACGTTTCAGAAGTCAAAACATGGTAAGTACACAGAAATCGGAGTTACTTCTTTTATGGTCATGGATGTTCAAACAATAAATTAGGCGCAGTAAACAAAATGTCCGTATCTCCTTTTATTGAAATAATAAAAAAAGATAAATTTACGTTCTCAATTACAATTTCAAATAAAAAAAAAAAAAAAATTATCTCATAGGAACTTACGTTTGAAAAATGCTTTTATTTCAAAACATTAAATACATTTTTAATTTTAGAAAAAACTTAAAACTTCAATAATTCTTCATAAATGTCCTTGAATAATTAAAATCACTACACAAAATATATAAACAATAATATTGTAATCAAAAATGTACCACTTAAGATAGGTTAAAAACTTAAAAACAAAACAACTTGGAACTTTTGAAAAATAAAACTTAAAACTAAAACAACTCTTTCGAAATTTCCTTGAATAACAATTAAAATCAGTTTTCAAAATGATATATAAAAATAATATTACAAAAGAATACAATATTTCTATAAAATATAATTTATAATACTTTTAGGAATTATACAATTACAATATTATTACATCATAGAGTTTCATGCTTATGAAAATTCGTAACAAGTAGTTTTTTGCCTCTATTCATGATGAAAATAGTTTTTACATAATAATTCAAGTCTCACTCAGATATAAAAAAAAAATTATAGTAAAATTGAAAATTATGAATTATAAGGGTGTCGTCAAAATTCACACTCAGCACATGCAGATCAAGCTTAGTCATTATTTAATAAATTCAATCACCGATTACAGTATGCTACAGATGGAGGGAAATCTTATCAAAATAATAAAGGTTGTACAATTGTTGCATTGCGGCCATAATTAAAAACAATTTAATATTACTCAGTTTTGTCAAATATTTTATAAGGAAAATTTTCAGACTTTACACACTAAGTGATTTTAGTGTAAAATATCAACACTACTAATCGGTCCTTGAAGGATTATCATTTTCAAATTTAAAAAACTTAAAATATTATAGTTCCTTTTTAATATAATATTATAATTTATATAATATTATAATGGATACGGGTAAAATAGAAACTAAGGAGTTATGTATAGGCAAGTTTAATTGTATTGACATTTTATATGACTGCGTGTGAAATAATGTTCATTAGCATTGAATATGATATACAATATATTTTCCGACGTTAAAAATTTTTAATGGTCAATTTATGTTTTTTTCCCTCAAAAATCGTTCAAACTAAATGAAATTTTTTATTTGAATCTGAACGAGAAACCGCGTGAAGAATTTCAAACAATACTTAATAATTTCATCTAAACTTTTAAAGTGATTACTTTGAAATTTACATTATTCGTATTTAGTATTTCGCTCGCTGATTTTGGTATCATAATATTTTCTATATCATTGTTGTTGTTGTTGTTGTTGTTGTTACCTTCGTACGAAAACGTTTAATAAATTATTATTAATCGACGTAGTAATTGCCGCCGCCACGTGTTTGCCATCCAAGCCCGGTTATAATTGAGATTTAGCAAAGTTTTGGCTCAAAGAGCTGGTGTGCGTCGTCGTCGGTTTTTAATAAGATTTAGCCGAAGTAGGTCAATGATAATGTGCTATATGTACGGCCGTCCCTTCGACGTAATAGTATCCGTATAATATATCGCCTTACCGGTAAGAGAAACGATAACATTTATGTTGCATGCACACTAAATTCGGTTTTAAAACTCGTTGACAATTAACAGCCAAGTGCACACGATTGAACTTATACAAAATATTTCAAAAGTCGATTTGTTGGTGTTTTTATATTTTTATATTTTAGTCTCAAAAAAAATGTTCCAAAAACAAAAAAAAAAATAACCGGGATCACTCTAGGTCACGTGGGTAGTTTGGCGGTGTGGCGACTGCGCTTTGGGTGGATCACAGCTGGTTTGAAAGTAATGAATAAATGATCTGAGCGAGCTCAGTTGTCAAGTACACGTTCTGGGAAATTTTTCAAGAAATTCAAACTTCTATACTTGGCTCAAAAAAATTTTCGAAATTACTCGAAAATTTTATCGAACCTGTATGTTACCCATTTGAAAATTATGTAAAAGTTTCAGCTTGTTTCAATCATTATTTTGGACGTTATGGCCAAAAAACTAAATCGATATGCCTAACGCCGGATTTGGCGATTTCACCATTTTCGTTGTTTTCGGCACATAACTTAGAAAATAATCGAAATATCAAAAAATGCTTCAATTAAAATAATATTTATAGCCAAAATCCAAACTTGTATGTGGTTATCAACCGTTACGGTTGGAGTACTTTTTCTACTTTTTTAATGCAAACATTTGGAAACATTTCGAATATTTATTTTATCCACAATGAAATGATTTTCACCGTCTTTAGATAAGATCTATAATGACTGTCCGCAAGTTGTTTATTAAATTGTCACGTATTCTTCAGAACGCCACGCTACAAGTATTACGAATCGTAATACTTGTAGCATATCGTAATTTACGATGCATATTCGAATTATGATGGCAAGTCTCGTGGAGTAATAAAAGATGTATAGAAGAAGCCGACGTGGATTTTAAAACGCGTGAAAAACATTCTACGAGTGCGTGAATTTTCAATAACTTATTTTTTCTTAGTTTATTTAAAATAATAAACTAGTATGATACATCATCATACTTTTACTTTAGTACAGAGCGTACTTCTATTTACTTAGCAGTATTTCTTTTGTCAATTTTGAACCGTGAAACCCTCTGCTCCCCTATGTACCGATAACCACTGTATCTATTATATCAAATGTTCAATTTCCATTTTGAATTTTTCAATTTCCTTCTAAGTTGATTACTATAAATAGGCAAAGGGTCAAAAGTTTCGGGGAGGAGGGATCTTAGTCGATAGGATTTTATGCGAAAATAGACTGTGTTCTTTTTAGACTGAAAAGTGAACGTTTTACAATTATTTTGTGGTGGTATTATTCATAGCTTTAATGTGGGCTCACTTTCCCGTTTCCCTGTTATTGTGCGCTTTTTAGTCTTATTGTATACCTACAAATCTTTTACATAGGATGTAAGTGCAATAAACAGACAAGTTCAAAATTTCAAAAATTAAATTTTCTCATGCTATTGCTGGGAAAAAATGGTTTATTTTTTTTTTTTTGTGGAAAAACCAAACGTATTTGGTTGACAACAAAGTAATCGACAAAAAAAAAATTATATATCCCTTGAAATTTTTAAATAGTGAACTTGTCGGATTTTTGCAATTTACGATTATCCGTCGCCACCCACTATCTAACCGACAGCTTAAAATGACGTGAAACTCGCGTGGTTAAATTGTCGCAAAAATGAATCGAATACGCCGGGGAATTCGTGGTCAAAACGAGCGCAAACTAACAGTTGCCGTACATATAGAGGTGTTTAAGTATTTAAATGAATAGTTTTTTATTTTTTATTTATTTATTTACGGAGAACACCGGCAAAAATTCGCGTCGAGTCCGCGATTTATGGGGATCTCGCGGTACCTAATGAAACAATGCATAGTTCGCGCGCGATTCAACGCCGGAAAAAGTCGGACGCCAATTATCAGGAATTTTTTTAATTAAAGTTCATTTGAATCGGGGCGCCCGCGGGAGATGTCAAGTGCTGGGACCGTTGACTTTTTTTGTCGTTCGAAATATGCCCGTACTATTCGGCGAAAAACTTCGAGACGAATTCAATCTGAAAAAATTTTAAAAAGCCGGAATCGGTAAAGATTGCGTGAGCAGTTTGACGGAGTACCGACCATACGCTTTGGGTGAGTCACTGATTTAGAAGTAGCGATTTAAGCGTATTATTTAAAATCTGAAAGCAATGAATCATTGCCTTCGAAAAAACAATTCTGAGCGAGCTCTAACGTCTCAGTTGTATAGGTACGTCCTGGTAAATTTTTCGACAAAATTTAAAGTTCTATCCTTAGCTCAACAATTTTCAAAATCATTTGAAATTCTAATCAAACCTGTATTTTACTTATTTTAATAGTATGTAAAAGTTTCACATTGTTCCGATCATTATTTTGGCCAAAAAACTAAATAGATATGTCAAAAACACGTTTGTTGTAATTAACGTTTCCGCTTAGTTTCTGGATTGTAACTATTTCAATGTTGAAACCCCTATAGTATAGTATAAGTTCCAACTCAGTCCAATAACCTGTCACTATATCGAATTGTGTTGATAGAAATTTATTTCCAAAAAAACTCAAAGTTATGACCAATTTTTGCCGATTTTCCAATTTTATACGGCTGAAAAAAAATGTTCTGTATTGAAGTTTTTGACATTTTTTGGTCACATGTATACAACTATATGTTGGTCACGCATTTTACGTTTTATACGTCGTTTGGTATGTTATTATAAGAAAAAGTTTTGCCACAACTATTTCGATTCTTTGTAATTATATCTAATGCGAAGGTATTAACTTCGGTAAACGATGGTCGACTTTTTTTACAGTTTATGTTTAATTATATATAATTAAATACAAATTAATAAAACAATTAAGTCGCATCAATCAAAAAAGTAATTCAATTTTAGATTTATGAGTTATAAGAAAACCCTTTTGAATATTTTATTCTTCTAAACTTTTATACTTATTAGTCGTTATTATATGGCTCCGTTCGAGGGTAAAGCATTAACCTTGTGATACCTATAAATTATACCTATATAATATATCGCGTTCCATTTTGAATGTTTGTACATTGTTAAGAACTTTCGACATGAATAAACAACTCAGTCACTGTATACAAAAGACAAAATGTAACTTATCGTATCCTATCCGATTGAATCACCAAAAGGTCAAAATGCTTTTTTTTCAAAACTTTCAACATCGGTTTCTTAATAATAATTGTTTTTTTTTTTTTCGTTGAGTGTTAATTTTACCGTCATATAATACTCTGTTTATACATTAAAAATTGTGCATTAATATTATGCATTTTTACTATAACAAAAAAAAGTCATTACTGACTTATTATGAGAGAATATAATCGATTAATTAATTGTATTGCCAAACCGGACTTGTAATAATAAAAACAAAAACATATACTGTCTTATTTGGATACGCATCTTACGCACTACTTGGCGGTAGATTGTAGGTATACGTCGTATTATAATTTTGTGTGAATAATTTTTTAGAAGTATTTATAATACTTTTTTATTAGTTATGAAATACACAATAAAACGTATCAAAATCTTACGGACAAGCATGTAGAACGAAAAACAGCTGCATTGCTCAAAACGCCCGACAACGACAATGCCTAGACCACACAACCAGCAATATGTATAGTTCAATATTGGAACACTCGATTTTTATTGTTTTAATGTTCAGTACGATTTTCTCGAAAATGGTTTTTTAATATTCAAATTTTTGAATACCACCGCGAGTAGTGTAAAAAAAAAAAAGCTGTTATGGGGACAATAGTAATAGTTACCTAAAAAAAACAAAGAGTTTGGCGATAGTAGAGTAAATCAATGAATCGGATTGGTCGCTGCAAATTTTGATGACGTTTTACCTATGTCAAAAATGGAATCAATGGATAGCTTGGGAAAATTACGATTCTGCATATATGGTCAGTGAGAGTATAGTCGAAAAATTTAAATTTTTATAGTTTTAAAATTAACCCGAAAATTCACACATTTTGAAAATCTTAATGACGACGTTTGAACATATATCATTACAATATAAAACGTAAAAATTGCGATAAATCTAAACCACATAATAGGTACAAAAAATACTTATATATAACGTAATTTAAACAAATTTAAGAGGAGTGATTGTCAAAAAAAAAATGATCGAAAAAAACAAATTGATACAAAAATATAAAAATGTTTAAACAATTCAACTGATTATCTAAATGTTTTTCAGTACATTATAAATAAGTACGAAAAAAAATATGATTTAACGCTAATATGTTGAAACGTTGACACTTAAATATTAAAGCCTAAAGGTACGTGATTTATAAAAAAAGTTTGTAAAAAAAAAAAAAAACATTATTAAAGTTTTATATTTAGCTCGAGTAGGACAAAAAATTTTTTGAAACTTCTATGACTTATACAGTTTGTATGTTTCAATTGATTTGAACGACTTTCGGAAGAAGTTACTGCTTGATACGGAAAAATATAAAAACTCGAAAATTGTATTTAAACCAAAATTGGGCGAATTTATTTTTTTCACGAAGAAAAATATGTTGTTCTAATTTCATGAAATTTTCGAAATTCTAAAATTAAATTTAAATATAAGATGAAACAAAATCCGCAAAAATTGACAATTTCCAAAATTTCAAAATTTTGTAACGCTGTGAAAAATTTTTGAAATTAATGATTATTTCAATCATAAATTAATTAAATTATTTCTAGTGATTTTTATTTTTTTACACCGAGGAATTAATAAAACGAAAATTGTAAATAAAGTGTGTTGTCTTCGGTGTTTTAAATAATTGAAAATTTTAATTTGAAATGAATTTCAGAAACTTGTAGTTATCAAAACTGTATTTTGTAAACCCGATGATAATGAGAACCACTAAAGTACTTGAAGCAACGTACACGTAGAAAAAAACGATAAACTTTTATGTAGTCAGTACATTTGAAAAGTGAATTTGACCCAAACTTTTCTATAATTTCACTTGTTCACTCGACCTACATTACGTCATTTATTTAAACTGGTGGCGTCATCAAAAGTTCAAGTTTCGCTAAAGCTATGTTTTTTTGTCTATTCACTCGTTTCAATAAAAGTGCAATTGAACCAGTGGCGGCTAACTAAAATTATTTTAGGAATGCTTAGCTTTTTTAATTGACCACCCCGACGACTATTGGCATTCTTTCAAAAAGTACGAAATTTGTTTTTACCCATTTTTTCAAAATTTAGGAGGTGCTTGAGTGAGTGGGATAGCCTCATTGAACGTCGCAGTTTTGTAAAATAAATCACAGTTTAACTGCATTTAAAAAATACCTACCGCTAAAATAATATGATTTTAAAAATAACACAATTTTTGTATTTTTATTAATTGTTTTGAAACGACTTTGTCAAATTTTAACATAGAAAACGCTGCAGCTAAACAATTTTCTAAGCTTCGCGTACTTTAGTAAAAGTTTAGGTACTAGTTTTACAGCCCTGAATTAACTCGTCACGTTGGATTAATTAATTACAGCTGGTTCTTAATTGACAGTTACCTTATAGTCCATGTTTTGTTCCTAAAGTGCAGTTATCCGCTGTATTTCCAAATAAAAATAATCTCAAATTTCTTACAAGATAGACGCCTACCTTTTAAGTTCACTTAGTGCATCCAACATGGTTCATAATGTATTTTTACATTTAAAAATTTAAAAGTAAATATAAAGTTGAAAATTAGAAATCTTCTTTTTTTTTTTTTCAAACAGATTATATTTCAATACCTACAACTTGTATCAACTACCAACATACTATTTTATACCTGTTGAAAAATATTGTACATACAACATGACAATGATGTACACTATACAGAAATGCAAAATGAATCGTAGTTTTTGAGATACGAAAAACAATCATCGGTCTAAGATTTGACTCGTATTTCATCTAAACACAAAATAACATGAAACGCAATCTGATGGTCTATGTAAATAAAATATGTCTATTGTCTAATAACAAATAGTTTGAGATGTACAGAACAAAGCTTAAATTAGTAATTGAAAAATGAAAATCCTAGCAGTTTTTAAAACTCCGATGAAAATCGATACTTGCATGTTACCTTTATATATATTTTACCATTACCATTGTATAATGATTTTAACTAAACCGTTTCAAAATTATTCTAGTCAATATAAATGATATAACCGATTTTTTTGTGTTGTAATAACCAAATGTAAATTATCTCGAATCCTATTATTATTGTAACTAATTGTATTTACATAATATATACCTATGTGGTAATAAAACCGAATTAAACAATAATTTAAATTTAAATATATTCTCCAGTGTCGTTCAAACCGTAACATAATCGTATACATAAACCGAATTTGAATTTTCGATCAGTTCCGTTAAAAGATAAAAGACATTTCACATTACGCGTCGGCGGCGCGCCCCTACAGCATAAAATATTGGCTTTTCTCTAAATGTAAATCACACATCAAACCGTTGCGTTTCTCTCTCTGATTACAATCCGTAAATATAAATCCGTATATAAATAAAATGAAAAAAAAAAACTTTCGGCGGAATGACGGATTCGTTAGAATTTGATTCACGTAGTATATTACGGACGGTTCTTATTTGCCCGATGTCTGAATATGAATTGTGCCGCCCCTCACCTCAGCAATCATTAGTTTTTAAATAAAAAAACAAAAATGTTTACACCAATTCCTAATTACCTAACTGGATCTAAGTCAATTTTTTTCCGAGCCAAATGAATTTTTTTTTTTTTCATTTTTATCGAAAAATGGTAGAAAAACAATATTATTCCACTAGATCGACTTAATATTTGACTAATAAAATATATAATATGTAAAATAAACATAGACATATTGTTTTTTCGAAGAAAAAAGATAAAAAAAAAAAAAATAAATATTTGGGTCATTCTAAGTTGGATGAGTTGAATTTTTTTTTCATTCCCACAAAAAGAATTCGATACGATTTGTGAAAATGTATATTCAAGAAAGCACGCAAAATTAAATCGTTGTAACCTCTATAAACACAACGCGCGACACAATATACGTTCGTAAAAAATGTTTATTAATTAAATATTTTATACAGGACGTGCCCTTTAAAATTTCTTCACAACCGTTCTTTTTTTTTTTTGCATCAGAAATATGTAAATATATTTTTCCTCTAAAATGTCACAAACTCCCGTAAATTTCATATGGGTGAAATTTTTTTCCTTGCAAATTAGCTCGTTTTGTAAAAAAAAAAAAAAATGAGTGGTTATACATATAAACGTCACGTGTATTTTAAATGTAAAACTTTTCCGCGTTACAGCGAATGGTTTGGATCAAGTTAAAAAGTTCGAATTGGTGTCAAAACTTTTTGTCATTTCAATTGTCTTAATACGAGTTAAAAAAGTTATCTTGCTCGGAGTCTTGATGATTATTATTGTTGTTGTTGTTTCGACCGTTGGCGGCCGTCGTGTCTCGTCACACGATATGGAATTGGATTTATTAAAAAAAAAAAAAAAAAGCGACTTATTAAAAACGTTTAAAAAAAATAAGAACGTCGGCGGACGTCCCTTCCGTCGCGCGTTAATAGAACGAAATTACGCGCCTAAACGTCCACACAAAATAATATATTAATAAAATACGAACGATTTAAACGCTATTTATTTACAGCGTTAAACGGTTCAGTTTGGCCGAAGTCATCGCTAACGGAACACACGGTCTTGTATACGATTTTTATTATAATATAGGTAGAGAGAGGTGATTCATATGTAACAGAATAACAGCACAAACATTCGGTTCGCGCACTCCACGAAATATTTCTAGTTTATTTATTTTTTTTTTAAATTCCTTTTCCGTTTTCTTAAAAAATCGCCGTAAACTTTTTTTATTATTATTATATACGCACAGCGACGGACGGGATGACACGACGATGATGGCACACGAGGCGCTTATCATCCGATCAAGGGCTGCCGTTCGATCGACGTTTTAGGTATACGAGTATATAATAATATTATCTTTTAGTTTTATTGTTTTTTATAAGACCTAAAAGAATTAGTTGCCGGGCGGTTACGTACGAGTCGTTTCTAAAATAAAATTGATATTGCAAACATTTTGTAAAATTTTCATTTCAGTATTGCTCTTCGAATCGTTACCTCTTTCTTTACATTTTTTTTTTTTTTTTTATTTGTTATTTTTTAATTCATTTCTTCGCAACGCGTTTTTAATATGCTTACTAGTTACGAATTGGACATCTTTCAGTTTTTCAGTTAGTGAAAAAAAAAATAAATAACAATGTTTTGTTAACGAGCATAACGGGAAATAAGATTTTCTTCCATAAAATCATTATCAGCAGCCGTAATCGTTATGCCTATTTCTGTTCAGGAGTAATCAGACGCAGTATTTTACGATGTAATTTTTAAATACTTGTAAAGAATTTTACAAAATTGTTACGAAGTCAAATATACTTTATAACTCAACAGTTTCTACGAGTGTCGTAAAATTTCAATAAATAAAAAAAAAAAAATTTTAAGTAATTGCCAAAAAACCTATGGAAAATGACGGAATAACAAGATACAATGTTTCTAAAACTTGCAACGTTTTACAACCAAAAAAAATTAAATTTAAAATATCATTGTAAAATCGATACGTAATTCGTTACGCTCAGAATTTGAAAATTATCAACATTTAATTATGCTCAGTAAAAACCGACTCGCACATTAATTTTTTTTTACCTGGAAACTAACACCGTTGTTTGTTTGATTTATGTCAGATTCCATTATTGTACATCCGAAATTGGGTTGGTTTCTATTTTTTTTCCACTCCCATCCCCCACAAATCAGTGACATTCGAAATGTTCAAATTTAAGTTTGCGTTGCGGTCCTTAAATACCATCGATTTCCAAGAACGCACTTATGAACTTGTTGGCTGTAAAACATTTTCCCTCGAGTGTTGAGTGTATAACAATGGATGACTTTGTGAGTCTTGAACCGAACGTAAACAGTCATAAAGTGAATTGACAATTCGAGGACGTCATGTTTGAAACACCGTCAAATATTATCTCAAAACAAACGATAGAGCCCTGGTGGAAGTGATTGTTTTTTCGGATCAAGTATCAGATTGTACTAACATATTGCAATCAGGATTTTTAAAAAATATTGGCGCACACTCCAGGCAAAAAACACGATACGTTTTTACTAAGAATTTTCACGCTCAATCATGATTTTTATAAATGATACATAAAGGAGCCACATAGATTCATAAATAGTTCATACATTCTATAGTTTCTAAAAGTATATATTACAACCAAATACTATTTAACAAATTTCACTATTTGTAAATAATTATTAATCATAAACACAAAAATAAAGGACCCCTCCCCGGAAAAAATTCCAAATACCACCACCGAGTCAAACGTATTATGTCCATAATATTTTCCTCAAAACTAAGAATTTAGGTAGTTATACATAGGAAGCATAGGTTTCCTATCAATTTACTATAATAATTTCGCACAATACACTGTTCACTTTAAACTCACCCGTCCACATCCGGTCAATTACGTATAGTTACCGAAAAGCGGTTAGTTCCGAGTACAAAATTATTAATACGTCAACTAGCAATTAAATGTGCCGTCGAAATCAAAGTTTTGATGGGCTGGTGATTAGTTTAAAAAGTTACGCGCTCAACAATGTTGATCGCCTAAGTATAGGAACAAAAACGTTAGTTTACGAGTTTATTATAAAATACTTTTCACCTTTGTTGGTATTATTTTAAATCATTGCATTTGACGTTGGCCCCAATTTATAATATGTATTTTTCGTACAACTTTGTAGTGAATATTTTGTTTTAACTTTGAAAAAAAAAAAACCGTTTTTTTTGTTTTTTTTTTAATTTGTATCCGTGTTGTATACCAAATGGTTCGTATTGGAGGTGCACTGACGCGCACGTTTTTATTTGAGAATCGATTGAAAAAACCAATCCAACTCGTACTTCATTTTCGATGAGCCACATATAATTTGCTATGCCTGGGTGTACAAAGTGAAACGAAAAAACATTTTTTTTTTTTTTTAACTATCCTACTCTTATTATTGTTACATTTTACGTTCACGCACGAGTTCGTGTGCGTTATGGTCACCGTCACTGTATAGCGTGGCGTATCAGTTTTACAGCTTAAACCGTATACAGGGTACGTGTTCGTTATAAAATTTAAGAAATAAACACGAGCCAATAAATAATATTATTCCTTGAGCGCAGAACTCGACGCCTTCTATTAATATACACGTTTTTATGCCGGAAAGTCATCTAATTTCCGCATAACATCGACTGACGACAATCGTTTAATTGCACTAAATTCAGTATGATGTGCGAACGAAATTATACAACTCGATTCTATTTTCTATAGCATTTTTAAAAGTAGTTTATAATAGGTGTGCAGTGCGTACCAGAAGCTAAAATATTAGGTTTGTTCTTATATTTTTTTTAAAAAAAATTTAACGGTATTTCCAGTACAAAATATCAATATTAAATTGTAAGAAATTTCATTCGTTTTTTAATATTATTCGTATGTATAGAAGTTCCTATAGATTAATGAGTTTGACTGTTAAAACCCACGGGTAGGTATAAGTGTATATACAATATATACGTGGTTTATCACGTAATCACCTGTTTATACGAAATTTAAAATGTATTTCGCGTTTAACGATTATTTCACGTATTATTGCAACGAAATAATAGCTTAAAAAGATTTATTAAGTGCGTTTAAGTAACGGTCGATACTTGATTGTTAGTTGGTTTTTGAAATCGTTACTGTAAAAATGAAAAAAAAGAACGTAATCGAATAAAGGCGATCGTTTGTTTTTCTCAGACTTTTTCGTTTATACTAACTGCATTTGCTCGGATTAAATTTGTCCATTTAAATCTTCTTGAACTGGCCATAAACGCACATGCTTACCGGTTAATGTTGACTAAAATCCAGGTAGACATTCACATCGAACGTGAACGACTTTTTTAAAAATTTGGTCTTTATATAAAAAACATGTTTTTAACGCACTCTGTATAATATTATATAGTATAACTGCAATTATTAAAATATGTCAACTGTATAAACTCACACGAAGACGTGTGGGAATCGACTGGGCAGACGTCCGTTGGACCGTTTACCAGTATCTACACTGCATTCAGGTCGTATTCAGGACGATGATCTAAACCATGACAAGCATAACGTATTTTTTTTCGTGCTCTAGGTATTTGAAAAGAATAAATAAAAATTTTGAACCGAATGTCGGTGATTTTCGTACAAACCGCGTACAATAATATGAATCAAACATGAAACTCGTGTGTTTTATCGTTATTTCAAAAAGAAAACTAAAATATATACATACATATATATATATTTCAGTGCTTGAAAAGTTTCTTTTTAAAAAGGAATAAGTTCTCGTTCACGTTCGTTTTGGTAAAAAAGAACTAATTCTGCGCTTGTTCCAACCTTAAAGAAAGGAACTTGTTTCATTCCTCGTTACTAACGGAGGAACATTATACGTTTCTCAGAAGAAAAAAAAACTGTATATTGTTTTGTGATCATTTTTAAAATTTTACTGACTCAATCAACACTTATATGTATGGACACACTTATTAGAATAGGTTTAATTGTTTAAACAAATTTATGAAAAAATTTCCTGATGTTTGTTATGTTTGTATGGATTACCGTAAGTCATTTACTCAATATGTGTCAGTGTCACTACTAATACTTAATACATGTCATATTTTGTTAGTAAGTTTGTTGTTTTAAGTTGAAAATAAAACTATACATATAAAGGGAAAAAAAAATTCTGACTTAAAATATTTAACTACTAATTTGAAGAGATAAATAATTTTTTTTTTTTATAATAAATTACAATAATATACTTAAGCACTTTTATTGTTATAACAAGTAAATCTTAATCAGTGCCACTGGCTCTGCGACCGACAATAATAACAAATGACGACCAAATACAATTCTAAATAGAAATTAAAAATGTAAAATCATACGGTTAAAAATTATTTACTTTTTGAAATGAGAAAACATCAAAAAGCAAATAAACAAAAATCGTTTATGGTCGACCAAAAGATGAATGAAATTCCATTACGTTCTTTTAGATATACGCTCCTGGTTTGTTCCAAAAAAAGTGAACGAAAGTCGAAATCAATTATGAAACTCGTACGAACTACTATTGCTTACAAATGACTCTTTTGTACAGTTCTTCCAGAAATTTAGGTTTTCACTATGAATTACTTGAAAAATTATAGCAATTTTAACCAAAATCAATTAATTAGAAATCATATTACTTTCGTTATACTCACTTTATCGTAAACACAAAGTGTAGTGTAACAAAATTAGAAATTATGTTTTTAAGACCGTTATCACTACTGCAGTCCTCACTCTGTGAGTTTCAAATGAAGCTCTGTCACACATTTTTCTAACATTTTCTCTTCTGGCTTATTCGCAGTTTTAAAAAAAAATTCGCCTCCAACGGACAAACAGGTTTTAGATACACAAACATATGCATGAATTCCGTTGAATCTATTATTTTCCTAGAAAGGGTTTTCGTGACTATAAAATTACGCATCTTAAAAAAAATATTTTATCTACGGGTTAACTCTCTACGATATTAAGAAACAGAGTAAAACATTAATCTTAAAATGTTTTACTTATATAAACTAAAAAATCATATTACAACGACACGTCTTAATACGTAGAGCTCACTGTATTTTATATCACGTTGTGTACATTTGGAATTTTATCACCAGATTTCAATAGTTTGATACTCAATATTATGTTCTGCATTCAGTCGGAATAAATTGCGTTTTCAAACGTTTTTACTAAACTAATTATTTTTCTTGGACAAAGCTCAACTTCAAACAGTACAAAGTTTGACCCGTCGTCGTATTTGTCCGATTTTCTTCGTATTAGTTATTTGACCTTCCGAGTAGAGATGTAAAATCACGGTAGGTAGATGTAGTAGAATAGTCTTTTCGTAGTAAAGTTAAATACGATCGGTACAATATGTTTTAAAACCATTTAAGTGTAAAATAGACGTTCAATTCAGCGACCGTTAAATCGGCGTCTAGAACAACGAGGACGTAAATTAAATATCATACAAAAACATTTAAGTAAAAAGAAAATATTTTGGAACGAAATCCAAAGAACGATATATTTTCGATAGTTTCTATAGTAATATATTTTTGAGAGTATTCTCTGCCGTAATATTCTCTGCCGTAATAGTCTCTGTACATTACGTCCAACTTACCTACTACCAGTTCAACACTAAAACATTTCTCTAACCGCGTTTCAATCTACGATAGCTAAAGTAAGAATGAGATTCTCTTAATACTTCATAAATCTAAGACGGTAGGTATGTCTAATTTTTTTTTTAGATCCGGCCCATATTTTGAGATATATTTGTTTTTAACAAACAAGGGCATTCACTCGTTCAATATGCAGTTAGTGCGATTGCTAGCGTTTTGGGATTTTTATAAACAATGTATATGATTAATCAATTAGATACCTAAACAGTCGTTCGGGCCCGGGAACGAGGGACGGCCAAAACATCCTGTTGAGGATCGCTCGATATTGTGTGTTTCATTCTTACGATTCATCACGCCGATAAATCGGATAAGTTCGCCCTTGATGAATTAGATACGTAACCGCATGCGTTTATTTGTGTCGCAGTTGTTTGCCCGACATAATAATACAATACAACAAATGGTACACGCGAAGCAGAAAGCTATACACAACGTTCGACAGAAACTCGACGCGATAATAACGAATGCGATTCAACTGGGTTCGGCTGGAAAATAAAATACGTAGGTACCTACTATATGCATCATTCGATAAGTGTGTCGTCATCAATGAACCATGTCATACGACGCACCGAGTACAACGGTTATGTTATATTTTAATTTACAATTTGTGAACATGTCTATTTTACAATTTTCAACCGACTCGGAGAAAAAAAAAAATTAATTTTAAATCGTAGTAACCGTTAGGGAAATTCGAAGAACTAATCTAATGTAAAAGTATATTTGTAAAAATACAAATATTTTCACAGTGACCCCCATTTGGAATACGAGCTGGTATTCCCCGGCAGCAACAATACGATCTTTTCTGACATTTAGTTTATTTTCTATAACGCAGTCGGGCTTTTTTTTCACACTTTTTAATCTGTTGTAAATTTTAACTTTTTACTTTGTTACACTCAAAATTCAAAAAACATATTATGTCCTACATCGTTCCCACTATAGATACGAATCGAACACATCATTGTTAAAATCCGTCCATTCGTTGAAGCTACAAAGCGTGCTAAAGAAATAGACTTACGTAAACTCGAAAAACATAACCCTCTTTCGGCTGTCGGGTAAATAGGAGAAGAGGTTTTATGTTCAACTGTCCGTATTTGTTTTTTTAATCATTATAATATTATGCGAGCACAGGAGGTAATCACATTCCACCAAATATTTTGAAATTAAAAAAAATGTTTAAAAAAAAAAATGTACAACCGACTTCAAAAAACAAAAAAAGCACTAAAAATTATAAAATAATAAAATTAAACCAAATAAAAATCACTTTGCTTTGAGTCGGTGCCGTGAATGTAACATACATGATAAAATCCAAGTTTTTAATTAAATGTTATGTCGGATAGCATCGAGTTTTGGTGAAAAATCAAAGTTGAAACTCTAGTAAAATAAGCTGCGACACGAAGACCAACTTTGTGCTACAACTCAAAACTTTCGATATCATAAATTATAATAATAAAATGGTAATAAACAATATCGAAATACCCATTATCATTATCATTTATTGGAATACGCGCAATAATATGTAACAGGAAAATTTAGCAATGCACTTTTTATATTCTCTTTTTGTGTGTGAGTGAGTGTGTGTGAAACGGAATTCTAGATTTTTATTCAAACACAATTTTTTTGTTTTTAATGAAATACCGAGAGAAACTAATAAATAACAACTTGATCGGGAGAATTTTTTATATAGTAGTTAGATGTGAAAACGTTTTCTTTGTAAACGTCAATTATTTACAGAAGCAATAAAAAGAATCTGCAGCTGAAAAATTCTGCGCTTGACTCTGACACGAACAAAATAGTTGGCCAATTTTAGAGGCCCGGGAAATATTAAATCGAAGCGGCTCTATGTCGTATTAATGGAATC
Organism: Hormaphis cornu; assembly: GCA_017140985.1. Lineage (NCBI taxonomy): Eukaryota > Metazoa > Arthropoda > Insecta > Hemiptera > Hormaphididae > Hormaphis > Hormaphis cornu. Next base: position 15,976,521 of record CM029361.1, read on the forward strand.
CGATGATAATAATCATTTATAATATGATTCTACAAGAACAAATTTGACACAAATGCAGTTTTTAAATTTTCGAAATACCTATTTATTTTTTATTTCAAAATATGTATTTTTCTATATCTAATGTAACCGTACTTTAAACATTTCAAACTTTTTTTGGAAGTTATCGTGAAAAAACTACAAAATTTTAGTGAACTTAACATCACACATGCATTTTTTTTTTTTTTTTGCTGTCTCAATTTTTTATTTACATCGCTAAACCATACAAAATTATTTTCGAGCGTTGCAAATATTGTAATATTCTATAGAGGGTTAATCAATATTAGTATTGCTTTAATCGTCATGTGCGTTTTAACCAAAAAATAAAGTAGACTAATTGATTATAAATTATACATTTCCGGATGTCATTCAATATTTGTGAAGCATACTCGTATTATTGCGAACCGTGACGTTATTCGAACCCTCATTAAATCGCCAAAATGTCAATTTATCAAATTCAATTGAATTATTTGCCATTCAAAGTACGTCGCGTGCTCGTTTCACACCATTCAAAATTGAGTTAATGTTTATACCTACTGAATATTATACCTGCGTCCACGAGTCATTAATATTTTACTTAAAATATACACTGCAGCCAAACGGGTCAAGTGAATAGAAATGAATTTCGTCTGCAGGATAAAATAAAACATACAGAACTTTGTTGATTTGCTAACGGTTGGTTTCTTTGTATTCGCAATAAAAAATATTCATCACCTTTTTTAATTTGAAAAAGTCCTCGTCAAATAAATGGACCTATTCAAAAGAATTCGTAATTACGATGAGAGCTGCTAATCACGCGGTTCTTGAAAATAATAATACGGCGAAAAATTCGTGATTGAAATTATTCAAATATTATGTAAATAAATTAGATTAAATTAGATAATATTAAAAGTTATAAGTGCGTAAAATATTGTGACACAACATTTTACAACGTCAACATCTGAATAGAAATCGACATCATATTTTACAATTCGTATGCTTGATTTGGATTTTACAAAGTAAAAGCAGTTAAGTTAGTGAAGTTAAAATGCTTACCATTATTCTGACATTAAAAATTGCCTAAGTCACTATGGATATGAAAAAAATGTTCAGAATACGCGTTTTTTACTTTATACTCAAGCAGTTCTGTCCGACGGATAACTAATTCCAAGTAATCAAATAAAAAAAACAAAGTAAAAAATTGTTCACTTTTAAAAGTGCCTATGGCGTAGAACATTTTCAAATTAAACGAGTCAATTTCCCCCGTAACAATACATAAGAATTTAGATTCTTTTCTGCAAATTGCGGATCACGCTCGATAAATAAGTTATAGGAATGTCTTTTTATACTTAAAATCAATTTTTTTTTTCTATGTAATAAACGATATAATCGATTATTTTATCATCAGTGACAAACTCTGTACCTATTATAGTTATTTAAAGTACAATTTTTTCCATTTGACACACTACAATTATATTTCGATAAAGTTGCCTCCCATTAATCCCCCCAAATCGTATAATCTCATACATGAAGCCCGGAAATTCAAAACTTCTTTATGCTGTCCTTTTCCTAGAATCGTTTAAAATGGAAATTCGGTAGGGACCAGACTACGTCAGAGACATTATTTTATGCAATCCCTGTAAATACCACAGAGCGTGACGTAATGAGCTCCCACGTTTCCGAGGTTAGTATAAAAAAACAATACAAGTTTTGAGAAAAATTTACTTATAAAAACTATATTATATTAGATTTTAGATTCTGAGAGTTGTTTTTTGTTATTTTTTTGTATGTGAACACTTTTAAGGGTATAAGAAATGCTCCGAGGGGTCTCAAATTTTAAAGTTAAAATTTAAAAAGTTACAATCAAAAAAGTAGGTCAAATTTAACCAAAAACCTTAAAAACTACGGCAAACGTGTTTTTTACACAATCGATAAGGTTTTTCGACCATATTTCAAAATAATAGACAGAACTAGCAAAAACTTCTACACAATAGTGAAATAAGTAAAATACAGGTTTGGACAAAGTTTCAAATGATTTTGAAAATTTTTGAGCTAAGCATAGAACATTGAAATTTTTGAAAATTTCCATTTTTGATGTTAGTGGTTTTTGTTCGATAAAATATGTAATATTTAACAAAAAGTTTTGAAACTTTAACACAACGTTAACAACATGTATATATCACATAAGATACCAAAAATCTATACTCAACATTTTTTTGTTAGTCGTTTAAAAACGGAAAATGGTCAAAAATTAGTCATACCTTTGACTTATTTTTAGAAAAAAATTCGTAATTCACACAAATTTGTTATTTAAGAATTGAAATTATATGATATGTAAAACAAAATTTCCTATCTGCTTAAAATATTCAAAAAAAATAATCTGCCCAATAAATTCCAAACGCGTACAAAAAAGTGTTGAAAAACAGTGCAATTATGATTATAACAATGAAATTACGCGTATCGTTATGCATATTGTACATTGATACTAACATCGTAATTCCTCAAATAACGGTCCAAACGATTTGAAATTTTCACCACACGCTATTTAAATAAATATTCTTTTAACGTTCATCAAGGCATTCATATTTGGGCGATATCATTCTTTTTAAAAATACCTTAAATAATATGGTTTCTATAAATAATTTTTTTTTTTCATATTTTGTATCTTTTTTTTTATAAATTATAACAAATTATATTACAAATTCATCTCGGAAATATTGGAGTCCATTACGTGACGACGTTTAGATGCTGGTTCAGGGATCATACCGTGGGATTCTTCTCTCCGTCGATTCTCGTTTAGGCTATTTTTAAGAACGATAAAAAAAAAAAACGAACATTCTGTGTTAAACAAAAAACGAGCATAAACAATATTATAAATTAACATTTACAATGTGCGTTAGTGGGAACGTTTTGGCACGGACGAACGCGTCGGCGTCCACGTGTGCGTGTACATTATACACTATAGGACATGTGATTTTTTTCAATTCTAAGGTAGGTTTACAACTCTAATTCTCCATAATATTCTGAAAGACTTGTCACCTTTTATTATTTAAGCTCTTTAAAAGTTTTACATCATGTTTGATAATTTGTCCTATTTATTATGCGAATAAATATCTTTTATTATTTTATTTATTTTTATTTTTCAGACAGACCGAAGAAGGTAATCCTAAAAAAGACCCGACGTCGACCGTGACTTCTCCTCGTTTGTTGAGCAGTGGCGGCAGCGACTCGGTGTTTCGCAGAAAATGCGGTGGACAATCGCTGCAGGTAAACCGCTCGATTCGCTCGATACTGTTTTGTTTTGTTTTTTATTTCCTTTTGTATAACTATTCGATCGAACTCACGAAATTATACACGTATTTCCGATTCGAATCATTCGTTTTAAGCTTTTCCGCAAGACTCTGTGAAACGGTTGGGATTTTTTTTTCCCCGCCGCGTATTTCTTCAATAGCAATTTTTTTGTTTTTCACCAATTTAGACGTGCTGTATATTACGCGTCGTGTAACGAAAACAATTAAATTACGGAGGAAAAAGCAACGCTACTATTTATTGTGATATTTCCATTTTTCCAAAATGGTGCAAAAAAAATTTCATAAAAAATCATTTCGTAAAAGAATACGATCCACTAGGCACGTGGCGTTCACCGCGTATTAGCTGCCCTGAAGATTACGTTGTCGGTTGGAAAAGATTAATTATTGTACTTTTCCATCGCTGAATTCTTCGTATTAATGATATATTGTAAGACTTTTATGATACACACAGGCTAGATCAGAAAATCAAGCGTATTATACATTTTACTATAATGTTGATTTTATTCTTGTCGGTTGTTAAAAACCAGTGAAAATCGTACATACGGAAGTTTGTGTTTCGCTTGAAACGACTTAAAATAATAATTGGTAATCGCTTGAATTACCGAAAAAATAAATTTCGAGAGGCGTATACTTAAAATTTAAATTAAACGGCGCGGTTTTTTTGTTTGCATCAGATAAATAATTTTCACATCGGGTATAAACTTACAACTTCAATGCATCATAGTCATAAATCGTCTCGGCTGCGTATAAAAACTTTTACGATTAGTTTTCCTTGATAAAAATCGTTTAACGCGAAACGAACAACCGTTTTTATAATCTCGCACGGTAATCATCGTTGTGGCATTATAATTGTACCACTACAATACATTAACATTTTTATGATCATTTATTTTAAACGTATACACCTGAACGGATCGAGGTCATCGCGGCATTTTACACGATGTTCTAACTTAGACCAAAACTGAATATCTATCGGGAAACTTCCCGCGAATAATGGCGATTTGAATGGCTCGATTTTTAATTTTAATTTCAAAACGATGTTTACAAGATGTGATTGTGGGTTATACAAAACAAACAACTTTTTTTTTATAGTTTACTATTAAAAAAAAAGCCAAGATCACTCTAGGTCGCGGCGTGGATAGTTTGACGGAGTAGCGGCGACTACGCGCTTTGGGTGTGTCTCTAGTTTAGAAGTTGTGGTTCAAACGCATTGTTTAACATCTGAAAGCAACGATAAATCATCGCCTTTGAAATTACGATTCTGAGCGAGCTCAGTTGTCTAGTATACGTTTGGGTAAAAACCAAATTTAACAATAAAAATGGTCAGAATCAATCGGGCGGAGTTTTAAAATTATTTATATTTATATTATATTATCAGCTAGCAAATTTTGTTTTACACAACATATTTTAATTTTAAAATTGTCAGTATAGATTTTCAAAATTTTTTAGTAGCATTATGTTGTGTTAAAGTATCAACGTTTTTTCTCGAAAATTAAATTTTTTTATCGAGCAAAAACCACAAAGTAAATAAAAATTTTAAAATTCTACTTACTTAGCTCAAAAACTTTTGACGTCACTTGAAACTTGAACCAAACCTGTATTTTCTCTATTTCAATATTGTGTAAAAGTCTCGGCTAGTTCCGTTTGTTATTTTGGATGTTACGGCAAAAGAACTAAATCGATTGTGTGAAAAAAACACGTTTACCAAACTTTTAAAGTTTCTGACCTAAATATCACCTAGTTTTTTTATTGTGACTTTTGAAATTTCGAACTTTCAAATTTGAGACTCCTCAAAGTACGATTAGAGTCCAATGACCTTTCGTTAAAGGTATAGAACGTAAAAATTGGAGCATACGCTTTATGTTGCTCACTGAGAAAAAAAAAAACATCATTGTAAAAACAATGCATTTTTTGATGACGCTCAGAATCTAAAAAACAGCGCGCGTTTTAAGTTTCAACACGTCCTAATGTCTCTTTTGCTCGATAAAATTTTGCAAAGCACTCTGTATGCACGTGGTTGGCACGACCTCGTTATATTTTATAACGTTTCAAAATCGTGTCCCTTTATGCGATGACGTACCTACTATTGTAGGTATTGTGCGAAGTGTAATCGAACCAAGAGAAATTCAGTATCATTCATAACATTGAGTTTGCGAGTATAATATATTATGCTTATACGTACGTGCAACATAAAAATATAATAACACGCCACACATATTGTTATTACGACGTTACATTCAGGTGACAACCGTCGCGAATCCATTAAAAATGCGTGAAAAACATACATCCTTTATACTGATAAAAAAAAACGTTTGAAAAAAATTTTAAGTTCATCCTCCAATATTAATCGATTAATAATTAAGATTTAATTATTACGCACCGAACTCTTGTAACTAAGTAAGTATCTCATAAAAAAAAAAAAAATAATTATCGAATACCATTGTGCGTGAGTATGCGAAAAAACAAATAAGTTTATAAGATTATAAATGAAAAACGTTGTAACCATAGTTAATGATTGTATGATGCTTTTTATCGAAATCCTAAAAACGGAGAAAATAGTTAATATTTTAAAAATACAATCATAACATAGAATTAAAACTTTCAAAATTTAGTTAGTTTCCGATCCGTAGTATATTATATTAATAGTATTTCCCTTAATAAAAGAGAAAAACTCACAATTAACCAACAGCGATGTTCTAAATAATATTGGTCTCGAATGCTTTATAAAATGTTTTAAATATTCTAAATTTTTATCTGTTGCTAAATGGAAATACTATTATTATTATACTTTGGACGGGAAATTATTTAAATATCGAAAGTTTTAGTTTTGTATTAATATTAAATTAACTATTTATTTTCTCCTTTTTAGGACTTAAATAAAAAGCATAATTTTAAAAATATTTTTTCTACTTTTATACTGTTTTTTAACGGCAGATACGCGACAATATATACAGACAATCTGTGTATTTTAACAGATAGCTATTGAACTATAAAAGCCAAGAGCTAAGTCAAGAACGAAAACAAATCTAGGACAGAAATTCTTGCTATACAAATATGTATGCCACAATGTTTGTCGTTAGATTTAGTCAATTAGGAATATTCATTCGGAACAATTGAACAAATAGATAAAGAAATATTTGCTCTAAATTCAATGAACTCTTTAAATACACACGATTTACAATGGAACGTTAAAATAAATGTTACCGACTAAAGAGGAAAATAAGAATTTTTTTCTTTTCATTGGAACTTATGGTTTTTAGAGTTCCTATTTTCAAAGAACTGTTTACACTTTTACAACGTTACACTGAGATTTACTTTAAATGTTTATTTTTTGATAATCAAATACATGACAAACTAATGTTTATGATAAACGTAATACATTTTTATTTTATAAAAGAATAAACGAATGAAAAAAAATTGTTTAAAATAATGCACCGTTTAAATCGGTTCAAAACTATGAAAAAAAAAAAAAAGGTTTTTTCAATTAATCACGGTCAAAAAAGAATATCGTAATAGAAATGCATTAAAAAAATTAAATAACTATTGACAGGAGGTAAGCTTTAGCTAAAAATGACCGTTTCAATGCGGCCGTATCGCTCTAAAGTGGGAGGACGTTTTGATTGACATGTTAGATTTAAATGCAAATTAACCTATTTCCTGTGCTGTGTGTTTTAAATACGTTTTCGTTATTATTTAAAACAAGTTGTCTATCAAAGTACTATATTAATGTTAATTATTGTATTAAAAAGTTTAATAAATCGTTTGTGTTCCACCAGAAAATGAACAAAGTTCCATTACGTTCCTTAAGATATACGCTCCTGGTTCGTTCCAAAAAAGTGAACAAAATAAATTAAGAAACTCGGTCCTTTGAACCCGTTCGTTTGCAAGCATTGAGTCACTGCAAAACACAGACACTTTTAGATTCTGAGCGTCAGCGAAGTATGCATTGTTTTTACACAATAATGTGTTTTCTTATAGATTCTGAGCGTTAGCGAAGAATGTATTGTTTTAACAATTATTTTTTTTTTTCTCCGTGAACAATAAGGAACGCTCCAATTTTTGCGTTCAACACCTATAATAAAAGGTCTCCGGACTCTAATTGAGCGGTCATAGTCGATTTTGGCCATAATTTCCAAAATAATAAACGGAACTAGCTGAAAATTCACACAATATTGAAACGAGTACGAGATACAGGTTTGGTACAGGTTTTATGTGACTCCGAAAATATATCAGCTGAGAAAAGCACTTTAAAAATTTCGAAAATTTCCATTTTCTTTGTGGTTATGGTTCAATAAAAATTCGATTTTTGACAAAACGTTTCGAAACACTGACACGAGGTTAACGACAATTGTGTACATATGATACTAAAAAATTTCGAAAGTCCATTATCGTAAATTTTTTTTTTCCAGTCGTTTAAAGATGGAAAACGGTCAAAGGTTGGTCACAACTATGACTCCTCTTCAGAAAAAAATTCTTCGTTTACACAAATTTGTTTTTTAAGGATTTAAATTAAGATATGTCACAACATTCGCTGTCTAACAAAAAGAATTTCAAACAAATCTGTCCAATGGATGTATAAAAGTTTTGAAAAATTGTATAATTTGGTCATAACAAAGAAATACTGTACACACAAATGTGCGATTAACACTAAAATCGTACTAACTCGTCGAATGACGGTCGTCCAAACGGTTTGAAACGTTCGCACGTTGTTTAAGCCAATATTATTTATACGTGGATTATACCCACCCGACGTTGCTACCCCGTCAAACTACCCAACGTGATTACGGCTTTTTTTTTTTTTTTCGTTCCTCCGACAATATTTTGTGAACGCTCCGATTTTTTACGTTCGGCTCAACGTCTTTGGGCTCTTGTAATTGCACACTGGCGGGGTCTCGAATCCGAACGTTGAAAATTGAAAAAGTAAAAAGAAAATTAGGTCGAATTCGACCGAAAACGTTAAGAATTCGACGACTCTTGAGTCTCGTCGGCGGGCAGTTGACCGCAAAAAAGCGAAGTGCAACGCAGCAACAACACGTTAAACTGGCGCCCGTTCAAAATCCTCGTGCGTTTATTTATAGTCGCGCGCGAACGACGCTGGGAGATTTAACGCCGCACGCGAAACGGGTAGTAAACACGCTGTATAAAATACGTATTATAAACGTCGCGGCGACGCGCTCGCGTGTTCGTGTACGTGTCCGTTCGTCGGTTTTCGCGATTGTAAGCGGTAAGTGTGTACCTAGGTTAGGTGCCTGCGTCACGACCGCGGTTACCGGTAACCGTGGTCACGGCCCAGGGCGAAAAAGTTTTGAAAAAAAAAACGGGCGGGATCGCTTTAGAGCGGTTTGTAACGGAGTAAACGACCACGCGGGCGGGTCACTGCAGTTTAAACGCGAAAGCTTAACGGCGAAAATGGTCCGAAAATGGTGCGAAAATCAACGTACGAAACCGCGAAACATTGATTCGAATAACGCGCGACGATTTCAAACCGACCGGGACCGTTGTTCGATGGGTTAATATACGATTTTAGCATCGATACAGCGTTGTAACGCGAGACGCGCACCGTTTTTCGAACAATTTGTTATGAAATCCATAGGACGGATTGTTTTGAAATTTTTTTTTTTTTATCGGGTAACAAACTTTGTTTCGCACAACACGCCTCAATGTCTGTTCTTAAATCGCAAATTCGTGAATGTTACGAATTTTTTTTCTAAAAATTAGTCAAAGGAACGACCGATTTTCGACCATTTTCCGACGACGAATCGAATCCACAAAGTTCTATACTCGACTCAAAAGTGTTCGGGGATAAACGAAAAAAAAAAACATCAAAACAATTCACTCTTTGCCGTGACGTTCAGAATCTGAAAAGCGATTAAACGCCGGCCACCGGCGAGTCTGCCCGCGACGAGAGCCAAAACAAATCGATCGTCACGACGTGTCGCACGTGAAAAAAACACACTAGGTCGCTTTCGGGTAATTTACGAGCAAAACGCGTAATATTTAACGTTTTTTTTTCTTAAACTTTGCTTAGGTATACGATAACTTTTTCTATTTTTAAACGCTCAAATTCAAACTCCCCCAAAGTTATTAAACCATTCCAGTCACTTTCGAAAAACATATATACTGACTTCAAAAATCAGAACAATTTTCATACCTTAAAAAGTGTTTACAGTAAAAAACGAGAATGTCATTCAACAAACAACATTCGCTAAGCTCAGAATCTAAAAAATACGTCTACGCGTACAATACGTGGTCTCGGAGACGGTTCGATCATTTTGCCTTTACCGTTTGCGTACCAGGGCAAGAGAGAAAAAAAGACCATCCAACCCTTCTAAAAATTCTCGGTTCTTTTTTAAATTTCTTTTGAACTTTGGCAAAATATAAATTAGAATATTTTTTCACCACCTCGAAATTCACCCACACGCTACAATATTTTTACCGGGTTCGCTGTCCCGATACGATATTACAATGTGGAAGTTTACAAACGGAGAGGGAAACGTAAATGTTATGTGAAAAAAAACGTCTTTTAACAATGAGTCTTTCTAATTTTCTGTACCGGTTTTGTGCACTCAGCGACAGTACGACAGACGGGGAGACTTAATTTAATCAGCTTTACCCTCTGAAATCACGAATAGCGACTCGATTTTTTTGTTTTTTTTGCAATGCGCCCAGGTATTCGCCAACTCTTGGCAAATGTTTGACTCACGGGAACATTCCGGTCGCAAATATGCCATTCGTATAAGTAAACGAGAAACTAAGCGTCCGTAAGTCTGCCGGGGGAAAGTAAAATGTGAGTTTCGTGTTTCCGAAAATGAATTCAAAACGGCAAAATGTACTTTTCCTGGCCGCGTGCAAATGGAAAACTGGCGACGAATAACAATCGCACAAATCGCTTTCCGACTTTATTGGTTACGACGGTTTCACGACAAATAAGATTTGTTAAAAGCGTCAAAATGCTAATGTAATTTATTTTTAAACATTTCTTTTACAAAGAGTAGAGTTAAGTCGACCGTTTACGCCTATTGATTTTTTTTTTTGCGAGACTAAATTCATGTTTTATTTTAAATAACATAATTCGTTAAATGATACGTAATCATTTATAATCCGTTTATCGTTGTTGAATTTCAATATCAACCGTAGTTCATAAAATAATTTAAAAAAAAGATTTTTTCGTTTTTAGATTTTGAAAGTACCTAATGGGTCGTTCTTATGAAAATGGTTGATTTTATTAGTTACCTAAGTATAAAATAAAACTATTACTTATACCACGCTTCCAAACCACAGCCCGTTGGTGGGTGTTAAAACTGTTGAAATCTAATATACAACTATTATAAGTTATAATTTATAACTGTAAAAAAAAAAAAAAAAATCTTTATTATTATAAAAGTGTAAGACGACAAAGAAACGATTGATTTTTCTGTAAAAATATTAGATAAAATATTTCAAAACAAATGTTTTTTTGAAAAATTATAGATACATTGTATACAAATTTCATACACATTTTTATGTATTTTATTAATGTACTTAAACGAAAGATCGACTTGATTGTTTAACGTACTAGGTGCATTCTATCTTAAAGATTTGACGGAAAACTATTAATTTAGAATAGTAATTCAAAATGTATGGCATATAATAATATAGTGCCAAAACGTTGTTTGTTTTTAAAATACACTTTTATTAAGAGAGCAACAAAATAATGCTTTTTTATTCTTAACAATTTTGAAGTACATGAAGTGACAGACAATATGTGTATTAAATTGTATTGAATGTTGGGGGAGAGGAGCTGGAGAACTATTCCTAAATAATACTCTCTTGCAATATTGCAGACTTGTTCACAACGGTATATTTTGTTTGACGAGTGTGAATGATTTTGTTTCAACTTTAACTTTAACTTATTATTTTTACTCGAACGTACATATTATACACGGAATTTTGTGAAATCACTACAATAAATTGTGATCGGTGTCCACACGATAGTACGTTTGTTTTTTGCGCGATAAAAAAAGATTGCGCCAATTAAGATTTCCTCGAGGCGCGGCAACTCGTTTAATCAGACCGTTCGTTTTTTCGAAACGTAGGTAGCCGTTTTTGATATAAAGCTGTCGTTTCAAATGAGTATTTCAAATCGTAACATAATGTCACGAAAAGCATCCGTGTTCGTAATAAATAGGTACCATCTTATAGAACGCCACATTTTACTTTTACGTCCGTGAAAAAAAAAAATTAATTTTAAAAATTTGTTCGTTACTTTGTTAGATCAGAATCAAAAACGTATGGGGAGAAAAAATGTATAAATCAATATAGTAAATAAGTTTTTATTTTTTCAAACTGACCGCGCGTTATAACACTCGACGAAAAAACTGTCGGGCTTTTGATAAACTTAAATTGAGAGACTACACTTAAAAACGTACAATTTCCGAAATTTTCTTAATTGAATCGATTCTTATGAAAAAAAAATTAGACGGCGGATCAAATGCTGCCATCTGTCAAAACGTAGGCACAATTCCCATGATTAAAATCAATTTAGAGTTCTTGAATATGGTCAAAACGCACTAATTACAGACAAATAATATTTTGAAAATTTTGTGATAATTCCACGGTGGGCCAGAGATATGGAGCTCAAGGACATGCTCGTAAATTGAAAAAAGTATTAAAAGTTTCAGCACTAAAAAAAAAAAAAAATCTGATAAAGATTCTCGAGTTTATATGTATTTTCTTTTGTTATGAATTTTCTTTGGGGAATGTTCTTTTGATAATATTCTCTGCTCACATCACCACTACTCATCTCTTTCCGCAACCAAATCATTCGACCGCCACCGTCGACTGAAGGTAGGTCAGTAGGTAGGTAATAAAAACCGTTGGACTTACGAGTGAATTGCGAACACAAAAGACCTCGTACTCTCATTATAACACAAGTACGCCGATAACGGTACGTAATACACACGACAGAATTATTATTGTATTAATGTACAGGGTGTTCACAAAAGAATGCTTCGGTTTTTGAAAATCTGTCGATTGACGACGATTCCTTTTTATAATATGGGATTACATTAAAGGTCAAGTTTTTGTACCGCTGTTGGCTCCATCCACTTCGGACGAGCTAAAACAGCCGATCGAAAAGCAGTTGAATAAATCATACACCCCCGCGGACTCTTCTGCGAAAGTCTAAAACTAACAGAAATATACGTATCGTATATTAATGATATTCGTGCAGGAACATTGAAAAAATTACAAAACTCATTATATTTGTTAACATTTGTTTCGTTTTTAAACGATCAATACTTTTTGAAATACGAACGTTCAAAACCGAAGCATTCTTTCGCGAACACACTGTAATTTACAATATATTTAACGCCGGTCACGGTTCGCGTGTAATGCCAAGTGCGCGTACGCAAAAAGCATTTTATATTATTTTTATACGATACATAAAAATCGAGCCACTTATCATTAAAAATTGCGAAATTTAAATAATTTTATTCACTTTCAGCAAACTACATATAGTGTCGCTGATCGAGGATAGTAACGCTCTGCGCACGAGAATTCTAACAAGGTCACGCGCTACAACCGTTCTGTGTGCGTTTTTAAATTGTGTAATACGATTATTATAAATCATAATAAATAATATATTGAAGGACCACATTCCGGAAAGTTCAATTTGTATTTTTTTCACTATTTCTTCAGTAAATGATGATTTTCGTAAAAATTAACATGTCTCCAGCCCCCGCCCAGAAGAAAAATGTTAAATCTCGATCAGGGCTAAAACACAAACGAAGGGATGGAAAGCACAAAACGAAGCACGAATAAATGGTGTGGGATCGATTTAAAAACTCCAAGGTGGCGAGGCCATGGAACTTGTCCTTTGGGTTCTAAACTCTGGTTTAACGGTCGCGAATTGAACATCTATTACGAGTTACCTTATACTCATAAATCGTTATGAAACATTCAGTTTAAACCGTCACCTATCGTGAATTTTTTTTTTTTTTAATTACCTATATCTTTTTATCTTTACATTTAGTGGGTAATTTTAAAGATTAAACATAGGGTGCTAGCCCGAAATGATGTTTTGAAACGTTTTTTATGTTAAAAGTTATGACTCAAAAACAAAAATGACGCAACATCCGAAAATGCCTCAAAAAACTTGAAATTTTCACACGTAAGGATAGGCAAAATTATTAGCATACCAACAAAACCGAGACCAATTATTGGTCTCAGTCATTTGTTACATTAATTGTACCGACCTACCGTTATTAATATAAGACAAATTTCGTGTCGTCAAAAATAATTGATTAGTTAATATTTTGTTAGATTGATTGGCCCTGGCTTTTAGAATACTATATATTTGAAATCGAACAATCGCTCGAACTTCTACGAAAAATAAACTTTTTTTTAAATGCATTCGGTTTTGGTTAGTTTTACTTTTTGCATATTTTTTATAAACCATTTCCGCACGAGTACAATAAACGCACTGACAACAAATCCACGAATACGTCATTCAAATATAGTATTGTCCCTCACGTAGTTGCTTGTATAAAAAAAAATTAAAATTATTTTTAATTTTGAAATACATTTTTTTACAGATTACAGAATGCAGATTTACTATATTTATGAATATAATAAAAATGAAAGCCTAAATTCCGATATTATTTGACAGTGTGTGTATGTACCGTATACGTAAGCCAATAAATTCGGAAAGATGCCGAACAAAAGCCTTGTTCTTCTCAAAAGATATGCGTGTAGGAAATTCGTTTTTAGGAACGCTTTTCGTTTTTGCCAACCAAATTGAACCGGTGAAATTCCAAACGAAAAGATTACCAGTAAGGGCCTAACATAACCAAGGCTGGGCATTAACTCGTTAAAAGTTAAAATGAAAATAAAAGTTAAGTTAATTAACCCGTTAACTTATTTTTTTCGTGTACTTTTAACATGATAAGTTAATTTTCTTTTAACGTAATGTGTTAACTAGTAAAAAAAATTTTTAAAAAATTTACAAAGAAGAAAATTTCAAAAGAAAATACAAAAAAAAATTTTTTGAAGCAGAAAAAATTTCACACTATAGGTAAGTTTTTAGTTAGTTGAAAATTTAAAAAATAAACTTTTAACTTAACTTAACGTATTGTTTTTTCAATTAACTTAATTTAACAAGTTAAAAAAATGTGTATACTTGCTCAGCCTTGAACAATAATGTACCTACTAACGCCCAACATTACCTAAGAATTATTACCTTTACCTATGTTATTATCGTGCGTTTACGAACTGCCTATTTTTTTTTATGTATTTAAATCATCGGCTTCAAAATAGCGGTTATTTTTCGGAATACGTATTTCGATGAACGAAAAGTTCGTTGAAGAAAAACGATAAATTTGACGTATTTATCAACTCAGTGATTTTTAGACAATGATGATCAGTGATTGCGGGGAAGACAAACTCGTCACATGCAGGTATTTTATAAAAGGTGTAAAAGTAAAATTTTACTCCTTCATTTCTCAAATAATATGTCAAGGGAAGGATATATTTAGAATTTTTAAAATATAAAAGAAAACACCCAATAAGTACTATGTAGAATACTAAGTTTGAAATTTAATTTATTTAAAAAAAAACCCGTTAAAAAATCATATACAGGCCGTATAGTTTTACTTGAAGTAATTTAGCAGTAATTCTACGAACTCAGCAGTTAACACAAAAGTTTAAGTTTATTTTTCTATTCCGATTAACTTTGAATTTTGCATCACGACGAGTCGACAAAATCTTTTTAACGATATTAAAGCTTTTCTATAATATTTTATCTATTTATTTATGTATATTTTATTTCCCATTCAACATTTCACACTTAGTCCACATTCTCGGAACATAAAATCGCGCAGGCACAAATGGAATAACAACAGCCAAAACATTCACTGGATTTTCTGCTGTACGAATTTCTAATGCTCAAATATGCTAATCAAATATTATTTGATTCAAATATTATTTAATTCGACGATTCAACACGACCAAGTCGTTTCTTAATTGTTTTCCAAGTCCCATGTCTATGCACATTGACCATTTTACCCATTAAATGACATTTCACAACCATTATTTCAACAGGTTTTTTACCATTTTAAGAGTCTTGTAAATTTTTTTACACGCGTACGTTTTTTACAACATCGTGTCTTTTTTATTAGGTTTACGGTTTACGTCTAATTACACTGCGTGCAGGGTCGTTTGCATATCGCACATATTTTATCTGGTGAAAGTTACGCAAATTCCAATCCTTGAACGTTTAATGTTTTAGCTATTTTAATATATTCAAAATTACTTCAGACTGACTAGGTCCAGTGCGCACATTTTTGCTCACAAACACATACACATAATATTCACACATGAGCACACGGAATATTATTAAAGAATTTTTTCATGTTCCACTTCGTTGAATCATTAGCATTTCGAAAATTCCAGCGTTCAAACTGATTCAAACCAGACACTATTACCATCGTCCGTTATTAGAAAAACCCTCGTTCTGGAATGCAGATTCGGAAGAATTCCCTTTTATAAACCATGAACATTTGTTTGGTATTAAAAGTATTAAAATCAAACATTTGGACTCTAAATATAAAAGAGTAAAATTGATCGCATGAAAAGTGTTCCATAACTTGATTCTAGCTTAAACAAATTTAAGTACCTTTAATGACTTTTTTTTTTTAACAATTCAATTAAAAAAAGCACCATGCATTATTTTATTTCCTTTTTAAATGTTGTCTTGTTTAATTAAAAAAAAAAAAAAATTGTGGTTTATTGTACACTTTTAAATTTGAGATGGCCATTTTATCGGTCTAGTTCAATAATAATTTAATCACAATCTCAAATAATATATCTAAATAATTCAGATACAAAAACATCAAAGCAAGGATAGAAATTAAGTCATCTACACGTGTGTGCTTTAAATCGCTAATCATTTTGTCAGCCTATAGACTTCAACCATATAAATTAAGAAAAATAGAAATTGACCACAGATAAATATTAAAAAATTGAAATTCATTGCTTTTATTGATTTCATGTTAAATAAAATACGATTGTTAGTATAAATTATACATTAAATTTTGAATATGCTTTAAATTATTATACATAGTAATTATTTTTTTAATTTATCTATTTATTATGACCCAAAAGAAACCATCACCAGTATTTAGTGTTAATTAAAATTATTTTAATTTATAAATTCAACCTTTAATTCATCACGCGCGATTGTGACCTTCGTGGTTTTGACATTATTTAAATACTTTTCGTATAGTTATTTTTTTCTTTAATAAATATTTTATAGTTATTATGACGTTTATATTAGCGGTAGATACATAACAAACATAGGCACACCTTTTTTCTCTCTTAATATTGGTACAATATTTTGATGTGACATAAATAAATATTCGTAAAAAGACACGGTTAATTATAGTGTGAACAAATAAAGGAGAAATACATGCAAACATTGAGTGAATCCCTTTCAATGTACAATATGACATACTTCAATTTTGTATTGTTACTGAGTAATAATATCTGCTCTGTTAGTAGACTTTTCATACCAATCTATAATACATTTTGAAAGTATCTAATAAATTTAGTTAATTTAATTTTAAAAATTCACAACATTTTTATTTGGTTTTTAACTCAAAAAGTAAGTAAATTTTTTTAAAAAAGCTTTGACCATAATACCACCGGAGTCTATATACCAATATCAGTGGGGATAATAACTTTAAAAATCTGAGCATTCCTTCTACCCGAAAATTTGTTTGCAGAAAAACAAAAAAAAAAAACATCATTGTTAAACAATACATTCTCCTCGCTGACGTTTAGAATCTAAAAATGTTTATCACTTTGTTTTTTTAGTCGGTGCCGTCCAACACGGTTCATAGTTAAAAAAAACTATATTGCGATTTACGAAATTAGAGACTGGAGTGCAGGTTGATAACTATTAATGGAAATTTAGAGCATACCATTATCACCGAATTAACAAGACGACAAAAAAAAATTTTTTCATTTAATTATTTTATACACTTCAGTGCTTTATTTATTTATCCGAGCGAGCATCAACGTGCGCCCCATACATTTTCCTGAATATATTCCTCTCAAACATTGCCATCCTTTTTGTTCATCAGTTCTTCTCGAAGAAGCCGTGTTTCTGCTCCATAAATGGCAATCGGCCTTAACAAAGTTAAAAACTTTTACGTTCTTGGAGATTGCTCTTGATCTGAAAATTTTACTTAGTCCATAGTAACATCAATTATTTGCTGATTGTTATCTCGTTGATTTGTCTGCTTTTATGTCGTTACGATTGACACTATTGGAATCGGTCCACTCTTTTAAATCTTAATTCATCCACTTCAACGGCTAATTCTTCTCGTACCCGATTCCCATTTTTCCGGCTAACCACCGTGCACTCTGTCTTCTCTTCGTCCTATTTTCTCAGCAGGCTTTACGCGTTGAACGCCTATACCGAAAAGAAACGCCGCGTTATACCTCAATAACAGCTAGCTGCTGCTCCCGGACAGAAAGCGACATAAGCACGTCATTAATACATTATAGGTGAACAGACGTGCACAATATATTTTTATTTTTGGGTATATAGCTGTATAATACTATGTTATACGTATAGTTAACGAGTTTGTGTGCGTGTGTGCACCTTTTAAAACACACACAAACGCACAATAACTTGTACACGAAAAGCCGAGAAACACGCGACGACGACGATGTATATTATGGTAATCGATTGGTAAAATACTAATAACATAATATTAAGTATACCTACGCCACCGACTTAACAGCTCGTATGTGACCGGCGAAAATCCACCATAGCGCCCGTGCGCCATCGACCGTTTCGTTTCGTTCGGGTTTTTTGTTTTCGTTTTTTTTCCAGTCAAATTACCATCATTTTTTTTAGCCTGCGCGCTGATCGTTTCGCACATTTTATTTCATACTCGCTGTCGCGTACACAAAATTAGATTTAGGTGCACAAACATAACTATAATAGCAATTATATTTGTTTCGTATATATTGTACGTAACCCGCGTAATATCAATTATTACGTTCGTTTTTAACAACTTTTTACTAATTATTAGACGTAAAAATCATACACGTAGTATAATCCGGAACTATATAATATTATATACTATACCGTGTGTATTTTTTTTTTTTTTTCGTTTCAGTGGTCGTTTTGGTTAATTTATCGCTGTCCCGTCAGGAATGTTTTCCCCGTGAGTAACAAACATAATATTAATAATTATTCTACAACGCTGCGATATTGTTAAAAAAAAAGTTTTTTTAAATTAACAATGAATTGGCATTTTTACTACGCCGCACGATAATAAATAATATAATCGTTCAAAAATAATAATGTGAAACGTCTTGAGTAGACATTATACTACTCCGGTGTATAAATTTTTTAATTACATTCTCTGAGCGCACGAAAGAAGACGTAAAAAAATTTAAAAATTACCAAAATACGTACAGAACACTATAGTATTTTCAAACGATCTAAATAAAAAACGCACCAAAGTGTACATATTATGATACTTGCCCGTGTAACACAATAATCAAAAAAGAACTTGCGCCCACGTATAATAATAATCACTACTACATACTACTAGATAGGTCCATGAATAACAAACGTAAAAATCGACAAGTACACACCTAACAATTTTATTTTATCGACCCAAATGAAGGCCGTTCGAATCGTTTTTTTATTCGTCACTGTCGTGCCCGGAGTCATCGGTACTAGTACGGAATGTTCGGCATATCAAGGTACGTCAATGTAAAATAATACGTGCTTGTACGAGTGTGTTACGAGTGTGTTACGCACATGGCTGGGCATTAACTCGTTAAATGTTAAAAAGTTAAGTTAATCCACTTGTTTTTTTTTTTTTTAAACTTACGACTATAGATAAGTTGATTCGTTTTTAATTTAACGTGTTAACTTTAAGTTGATCAGTAATAATTCAAATCTTTTTGAGTAGGTATTAGAAAACAATTATTTAAAGTGGATGGTAAATGTCATACTAAACCATGCGAATTAAAACTATTATCTTTATTTTAAGTCAAGTCTATTTTTTTTTTTTTTACTTTTAATTTAAAAAATTAACCTTTAGTGGAACTAAACTAATTGTTTTTTTTCCATTACCTTAACTTGACGAGAGTATAGTATGATTTGGGATAGGATCTGGCACCGCAGTCACCGGAGTCAATTAATTTTTTTCCAAATTCTTTTCCCGATTGAAGCTAACATCACCAAAGTGACTGACCCAAAATGTTTACCTCTCTTTTAATTTAAAACTTTTTTTTTTTCTCCGATTTAAACTTACATCACCAAAGTGACTAACGTAATTTTTTTTATATATCTATTTTCTCTCCAACCTAACTTAACCAAACCGTAACTAAAATTATTATTGAAAAAAAAAATGTTTAAAATAGAAGAGAGGGTGTGAATTTCGGATCAGTCACTATGGTGATGTTAACTTAAATCGGGAAAAAAAATTTGAAAAAATTCAACCAACTCCGGCTGCGGCTGCGGTGCTAGAACCTACAAAATCATACTACTAACGAGTTAAAAAAAGTTGTTATCCTGCCCAGCCTTGGTTATGCGTATAGTGTACCTAACGAATTTTTCATAATAACATTTTATTAATAAATTAATTAATAATGATTAATAGACATGTTGATAACCATCATTAATTTTACACAAAAGTCATAACACGTGCGGCTATAAAGGGTGCATAAAATGTTTAATAGCTTTTATTATTTCTGTATTATGTTTTGCTAAATCGTCGGTTTATGCAAAAAAAAAAAAAGAAAGAAACAGAATAATAAATTGAGATAATATTATTTAATTTCTTATACTATTCATAAATAATGTAAACTTAACTTGTCTTAGGTGCCTAACCCGAATAATTATTGAATTTTCGGCTACAATGACTCTAAATCGATACGTTTTTGTCGACGAATCTTTCATTGACTCAGCACGGTGTAGCCGATGGGCTATTCATTAAATTTCATAAACTGTATTATATTCTTTATTCTACGCGACTATGCGCTGTTATCGACAAACATGAATATATTTCTACAATCTGTGTACATTACTATAACTATTATAGTAGTATATTATAATAAGTATGTTATACTGTTATAACTATTTCATAAGTTCATTATTTGAATTCACCAAATCAAAAAGATGAATATTCATAAAATTTTATAACTGTAGGTATCCACTGCAGCACCCCTCTAAATTATAATATACCTGCTTAGCGAACTTGAATGTTACCTGGTATTCTCTTTAAATTAGAACTGACCTTAAGCCTTCTCAAGTGTTAGAATGCAGGTATAGTGCACGTTTCTGTTGGCCAAAAGTTCGTGTTTTCTTGAAGTGACTAATTTGTTTTGAGAATATTAGATCAAAGAAAATTTCGAAGAAATTACCGACTAAAATTCAGAACCATGCAAAATCAAATAACAGTTTTCCTGCCGTTAGACGAGCGCTTGGAGATTAAAATCAGTCAAGTCCCCACGGTATTATAAAAACCTTACAATATTCTCTTTGATAAGAATATGAATAAATTATAAGTACCTTTTGGCGTACAACTTGTCTCCAACAAAACTCAAACGTTAAAGCACTTTATTTCACCAGACTTTCAGTTTGTCTGCAATTATTATTGAATTACTACAAGCCACTCTAAAATCTTTTCGTGGGGAGCAATCGATAAACTTCGATATATTTTTTAAACGTTAATATACGATTCCTGTATACAATTTTGGTGATATAATTTTCATCCGAAATGTATTTTTTATCAACCGTAAAAAGAATATGCTCCAAAGGTTTCAAAAATTAATATTTTTACCGATTCAAGTATCATCAAGTCCAATCGGTTTAAGTTTAAGAGAACGGGGTATATTAAAATTCTGAGTGGATATGAATTTAGTCGATTTTGAATCACTCGGTTCACTCTCCCCTTGTCTATTGGAACGTATACTTAATTTTACAATTTTTTATTGGAGGTGCATCATCTGGGTAACGGCCCATAGTGAATAATTAATTAATTAATTTAAAATGCGAAACATAAATAAAATTAATTATTAAACTGCAATATTTTTTCTGGTTAGGTAACCTTTTAAGAAAAGAAAACTGCGAAACAAAAAAATTTTGACTTTACCCATAGTCTACCTATTATTTTAATTTGATTTGCAATCGTCGACATTGACATTTGTTGTTTTTTTTTTTCTCTCCTCGCCTCGTCACCTACGATTCAGCTCGATCCATCAAATGTTACGAGTGCGACAGCGCCAAGGACCCTCGCTGCAAAGACCCGTTCAACTACACCGCCATGCCTCAGGATCAACCGCCGCTGGTCAGCTGCAACGGGTGTTGCGTAAAAATGGTGCGATTCGTCAAAACGGGTAATAAAATGATACGGGTAAAATGTTAGTGAATTTAAAAATAGTGAATTTACCAAAAGCGTCTTCGGGTAAATGTTTCAAGAGAGTTTTTAGGACCGTAAACAAAGAGAGAGTTGACAGAGCTGTTACCCGACCGAATACTCGTCTGATCATTGATGCCAATGTATTTTTCAAATGATCGACAACATAATCGTTGGCTACTTTCTGAAAAACACTTTGTTTTTTTGCATTTCATCGATTTTTGTTTGGATTAATAAATTGACGTTGCTCCCGCGAATTGGTTCCAACTCATTTGGGCTAAACATATATGTGTACACCGTCTGCTTGATAAAACACCAGACATAGGGTCCGTATACCTAGATTCAATTCCTATAAACCTCACCACCAATTGTGACAGAGTTGTCCGGCCCAATTTCGATGAGATCTGACTGTTTTTTTTTTTATTATTATTTCTAGTAAATCTTAATAAAAAAAATTTAAAAAATAGTAAACAACAGTTTGTACCGCTAGTATTCAGTTTTAAACGACCTTTTGAATATACCGTCCAAACGAATAAAATACAAAATTAATTCAAATATAAAATATATATTTTATAACCTCGCGCAGCACATTATAACTATATAGTTGATGGGTTTTGATCGGGAAATGTTTATTATTAAAATTTTTTATTTATACCAAATTTAGTCTTTATCCTTTGCTACACACTGTTTATTAGATGGTAAATATTTTTCAAAGTAAAAGCATACATTACAGCTGGTACACAACTGCTTCGGCAGATTTTTTTATTACAATAATAAATCATAATCAACGTAACACGTCTAAAATCTGAATTATACACCCGCGTTTGATTTTACATTTTTGAAACTATAACAACGTACCTACCGATGTGTTCTCGCACAAATAATAATCACGTAAATAAGTAACAAGGGCTGGTAACGACTTTATTCGTCTTGTTGCCTAATTGAAAAACAAAAAGTCAAGTCAAACATAACTTAAAACAAAGATTGTATTAATATTTCACACGGTTTCGTACATACGGCAATGACACTCGCTCAGTTTTAAAAAAATTGTTTTCGCGTTTTGTTTGAAATTTTCTTGTTGGCGGTAATTTTTTTTTCTCTCTCATCATTGTTGGATCAAACAAATAAATTTGTTTGGTTAAAAGTTTAGTAAAAAAAAAAAAAATAAGCGTATACAGCTCATTACTAACTTGATTTTGGGTTTTTATCAACGACTGTCCAGCATTGAGAATAATAATCGCAAACACACTTGTCCACCCCGAAATACGCGTACACGGCGCTAGGCGTGGGCGAAGTGGGCCATTGGCCTCGCACCTCAAAGGGCCTCGCGTTCCAGAGGTTTATTAAAAAAAAATTTAAAAAAAAGGGCCTCTTTAATTCTACTTTGCCCACATATAAATTTTACCTCGCGCCGCCACTGACTTTGAACACGACCTTTGTTTAATTCTGAACACGTTTTTGTTTTTTCCACCGTTTTCCGTTTTTGTTCGCGCAGCGTACGAGAGCGTCAAGCGAACGTGCACGTCACAGCTGCAGATCAACCTGTTCATGGTGGACCACGTGTGCATGATGGAGGGCACGCGGACGGGGCACATGTGTTTCTGCGAGGAAGACAACTGTAACGCGGCCGCCGAGCAAACGCGGTCTTGGACACTAGTCGCCGTGGCGGCCGCGTCGGCGGTGTACTTGTTACGGCTGCGGTAGAAATGGGATGTCCGTTGGACACGGATTGTTTTTTATACACTTTCAACATTTTTTTTTTACATTATTTACATATTAGCATGACTGTTGTATCCTATAGAGCGCGTATGAATGTCTCGTCAGTGACAGAGGTATTATATTTGGTAGTTCAAAAAAAAACCTACTGAAAAATCAAAAACATTCTAGTTAGTAGAGCACATCTCTGATCCTAAACGTTTAAGAACGCGGTGTAGAAAAACAACGTTTAAATTGTATCGATGTTTATAAGTACGTGGACGATTTATTGCATACATCTATGCGACTCTACTGTTGTAATCACAAAAAACGACACAATATATAATTAATAAATAATCACAAATGTCGTGGTGTCAAGCGTCGGCTTCCGATATTCTATTCAAATACATTCAAAATATTACTAAAATTATGTACTTGTTCGATGGAATAATCTAACGCTATCGAACACACGTTTGTGTTTTAGACTTGGAACTTTAATGTCATATTATTACAGCCGTGTATAATACTGTATACATTGTTATTGTATTTCTTTTGCCGATAAGCGCGTTACAACGGAAATCAAAAATTATTAAGCTCAACCATTACACGTCTAATAATGTTAAATTTATACGACACATAAATATATAGTGTATTTATATAAGTTAATTATAATAAATCATGAATACATACGAGTAAATAACAATGTTAATATTCACAATGAACAAATTGTAATTTGTAGTAATGATATCGATAATAATAATACATTTTAAACATTATAATTACACGCGTTTAAATTATATATATATATAAATTAGTAAGGCGAATACTATTGTGTAAAAACTTGTTAATAAAACCTAAGTTAACAGTAGTAATACAAAAAAATTTACAGTATTAAAAAATATGCTCTGTGTCGGAGCTCAGATTTGATTTTAAAAAAAAACTGAGCGACAATTCCGAAGTAAGTATACAGATACACAAAAGTCAAATATTTAAGTACAGCAAAACTAAAACTATAGTTTACAACGCGATCAACACGGCATAATAATAATGATCGACAAAAACCATACGTACATAACTCAACGGCAAGGCTCGGCAAGTTAACCAATGTTTTTAACTCGTCAAGTCAAGTTGAAATAACAAAAAGTCAAGTTAAAAATCAACTTTTTAAACTGATCAAATCAAAAGTTAAATATAAAAAAAAAATTAACTTAATTTAAAATAAAGATAATGTTTCATATTTTTAATTCACATGGTACCTAATATGACATTTCCTCAACTAATTGTTTTCATATTTTTATTTGAAATTGTCTTCTAGTAATTTTTTCTTTTTTTTTTAATGTTTCATTATTACAGAATAACTCAAAGGTAACATGTTAAATTATTAAAACTTTAACTAACTTAAATTCAAAGTTAACAGAATAATAAGTTAACGAGTTAACTTTTTAATGCCCAGCCTTGCCCAACGGTTATTATAGTTAAATCTATACTAACATACACTCAGACAGAGTCTCTGTTTTTTCTAAAAAGATTCGTGTTGTCGAAATTGTCGTTACAAAAAATGCTCTAGAGAAATGTTTAAAATAGTAAAAATACACATATTATTTTTATAATAAATTAACTTTTAATTAGCTATTCCATTTAAATAAGATACAAAAATAGATATTCACATTTAATACAAAATGAACCATTTAACCGCATTTGGCCAAAACTAAATTTATACATAAAAATTTATTACGTAGGTTTAAGTTTACAGTTTCAATATTGACGGGTAGAGAAACACTTTATGAGACCTCTATTATTATGTTTCCCAAAAAAATTATAATACTTATTAGTGAGGGATAACCTAAATAGATAAACATAAAATTGGTTATGACAGTCGATTTGTACACATTGTAACTAATTTTCAGTTCAAAACATTTTGCAAGATGTCTACAGGAATTTTTTTTAGGCAATTGACGACCACTGGTCCAACCTAACATCAGTAGTCCTAACATATTTTATTTTTAAAATATTTTGCTTTTCACATTTGTTAAAAAAAATAATTTCAGTTCCTTATGTTAGAATTAACGCAAAAGCATTTAAGTGAAAATCACAAGTATTCGATTTCACTAACGAAACTATGAATCAGTAAATAACAACAATACA
Organism: Hormaphis cornu; assembly: GCA_017140985.1. Classification (NCBI taxonomy): domain Eukaryota; kingdom Metazoa; phylum Arthropoda; class Insecta; order Hemiptera; family Hormaphididae; genus Hormaphis; species Hormaphis cornu. The sequence continues at coordinate 16,002,112 of CM029361.1, forward strand.
ACTAAAACAGTTACAATTCAGATAAGATGAATGACTAGAATTTTTTAAAACATGATTAATTTTAAAAACCAGACTCTTGGCACATATTATAAACAATACTTTTTAAAATAATTTTTAAGCGTTATAAGTGTTTATATAAAATACAATTTTGTTTAATGTTTATTTATATTTGAGTTAGGAACTAAAGAGTTAAGATTGAGACACAAAGAGTTATGTTAGCGATGAAAATTGAAAACTTGCGTGTTTAAATGTGTAGTACATACGCATAAATGCACATCAATCTGTAAGTGGAATATTTTAAAACGGTATATTACACGATCAAACTTTAAAAGTTACATAAGTGGTAATAGAAAAAAAAAATACTAATAAATACAAACAATACTGCTAGTACCATCATTTTGTTGTAAACAAAAAGAACACATTTAAATGTGTTGCCATTTGTTGTAAATAAAAAGAACGCGTTTAAATGTGTTAGCAGTCAATACATGTTGGGTGAAGGTGTGTACAGATAATTAGTGCTAAACGAAAGTTGCACATTCTAAGCTAAATATAATATAATATATGTATATGCAAGCGACTCAAAGGGAAGAATAAAAGTCCGAGTGTTCCTATTCGTTGACTGTGTACGATTTGGTTGTGGTAGTTGTAGTGTTATTGCTGATTGTTGACAAGCAATTATACTTAACGGTGTTGCTCTTGGTAGTCATTGAATTTTTATTAAACGCATTTTTGTGGTTCGAGCCTGCAAAAAAAAAATCCAAAAACAAATTTTTAACAAGATAATATTATACGTATATAAAACGTAAATATTTTAGCTAGGCCAATGGTATTTTTAGGATTTCTTGCAAATCCCTGCTCTCTCAGGTTACGTGCTGGACTGTGCCATTAATATATAAAGCAAGCTAAAGCAAAGTGATTTTGATGAGTGCGATACAAAAGCAAGGCAGCATTTGCAAAATTATCAACTAACTGCGAACAATGATTAAGAATTAACTTAAATAAGCAAAGCAAGTGTTGATAAATGTTAAAAGCAAATATGAAATCTTGGGGAAGGTCTGAGTTATGCCATCACCCTATTCACTATGAGTAAACAATATTAAATGAATTTATTAGTCGGTGGTATACCTGAACTGTATGAATACAATTTATTTGTGTCCAAATGAAACGTTTCGTTAAAAGTGTTCAAGCTAGTTTGATCATTTGAGTTGTTGAGCTTGTACATATTGTAGGCATTAGATTGAATATTGTCTCCGTTCACGTCAAAACTAATGTTGTTGAAATGATCAGGAGTAACTCTATAAATACATGATTTGCTACTTTACCAAAAACATCACACACACAAAACATCCTGGAGATTGAGTTTTTTTTTTTTTTTTTTTTCTGTAAATTAGTTAAATGCATTCATATGAATGGTTGAAAATTTGTCACAAATAACTGAGAGCCTTACATATAGCAACTTAATTTAACTGCCAATATAAACTCAATCCCAAAAAAATGTTATGTTACTTAGGAACAGAAACACAGACATCAAATGCATGATTGTAAATCTCAAATAACAGTACTGAAGCATTATATGAATAATCAATTATGGAACTAAAATAAGTAACATAATAACAAAAACAAAACAAACAATAACTCTAAGCAAAAATTATTTTATACTAAATAAAATAGGTATTCATTTTTTCTCTAGAGGTAAAAACAGGTTTTATTGTCATTTCCGCTAAAATCATTTTCCCTACTTAATCGTAACTATTTCCCTTAAATTTTGAAGTAAATTAATTATGAATATTATTGCTTAAAACAATAATGTTTATAATGTACTACAAAAATTTAAAACCAATGTAAAATTCTACTAAAATATAAAATGTATTAGATAATAAGAACGAATGCAGTGAACAACATAGGTATTGTTATGTACCTATTCAGTTTTTAATATACTTAAAACGGTTTACATATACAATGACATCTGTGCATTGTCGTATTGGTATTATCTTTTAACAACTGTCAATTATTTACATATTACTCGTAAAAAAATTTCCCTGGAATATTGCAAATCCATTTTATATTATCTAGAAGTCACGTAACGTATGATTTTATTTTTATGTGAATTTCAACTTAAATAATAAAAAAAAAAACACTGTCATGAGTTAAAAAACAGACAAAATATATTGAAATATTTTGTAACAGCGTTTACGTTTGCACGGATATCAATATTTTAACAAGAATATTTATCGATCATGTATTGTCATACTATAGTACTTGATTATAATAATAAATATAATATATTATAATTATAATATAATTATTAAATAATATAAATATAATATATTATTATAGTTATATATACATGAAGAACATTTACAGCAATGTTTGATTATATTAGAGTAAAATGTAATTATTATATTTATTAGTAAAATCAATACAATGTATCAGTAAATATTCCATAACTTTGTATCATATAATAATGGCACATTGATTATTTACAGTAAAAATTATTAAAAATAATAATGATGTTAAAATTATAAGTAAATCTAATGTTATCATGCACTTATTTCAGAACAGGCCTATATCATTTGTGTCCAAAATTTTTATAAACATACGGTGTAATTGTGTTTCTTTAAATTTGTATTTCGTTAGAAATGTTTTCAAATGGTAACTGCACTTTTTTGTTTCTTAATTTTTTTTGAAATATTTATTTATAAGAATTTATTTGAAACTATTAATTTTTTTTTTATTAATAAAAAATGTATACACACATATTTATTTATATTTGGTGACAAATTGTAAAACTGTTAGAAATTATTGGTAGTTTTACAACGACTAAAAGTAAGTTCTACTCACATTAACGGGGATTTACTATCCATTTGAAATGTAATTACCTACAAGATATAATCTGCTGAAAATTCAGAATAATTTTCACCTCTCCCTCCTCCCCATATATATTATAGTCATATAACATATTGTCTTCAGTCAATTCTTTAAAGTACAAAAACATCACTTGTAGAACATTGCCCGGAATATTAATACTCTACGACTAATTATAGACAAAAAAAATTATCACATTAATATACATCAAAAAAAATCAATAAGTTCATATAGAAAATATTGTAATGTTTTCTTTGCTAAGTGTGAATGAAGGGAATATCCAATAAAGTTACTATCAAATTTTGCCAGAACGCGTCTATATGTAATTTCTATAGCAATTGGCAATCTTAATAGGGAAATTGTAGTTTTGAAAAATTTTTACAATTCAGAACAATAATACCTGTATACTACCATAAAGTTTTTTATTGGAATTTTGAAAAAAAAAAATAACCAAAAAATTCAATTTTCAACAACGCAGTCAATTTTAAACACTAATAACTTTTAAAAATTTGAAAATGACAGTATGATATCAAGAAGTATGTATAGATTGTATATTTAATGTAACAGACTTCTAACTACAAAATTTAAACTAGTGTATGAAAAACTTAAAATGCAAAATTTCTATTTTTAAACTGTATTAACTGACTCAAAAATAAACAAAAAATTTTTAAAATATTTTTTAGCTTCATCGTAAGTATTAACTATAAGTGTACTCAATCAAACAAAAATCAATCTTTAAACAAAAACAAATCATGGAATATTCCCCTTAAATACCTGTTACTGCTAACAGTTCTAACAATTCCCCATCAATATTATTTGTATACAAAATATGAGTAACAAAATTACTTTTGAAGAACCTAAACAATGCCATCATGAATATTTTATTTAACTGATGTATAATCAAAGTTAAACTTAAATTAGTCTAACACTATAAATATGTCTACAGCATTTACTGGTCAGTCACAAAACTTATTAAAAACTTGGGAATTTAAAAAATGTTTGTAAACATGTTTGAAGTAATGGGTTTGGGGAATGGATATCTTTGACTAGTTGTGTGATGTGAATAAATATTTTAGTTTAGTTGCAACCAAGCAATAACTCAACATCATCCCATGATTTACTCTGAATTTCATCTATTTTTATAGACACTGAACTGTTACACAGAACTGTTAAATCTAACACAAAAATATATCTGTGAATTACAAATATCTTTGTACTATACATAATTAAGTAATTATTAATATGGTACATGATAGTTTTTAAGGTAAGGGAAAACGATTTTGCTGGAAACTTCAATTGGGAATTTTTGGGAGTAAACCCTAGTTGGCTGAAACAAATTGGACTCTTGTGTATACCTGCTTCCATTAAACTGATGTTCGAAAGATGCATCATTTTCTAACAGTTCAGTTGGACTTGATCCGTCATCTTTGGGCTTATACTTTGCTTGTCTGATGACAACCAATCTTTGTCTAGCCTCTTCTAATTCTCGTTCAATTCGTAAAACTTCTGACCTATAACACGTATATGTCATAGTGTTATTAATAATGTAACTAAGATCTTAATGGAATCTCAGGAGTAGGCTTATTACCTAGCATTAATTTCTTGAGCGATTCCGCCTACCATTCGTTTGCTAAGTACAAGACTGCGCTCTTCGTCGTTTTGAATGGCTTGTTGAGCCGCTTTTACAAGATTGTCTGTTGCACGTTTGACGGCATTACCAGCAGCCTAAACAAGAACATTTTAAAGAGATTGTTAAAAGACAAACTTGTCAAACAACATTTTATATATTTTACCAATAATCTCTTGGTAGAAGCACTGTCTGGATCTGCTTTCACTTTGCACGATACTAACAGCTGCGCAGTTGATGATGCAACTTGTTTGGCTGACGATATCAGTTTTTCTTCACTAGAAATTCCTTGAACCAATGCGTTTGCTGACTCCACAAGACTATGAGTAGCAGCTGCTACAAGTCGAGATGCTGAAATCAAACCTTCCGACCATTGTCCATCATCTGAACTAGTCAGTGGTCTTCGACTAACCTATGAGACAAAGAACACCATTTAAATTTTATAAATTGAATACACATTTTGGTCTAATGATATTTAAAATCATAGTTATCTTACTTTTCCTGAATCAATAAGCTCACGTTGTGCCGCAGATGCTGCTTTAACTAGAGCTGATGTGGCAGCAGCAATGGATTTTGCTGCTTCTAAAATCACTTCGTCAAAGTTCCATGATGAATCCGTTGCTTCCTGGAAACAAATAATAAACACAATTTTATAAATGTCCCAACAATTGGGCATATAATTTGTTAAATTGAAATGAGTCAGAAACAAAAAAACATTTTTGCTAAATGATTAATAATATAACTCTGGAAAATGTGTCATACTGTACTTTGAATGTAGTTATAAATGTCAATTATTAAAACCTTAAAAAATAAAAAAAACTTTCACATAGAAAATCCAATAATAAAAACATTTGCTTCGTGTACCAATAATATTACCCAAATATTCAATATGGTGGAGAAAATGTTTTAAATATTTGATTTCTCAATTTTATTACCTCATTAACTGATCTCCTGGGACGTAAACTGGCAAGTTTTTTTGCAGCAGCATCAATAGATTCTGCTGCGCCCAACAACTCGTTCTCTGCAATAATAGTAGGATCTTCGGGGCTAACCCAATCATTACCTAAATAATTACACACATATAAACATTATTTCTTTAAATTAAATCGTCAAAGTTCAATACCTTTAATCATTTCTGTGACTGATATCAACTCGGTAACATATTGTGCGATTAACCGTGAAATTGTTTGAAGCTCTTGCTTGGAGTCAGTACTAGAATTTGGTTTTGATATTATCAACAAGACTTTCTGCAACAACAGTCTGTATTCTTGAGCAATGTCATATCCAGCTTGTAAAGTTTTTGCCTTCAAATCAACATTTTCAATAGTATTACTGCAACCCTAGATAAAGTGCACGCAGTATTAAAACAATAAAATAGTGCATTTATCAAAACATAACAATGGTATGATATTTTTAAATTATTTAAATTACTTTGCAAACAGTAAGTAAATCCGATATAGCTTTGCGTCCCATGTTAGCAGCTACAATAACATCTTCTTGTTTACCACTGTTTCCAGCAGAAACTGCTTTTGCGGTGGCCATTGTAATTGGCTTTGTGCAACGTACTAATTCTTCTACAGTTGCAGTTGATTTTACTGTTTCGTGTGAGTTTAATGCCTGAAAAATTATATAATAGTTAAATTGAAAAGAAAACTTATTAAATTGCAAAGCTAATAAATGAAATTGTATACCCTGATTTCTTGACCAATGACTTCAATAGTTGACTCAAGAGCTCTTGTCCCACGGGTGTGTTCATCTTCTACAGCTTTTACAGTTTTTAATAACGATGTTACGTTTGTCACCATAACCTGAAAAATTGTAAATAAGTACAAATGCCCACTAAGGTAATTTTATTGGTTATGTTAAATTACTTTTGCGCTTTCTTTTAATTCATTCATTGAAGGATCATTGATATTATTTCCAGAAGCCGCTTTTGTTGCTTGTATCAGGTCTCCTAATGCAGTGGCCACATCTTTCACGGCATTTATCAACATGACCTATGTAATAATTATGCATTTATTTTTATTTTTTACACACGTCACAAGGGTACTTAAAATGCCTACAATTTGTGACTTGAATTACTTAGATATTTTGAAATTATATTTTCATCTCTTATCTCGATGGTCCAAACAATAATTTATTTCTAACACTGATTACCTTTTTGTTTTTAAGACAGATATTTATTTTACTACTAGTGAGATATTACATACTTTTATCACCTTACAATCTGATTTATTTTTCTAAGACACACACAAAAAAGAATTATATGTACTTTATAGAATCTTAATTTAAAATGATTAACTTTTAAACAAAAATTGTCATTTATTAACAATTAAAAAAGTTGATAAAACATAATTTTAAATACTACAGAACTACAATAATTCACTTTATAAAAGATTTAAATAGCATTGTAATAGCACCAGTTTATTTATACCTTAATAGTTAAGTCTTTTAATAAATGCTAACATTAACAATGGCAACAAAAACATGTTACTGACCTGAGCTTCTGGATTGTTAGCTCCTAAAGAAGCAGCACCAAACTTCACAACATCAGCCAATTGTATTATAGTTGATACAGCGTTTTGAGCAGCAACTGCCAATTGTTCCTGAGAGGAAGCCGCACCTGAGAAACATAAAAAGATTTAAGTACCTGTTAGGTTGAATTTAGTGTTATTTAAATTTTTTTTTTTCTAATTTAAACCAATAAAAATTCCACATATTTCTCACAAGTTATTTATTTGATGTTTTTCTGAAAACAGTTTTAAACAGAATTATGTTAACTTTTCAAACAATTAATATAATACTTTTAAGTTCATTAAAATTACATAAAATACTTAAACTTTATGAAATTGTGATGAATGATTCCAAAGGTAAAATAACCGAGTTATTATTTATAATGAATCGAAAACAATCATCACCAGAATATAGCTAACCAGTGAGAAATTTTTAGTTTGAAACAAAACATAAAAATAAATTCTAACCAGTAACCAAAGTCTTAGTATCTTCAACTAATGCTTTAGCAGTTTTTAAAATATTTTCTCTGTGATCAGAAAATGTTTCGTTTTCATTTTCTGCATGAAGTGTTCCAGCTGTTGCAAACAGTATTGTTGTATCCAAATCTCCAATTATTCCAGAAACTGTACTTGCCGCATTTATGCATGCTTGTGTGCCACGAGTTCCTCCAGACGATGATATTTTTTGCAGTATCTAATAGTACAAAAATGTTATTTAACGTTCATAAAAACACACAAATAACAAATGATTCCATACTCGTTGTTTTTCTATTTCTGTCACACTATTTTGCAACTGTTGATCATGCGTAGACTTGTGATAACCATAATTATGGTTATTTATTTGTGTATCATGATTATACTCGTACTGCTTAGTTAAAGTTGATATATCCATTAAATTGTCACCTAAAGGAAAAAAACAACAATAAGCACCAACAATTCAAACACACTTTGAACATACAACAAATGGTGTTAAAATCTTTATCAAGATGCTACATTTCATTAGTACCTGAATTACTAGAATCTTTAATGGAATCTGACTGATCAATGAAGCCAGTGTCATTAGACAACTTTGAATATTCTTGAACTTGGAAAGTTTTTTCAGTATTGAATCTTTTTTCTCTAGAAACAGGCGATGTACAAACATCAACCAAATTACTTAAACTCTCGCCAACAGCCCTAATCCATTAAAAAAACATTGATTATTTAAACATTCAACTAATAGTCCATTTATGTATGGTTTAATGCACTACAAATAATTATTTACCTTGAAGCACTAGTGAGACGATTGACCAGTTGATTTAATGTCGTCGTAACTTGATATGCTGCGTCTGATAGCTCTTGTAATAAATGAGCATTGTTTTCATGTTGTGTTAAATTACAAACAGAAACCAAGTCGTCAACGGCTTTAACTACTTCTCGTGCAGCAGCCATTAGTTGTTCTTTGCAGTTTGGATTTTCCACAGTACCAGCAACAACCTAAACAACAAATAGTTGAATAGCATAAAAAAAGAATAACATCACTCAATCGGGTATATAAAACTAACAAAAATTATTAGAGTTGCTAATCATACTTACTTTTGTACAGGCTACTAGCTGGGAAGTTGTAAGCGCACAAGTAGTAGCAGCACTAATAACGTGTGATTGGTGTTGAGGTTCTACTGTTGCTGCAACATTTTTAGCTTTGACGACCAGAGCAGCTGTTGTGTTAGCTACAGCTTTGGCCAAACTCAATAAAATTTCACGAGATTCATCACCTCCATCATCTCCAATCTGTGTCAAAACTTTTTGTGAAGCTTCGCCGACTCTACTAGCAGCATTCAATAAACTTTGGCGTCCCTGAATATTGTAAATCCAAAATTGTTATAACAAACATACATATTAAAATCACACAAAACATAATGTATTACACATACAACATTTGAATTTGGTTGAACTGCTTTCAAAAGATCGCTGAAGGCAGAACATAGTTTCCGCGCTGCATCTAACAAATGATCACCAGAAGGTGTAAGAGCAGCCAGAACACGTACTCCCTGGCTCATTTCCGGTAAATTAGTAGTGATAGATGTAATAGCTCGTTCTACACTAGTATAATCAACGTCTCCTGAAATTTTAAGAATTACAAACCACTGTTCCGACTGTAATCAATCTGTATAAATAGGTTACATATAAAAACTCACCAGATGTCATAGTGACTACTTGAGCTGTAGCAGCATTCATAGCTGCAATCTGAGAGCTAACATTTTGTATGTTTGAGTCTATAAACGTTTCTTTCATTTTAGTAGAAGCCTAAAAATTGAACATAAATGTAAAACTCAAAATACAATTCAACAGGAAATTATAAGTGATGACTTACAGCATCATTTCCATACTCTGGTATGACTGCTTTGGTTATCAATTCTTTTTCTACTGTAGTTATGATTTCCTGACTATTAGATATTGTCATGCATAATGCTTTTTGTGGAGCACTAAGTACTTTGATTTGTTTATTTTGTGGTCCCTGTAAATTATAAATACAAATTATTTTAAATATTCAAACACAGAATATACAAAGCAAACTGACCACAGAGGGTGTATGGGCTATATTGACTCGTCCGCTAACTGTAGTGTACTGAGCATTACCCACATGTCCCTGTCCAATCGGCCGAGCTCCTATTATAATATTAAATAATAATATTTAACTACATTAAATAATAATTGTGAAAAACACAATAAAATATAATGACTTACAATACATGACAAAATAAACAACAATACAACTTACTACTTGATTGTATAAAAAAAAATTAACTTTTATACATACAAAATTAATGCATTTTAAATATGAGATAAAATTTCTTACATACACTCATAATGAGATGGAAGAATTTCTTTTTACACAAATAGCCAGAAATAATAAGATTTAATGTAAATATGCAAGTTTTTTTTGACTTTAATAAAAAAATATTTAAAAAAATTTATGTATTTCTGGGTAATTTAAAATGAATTAATAAGCACACACAACATATAGGTTTTAATTAAGTATAATACATTTTGGATTAAAAAGCATATAACTAATGAAGATAATCTCCAAAAATGTATGTTAAATAGCATATAATTGAAATGTGTTCAATAATCATTAAACAACAATTTGATTTTATTTATATTTTGTAACTAAAACTACATAGTTATGTTAATTTTAATTTAAAGCTCTATCTTGTAACATGCATGCATTAAAAGAACTGACATTTCAAGCGTTTTGAAGACATTTGTATACGTTGAAAAATTATTTCTGTTTTTACTAAAAATATAAAACCAATTGAACATACAGTATGATTTTCAAAAATACTGACTCTTTTAGTATACTTTTTTTATTTTTTATTTTTAATACTATATTTGACATACTGTCACCTTAATTTGTACATTTACCTATGCTCTATCAATTGTTAAATATGTTTTTGTACATTTTTGTACTAGATATTTTTACATTCTTCTCTCAATTAAAAAAATGCTTTTACTATAGGTACAAAACACAAATTAAGAAACATTTTAAACACGTACATAGGACATTACAGTATATTTTAATTACTTCCAAATATTACTAACAAAATAAAATTAATATAAATAATATTGATTATACTACAAAAAATTCAATCAAAGCTACTAAACACAGGAAAACAAAATGCAATAGGCGTTACAAATCAACAACTTTTGGTAAAAATATTTCCGAAAAAACCTATAAAGTGAAATATATTGATACTAAAAATGTACAACTGAAGAGGGAGAATGAAATACAAAGAGGAAACAGTACAGTATAAACTCATTGATCGGGAATCAATTAATATTACCTTTGAAACTCCAGTTTGTCTGCATCACGGTGTATTTATTAAACACAATGCCATGGAGTATTCTAAATTCCTGGATAAAAAATTATTTTTCTAAATAGTGCTTCTTTTTCACGAGCAAAAAATCAATAGGTTAGGTAACCTAACCTACACACATTTGTCATCGTATTCCAAAATTATGAAAAATGTACTGCTTAACATTATAACACCATACTATATTTTTAAGTTAAAAAAAAACATTAAACTAGACCTAAATTTACTAACATAAAATGTTCACATTTTTTCCCTGTTGTACAATTTGCCTATAATTATTGTCAGCATCTATTCTTTTTACTAGTGTATAATATAATATTTGTGCAAATCAACTAAAAATAATAACACAATAGGCCAAGAGTCTAAGATACATATTTATTTTAAATATTTCAAATTAACCTGGGAGGAGTAATGTCATCGGTGTCTTCCATCATAATTTTTTTTTTTTTTAAACGATTTAATCAAATTTTAGATGAAACAAAATGATTTATAACAAACTGTGTGTACCATACGAGTCAACAAAAACACACTAAAAAGTAATTTTTTACGGCGATTCTTTTCCTGGGTTAAATTTTGTTTTATAAACGTTAATAACCATTTTAAATATTACTATGTGTACAAAAAAATACTATGATGATTTCCATCTAATTTATATTATATTATATTTTTTTTATTAATTATAAATTATATTGAATCAAAAACATTTTAAAATATTTAAATTAATATAATTTATTTTGATTTGTGTACTATCTATAAAAAAAAAAACAATAAAATGGAAAAATCTAGGTCTGATCTGTACAAAGATTTAATACATATAGACGGAACATTTGACTCAAGGAATGGAAGGCGTGGTCGTGCAAGTCGGATTAAAAGAGATAGATGGCAGTATTTCTTTACTAGAGTTGGAAAACTATTGCGCTCTGAGAACAGCCAATAAGAGCGTTCTGTTTATGAAAACCATTACGATGCAATAACAGTGCTCGAAATTGAGGAAATATTTGTCCGCATTATCAGACACAATGTTTTGCCTTTATGTATATCTATAATCTATATGATTGTGTATCTCTAATTTTTTTATTATTAACACGTAAAATTAATGGGTCTAATATACCTGTGCGAAACAGTTACTGTGAATTTTAAAACAAATTTATAATAATTTCATAGTTGGTAAATTCAGTGCGTACAGTCATAAAGCTTAGTGTTGATCAGAACCATAAATTAAATAGTATTTTAGTTTTTACAAAATATGTACATTGTGCTTATTCACTGTACAGTATCTATGTTTATGATTATGTATGTATTAGACACACTTGTATATTAAATACATTTTATGTGCACAATAGTCGAGCCAATATTATAACAGTGTAAAAGAACCCTTATAAAGTACAACAGATAAAACACTCACACAATGTTTTTTTTTTTTTTATAAAATATAACTTAAATATACCAACTTTTATTAAAGAAACTACCATTTAAAACTATATAGTGTGTTTATTATTCATAAAAACAGTAACCCTTGATATTAAAAGAAAAAAAACTTTAGTAGGTGTCCTAATCTATTGGTTCATTTTGGTACCAAAACATTGAAAAAGATTTGCTTGGAATTCCATAATAATTAAACAATGTTTAGCTAAGTAAAAATGTATCTATTGACCAAGAAATAAACAAAATTAATTTGAGTTGAAGAAATTTAAGTAATTTCATGATATTATTGGATTTTAATCAAGTATTGAAAAAACCAGATTGTTAATATAAGTAAATATTTGTTTTCTGCATAGAGTGTAAGTACTCATATTCAGTTGTAAAAACTAGGTATTTTCATAAATTTTAAATATTTTATTCATATTATAAGCAAATGTATTTAACTAAATATGTTTTTTTAGAAAAGCAAAATAAAAGCTTATATTAGTAACTACTAATTGTAAGCCTCTAAAAAAGATCTGTTAGAATTATTGTCATTAATACGGTTATTTTTAATATATTAGTGTAAATATTATTATAAAGGTAATACATTTGAATAAAAATTAACTCACCTTCTGATCCAGCTCTCATAAGTGCAGGTTTAGCTACTGATTCGGTGTTAACTTTTCCTAACTGACTACTTTCATGTTGTAAAATTGTTGCTCTAAAACAAAAACAATTAATTTCATGCATTTTCAATCACATTATTTATTATAAATAAACATTGAATCTAGAAACCTACTTTAAAGGAGAAATGCTATCCTCAACCATAGTTGAACCTTCATCTCCTTCAATGCCAAAGTGATCCTTAGACTTTTTCTATACAAATAAAAAGTATATTAGGCGCAAATTACAAAATTATATTAATTTGATGATCTCACTTTTTTTAGGATAATGTCAATATAACCAGAAATCAATTGGAGTATTTGTTCAGCTTCAGTAGTTTGTACTGAATAATACTGGTCTGCATAGTCTCCAAAATCTAATGTAAACGTATTGGGTGAAGCTCCCCATCGTCGCACTGTTGTCAAAGGCCAAGTTTTCAATATCTCTTTAGTTCTTTCGTCCAACCGTAAGACTGAATCTTTGGTGACACCCAAAAGACGAGGAACCAGTTTATTTTTTCCTTTCATTTTTTCCTTGAAAAATTAATACATTCATAGGAATCAATCACTCAATTTTAAAATAGTAAAATCATTTTAACTTACTTTAACTAAGAAAAATGTTACGCCATAAGTAGGTAATGATCGGGCAGTTTTTGTATAAAGTACCTTGGCATCCAATTCAGATAAACCCACATGGTTTTTGTGTTCCACAAATATTTTTTTCTCAATACCTTTTGTTTTAACATATGATTGAGGCAAAAATTCTTTTAAACTAAAAAAAAAAATACACATGAACACCTGACAGTTTACTATCAATTTTATTTTTATAAACAGTACTCTAAAAATGGAGGGCGATGTTTGGCTTCGTTATAATTTCCAAATTGAATATGGGTTTGGATACCGGCTAACTGTAAAGCAAGTTCTTCCGTAACTGGATGCGTTCCATCTAAGATTGCGTCTCTTGCCTAAAAAAAATAAAACAAACAAGTATAATTTTATTTTATTTTATAAAATTTAGTGCACAGTATGCAAAGTTAAAGCTAAACAAATACCTGAACATAAAGTAAGTTTAACTGTACTGGATCATGAGAATCAATATTTCCGTCAGAAAAGAAAAACTTTCTTCTTAATAGTACTGGTTCGCCCTCATCAATACCTTGTTCTCTTAAAGTTTTGGATGGATCAACCCAGTTCACTAAAATAAAAATTTATAAACATTAGAATATAATTAAATACCTTGTAAAACACAATATACGTATAAAAATAATAGAGAAAGGAAAAATCATATGCATACTTTTAGATGTCTCAATAAAATAAGTTGACAATTTTTTATTTAAGGCTGTACAAAAAAACAGCATCAAAACAAATGGGCTTTTAAAAGAAAACTTTCAAAATAAAAATCAAACAAGAGATTCAATGAAATGTACATTTTAAGAAAGTGCACTCAAAATTTTATCCTGACCAGTGAACACAATAAATAGTTCTTTTTTCAATTTAAGAAAATAAATCAATACTGTTGTAAGTAATAACATCAAAAACATAAATATGTATCTTTACAAATTCTAACCTACCTGGCTAATTTTTAAATTCAATTTAAATCACAGAAAAATAAAAATATTCAAAATCACGGTAATGTAGAAAATAGAAGTCAAAGAATTTACCAAACAAGAAATTATGGTTATTGCTAAACAATATTGTAAAAACTTTTTATCAAACAGAGATAGGTTTTTAAACTCTTCAAACCTTCAAACACCCAGTGGCTAAATTTTCTAACTGTTTGTACGGTACCTACAATTTTATTTTCAAATTGAATTTTTGTGTCTTTGGAGATAGGCATATAGTTCCAGAGCACAAAATATATACCAGTAAAACTAATTTTAGAACAAAATAGTACACACAACACAACTTTACCACAACATAAATATTATAAGAGTACCTTATTGCACTTGTTATTTTTGACAAATATTGTGTACAACAGCTATAAGTATAAAAAGTTTGCCCATAGTAAATATTTTTGGAAATATATACTATGAACTTGTAATGTTTAAGCAATACATTAAAGTTAATGCATGAAATTAAACACGGTATTATTTACTACGTATAATTTCATACCAAAGCTGCATAACGGAAAAGTAAATTGTTTAAATGACTAAAAAGATTAGCACACATTGATTATTATAAACGCGCATTTTAAATTTTGTAGTGCCACTACACCTCAAACTTTAGGAAATTCAAAGAAAAAAGTTAGTTCAAAATCAAACTAGAATAGTATTGGCAGATTTATTTTTTTTTTTTATGTATTTTTTTATACATGTATAGGATATATTATTTTTTTTTTTTTTGTTATTTTACACTGTTCATTTTTATAGTCTAATTAAATGATAACTGATAATTACTGGTATATTTAAATTTTTTGTTATTTTTTAAGTTTTTAAATACCTATTTTTAAAGGTAAAAGGTTCGTGTAGGAAGGTTATAGGTTCATATATATATATTTCAGTTTCAGTTTGAACAGATTAAGCAAAAATAGTGCTCAGAATTTGAAAAAATTGATGTTTGATCCATCCCTAAATTTAAAGCCTAAGAATAAGAATAATAATAAATACCTAATCATTACCTTCATCATCTGTTTTTAATTTTTTTCTCAATTGTTCCATTTTTGCATCTTTTTCACGCTCCCTGTCTTCTTTTTTTCTTTTTAATGTTAATGTGCCAAAGTTAGCTTTATTTTCAACTTCTTCTTCGAGAGTTTCTCTCACAAGGCTGTATTCATCATGATTAGTAATTCCTAAAAAATAAAATTGTAAAATAATATATTGTAATAACTCTGGTAATAACTAATTTATTCAACTGAATAAATTATTATTATTATTAATATGAGTATTCACAGAAGAAGATTATATTTAGGAATACAATTAAAATTCATTTTGTTAAAGTATACATCTAACTACAAATACAATTAAAATTATGTAACTTTACCAATTTTTGTGCAAATAACAACCATTAGATTTGCCACTGGTTGACTATCATCAACCATAAGGGTTTTTAATGTTCCGTCAAGCATGTGTACTTTTAATGTTCTCATCTTTTTTCGATACTCCAGTAGGTCCTGTAATGAACAAAATTAAAAAATTATTAATTACCTTCAACATTATGTTGTAAATACCTACTTATTAATACAATTAAAATAAACTTTTACTATAAAAAGATTATTACAACTGTACCTATATATACCTGTATATACACACTAATAATTACCTAATTAATAATAATTATTCATTTTAAAATTACGCAAGATATTTTTTGTAACCTAGTCTTATTAGATTAGACATGGATTTATCTATTTTAATAGTTTCTAATTTCATAAGGTATTTATGTATAGTTAACACGTTGTTAAGAAATTAACATTTTAAAAATATTCATTTAACAATAATTAAGGTAAACTAAAACATTTTACAGAAAATAAAATAATGCACAACCAAAATAAACACTAAATTGTTTAAAACTTGTTTATAATAATCAAAAAAAAAATATTAAAAATAAATGATTGAGTCATAATATAAACCATTAAAACAGAATCTATATTCTATTATATAATATACTTATAGTTTAATACAAATAGTTAAACGAAATACAATTACTCACCCCATTTCTCAGAATATAATATTCTAAACTACGTCCAGGTTCTAACCAGACTCCTTTTTTAATATCTTCATCAGCAAGAAACAGTCCATAATCTTTTGCTAAAACAGAAAACAAAATATAATTAGTTTCTATTATTAGGAATATAAGTAATATCCAATAATAAGAGAGTAAACATTTTTCTTTGATACGTTTTAAAATTTACAAAAATAAAATTAGGTACAAAATAACATTGTTTAAAAAATCAATAAAAATGTAGTTATTAAATATTAAAACTATTAGATAGGTACCTACGTACTTTATTGATTTTGAATTGATTAAGTAAAAAAACTATTTTTTCAATGTTATAAAACAAAACGAAAAAATTGGTACAATTATCAAAATGCTTTTGAACCCATCAGTTGATCTGTAAGTTAGTTACTGTTACAATACTCGAGTGACTTACGCTGATCTAAATTGGCTTCGGATATTTTTTCTCTGATCAGTTGACACGCATTGAACACCGATATCGTTGGATCAAATTTCATTGTTTTGGTGACATCCCGATCAACTATTGATATTCTCAACGAAAGCACCGCCATCTATAAATTGAAAAAATTGTTAGATAGGTAATTTAAAAAACATTTCAAACATATATTCAGAATAACAACTGTAAGAAACTCTAAAGAGCTACACTAGTATATCAAATGGATTAGTGTAAATTGGTGATTATGTCTACAAAGGCACAAAAAACTGATGTCTCCGGCAATAGGTAAAGCCACATTTCAAATAAAATAATTTGATTACTTTTGTGCCCAGTAGTCGATACCTAATAAGTAATAATTAATAGAATAAACCTACACAACACTTGATTTACCTACTCAATCAAAATATAAAACTGTATCTTTTTTATACTAAACTGTATTTATGTGTCTTATTAGAGCCGCAAATTAACAAATTTCAACAAGACAATAATCACCGATATTTTAAAAAATCAGGTGTAGCCATAACAATCGATAAATTATTATAAGTAATTATACGTAGGTGGAGAAAAATAGGTTTAATTAAAAATAGTTACATATTTTATAGAGTTGCGGTAGACAACATACATTAGTAATAATTTGTGTGCCTGCCTAAAATATTATCAAATAATAGGTATATAGATTTTTTACAATCAAACAGACTTTTCTACCCTCCAGACAGACAACTAAATATGTGCCTAAACCTAGTTACCAATATTTTAACTCCTTTATTTCGTTTTTTATATTTCATTAGCCGTTTCCTTTCCATTAACAATTTCTAAATTCACCACTAAATTGAGTGTTGATGCATACTATGACATACCAAAAAGAAACATTTGCATATTTCACTACCTAGTACTAGACTTTTAAATTAGTTAAGAGTATTAAGTAGGTACCTACCAAGAATGTTTATGAACAGTGTTAAAATTGAGATCCGTTTTGAACAGCAATAATATCATAAGCTCTATTTTAGGATTCAAATAGATACCAATATTTTACAACTTTGACATTTAACTTTATCTAGTATAATAGAAGTAACCACGGGGAGTCGTTTTAGGGGTTTAACAACTCCCCTCCCTCTCAAAAAAATCGTTTTTTTCATGTTTCATGATTGTAATAATTAGGTAAGTAATAAAAGTACAGGAAAAAACTGTATGGAAAACCAATGAAAATTTTTGGAATACCCAAAAAATACTTAACCCTAGTCAAAAACAGTAACACCAATCTTAAGGTACAATTCTGGCAAGAACGTCAACAACACAATTTAAAGTACAGACTGGTCTCCATCAGGGCGATGCATTATCACCAATGCTATTTAACATAGCCCTGGAGCGAGTGGTAAGAGGTATGAAAGAAAATCGGAAAATATAAATTGATAAACTGAATACCATGCTGATGACATAGTCAAAATGAGAAACTTAAGAGATGATGTTATACAAACCACTCGAAAATTACTGAAGTTGAACGGGATAATCTTACTTTTGAAAAAGTCAATCAATTTAAGTACCTCGGAGTAAACATAAACAGTGCAAATATCATGCATGATGAAATGAAAAACAAATTAACAAGTGCTAACCATCGATATTTTAGTTTATTAAAGTTGCTTAAATCAAAAAATCTTTAAAAATTTTTTTTGAAAAAAAAAAATCCTATAGGTACACCAGTTGTTACCTTAGACTGATCCTGACATACGGGTATGAGACCTCGGGTCAACCACCAAGCCTAATTGTCTTTGAGAAAAATATATTAAGAAAAATCTGTGGCCCTCTGTACAACAGAGAAACAGAACAGTTTGAAATAAGACATAATAACAAATCACAAGAGCTATACCATGTATGGTAGACCAAGTACTCTTTCATATTATATGAGAAACAAAAGACTTGAATGGTTAGAACATGTATGGAAGTCAGATGGCTAAATCGTTAAACAAGCACTGGTGGCGGAGTTGAGAGGTAAAAGACTTCTAGCCAGGGCTCAGATAGACATGACGTACAATGGAGAAGAGTGGAATAAGTTTGTGATGGCAGTGTTGGACCTCAATGGGCCCTTCAGCTGTATATGATGATAATGATGAATACAAGTACAAAAAAAAAAATTACCGATATTAGAGGTAGGTCTATTCTAAAATATTTCAAAACACCGCCACCCACACGATATTATTGTTTTGCTGTTTTTGCCCCTGTTGTACAGAGAATTGTGATGAAATAAACACGAAAGGACGCAGAACTCTTTACTAAATACAATACACAAGTATCACATTACCGATGAAAACGGAGACTGTAAAAACGTTGACAGGGGTGGATACAAAGATAATCCCTGGAAGCCTCAAAACCACCCGCCAATCGGATTTTCTGTGTACAGTCAACGAAAAGCACAAGCGCTTAATACAACGATTATAAGTGATATTGTCCAACCATAAATAGTCCAAAGGCAAAAAGGTCCATGTGCAATAATGTCCAATATACGATGTGGTTCAGAGCTAACTTTATCGAATGATTTGTCTATAATAATTTAAAAATAAAAAGTTCATAAAACTGTACACACACACACACACACCATATAATAACAAGTAATAACAAATTAATGTAAAAAATAAATAAAATGATTTATTCATCATCATCTCCTCGGCATATAATTTTAATCTGTACGAAATTGCTCTTAAATAATGAGAAATATCATTTTTACGGGCTTCGACGACATTTGGCGGATGAAAGTGTGTTCCATCTATATTGATGCCAATTCTATTCGAATCCGCATTTGTAATACATTGAGCATTACATATTATTGTTCTATTGAAACATTGGTTTATTTTTTTGAATGAATATTATTTCAGCTATTTAAGTTCTTATTTAAAATGTATAAAATATTAAATGTAAAAACAAACCGTTAGGTACTTAGCATAGTCCAATAAAAATAAATAACAACGAAGAACGTTAGTAACTAGAACATTCTAGCCAGTAACATTTAGCATTAGACATTTTATACACGGGACACTTTAATATAATATTGGATGTTATAACCTAACCCTAACCCTAACCTTGGACTATCATTTGTGGACAAAATAATACGCTTGGACATTTTTATTGTGGACATTTTGAATCGGACGTTATCTCTGGGAAGCAGTACAATTTGCGGTGTATTACACACTTCCAATATTTGAACGTAAACGGTACCTAAAACTTATCAGTGGTTTTCTAAATGCAAAGTAAAGCGATACCAAAAATACCTAGGCAAGATGAATCACTTTTTGGTGGGTACAAATTGTGTTAACGTTAGAAAAACTCTCAACAGTTCTCGGTTCCTACTAAATACGTTATAGAATTCTCAGCAGTCAAAATATACCGACTCGGTCCAAAAACAGTAAAATTAAAAAACAGTTAAAAAACCACGATTTTTGTCGTGGGTGTCTATCATACACACACACACACACACAACTCATGGAAAATTGGGTAGACGTTTCTCTTGCCAAACAAGAGACGTTAAGAAATCGGACTCGCTTCAAGCCAGGAAATTATCTACGCACGGTTTTCCTAATCGCGCTACGGCCGAGGGACGACGACATCGGGACGAAACGCGTTTACAGGAAGAATCGGATAAGTAATTATTTTTTGCAAACCCCCCCGCATCAAAAACAAGAAAGCGGCCCTTTCTTGAAACAACGACGATTGAAAACGGCCATACCGGGGGACGACACCGACCCCAGCTCGCCGCCAACCCGCTTTGACATCGCGTTTCGGGTGGTGCGCTTCGAACGGGGTAGTCGGGCGGACACTCACCGTGTGTGTGTTCGTTTTTCCGGACGGCGGCGTGTTCGTGTGTGTCGGCGGACGGCGGCGCGCTCGCGTCACGTCGTGTTCGGGCCGTAAACGCGATGACGAATCGATCGGGAATCCGTAGCGGCGGCGGCGGCTGCGACTTACGGGCTCATGACAGCGGACGGCGCGGAAACGTCACGACAAACGCGGGCGACGACGGGCGTACGCGAGCGACGACTACGGGGCATCGCTGCGGCGGCGGCGGCGGCGGCGGCGTATCCCCACCCCACCCGGTTCCGCGGATCGCTCGTCCCCGCCGTTCGTACGTCTCTATATCGTTATTGTTATTATTATTGTCAACGTTGCGTCGAGCGTGCACGCGCCCGCAGCCGCCGCCAAGACGTGTGCCGCCGTGTCGACGGACGACGACGACGACGACGACGACGCGGAAACGGAACGGCTGCGGCCGCCACGGGTACGCGCGCGGAGAGCCCAAAAATAGAACACATGGCCCCCGGCGGCGCGGCGGCGGAGGCCGTTTCGCGAGAGCGTCCGGTATTTATTTTCTTCAACCGCTTGGCGGGAACGACTGGCACGGAACGCGGAGGACGATAATGTTGAGGAGGAGGAGGAAAAAAAAATTGCCAAAAAAAATACAGCCACGGCACGTCGCGCGCAGGGTAGTTTGACGGGGTCGCGACCACGCTCCGGGTGGGTCACTTTATAGTTTAGTTGGTTGTGGGCTTATAAACGCATTGTTCTGTATCCGATAGCAACGATAATAATAAGCCTTACGAGCGAGCTCCGCAGTACGCGTAAAAACCAGTTTGACGGTAAAAACTTTCGTCAAGTTTGCGTGTCTTTCCTATTTGCGGAAGAGTTTTCGTTATTTTGGACGATCCGAAAAATCGAAACACGTTGACCCCGTAAAGAAATACACGGCCGCCCGGAATGACGAGTTTAAACGACAAAATAACCACGTGAAATCGGCCGTAAACCAAAAATGCGTGAACCAATTTTCTAAATTTTTCAACCACATAACACGTATCATCTCGTTTAGATTGAATCAGAGTTTCGAGACTCGGACATCAAAACTGGAGGTTTTACGTAGTAATAAGATAACAACATTTTGAAATTTCAAAGTTCATTTGTGATATTGCCATTTAGATCGCCGTAATCTCTGTAACCAAATTGATCGTTTAGATATTCCAGTGTCAATCATTAGATACTAGATCCCGTAACAAAAAAATTTTGAAAACAGTCTCGTCGAGGATGTCAGCGCAGTCATTTTTAAGAGGTTATAAATAGGAAATTATTTTAAATTAAAAAAAAAAAGTTTAAATGTAGTTTTAAAAATAGTTCGGTGTCAGTGCTATTTTTTATTGTTGAACAATCGTACTTTTTGTTGAAAAACATGTTTACGCGTTTATCAACCTGAAAGTATTGTAGAAAGATGAAATAAAATTAAAATTATGGCTAACAACATTCTCCAGTGCTGACCGAATTTTGATACGTGATTTCGAACACGTTTTATGAGTTGTTAAAAAAGCTGTTTTTTTTTTAATATTTAAATACTAATAATTATTTATTAATTTTGAAAAAATCAAAAAAACGGTTAGATAAGCCGGACACTATAGATAATGTTGTTGACTATCATTTGATTTTTGTTCTCTAACTTGTTGTTTGTAAGTCTATAAAAATGAGAAATGCCAATGCGTGTTTTCATACAAATAGTTGTCTATAATAGTCGTTTAGAAGATTCCTTGATATTTAGATCCCTATGGGTGTCACTTAGTTCTCCGGGTAATTTTGATCCCTCGACAACTAGATCTCCTGGAGCGTTTTTTATCTTTTTATCTAGGTGATACGTCACCTTATATTAGATACGCCAACTTCACTAATTCGAGGTAATTACCTCAATGGTGCGAATTGGTCCAAACATAACCTGCAGTAATTTAAATAATAAATCGATTGAACTGTTTTACATATTTGAAGGTCAATAAAATATTTTATCTTGTCTCAAAAAAAAAAAAAAAAAATAGGTATGCTATGATTAGTGGTGCTACTACTTGCTAGGTTTTTTATTATTGTTTATTAGATAATGTTTTTATATAGTTTTTATGAAAACACTTTTTGGATGGGTAGAAACGATTCCCGATCCTAATGAGTTGTTATACATATAGGTAAAAAGGTACATATAAGGTTTTCGGCCCTGGTTAATTGGTACTTTGATTGGTTGAAGATTTTTTTTTGTTTTTGAAATTTTTATTTTTTAGTTATACGATCCAAATACGAAAAAATTTCATACCACATTAATATAGGTGTAATAATGATGCATTTGTGTGGAAATTTAGAACCAAATATGACAAATTTTAAACGATTTTTAGAGCTTGCAGTAAGATAGGGAGTAGAAAGATAGAAAGAGAAAAAATTTGAAGTTGTTTGACGGCTACGCTTCGGAGCGAGTAAACTTTTTTCTTTTATCTAAATGTTTTTCCAATCATGTTAATATGGTATATGTACGAAATTTAATATTATGATTGCAAGACTTATCTCCCGAAGCGTAGATAATATTTCTGACGAAAAGCTAAAATGCCACGAGTAAATCTCCCGTGTTCACTTATTTATTATAGCCATTACCGCTACTATCTAAAGTATTGATTGATAGGTCAACACTTCTTAGTTTTTTTTTTTTGTACAACCACGAGCGTCCATTCAACTATAAAAATCGTCTTGAGTTTTTGCATGTATGTACTGTTTAATGGAATTCAATTTAAATGACTCCGCAACTTAACTATTTAAACTACACAATATTTTATTAACTCTGTTATAACTGTTACCAACTGAAGATACTTTTGTAAAACTAACAAAAATCAATTTTTTTCATTAACTTGACCAACAGCTTTAGTAGAATGAAAATAATTGACGATTTGATAACAATATAGTAATATAATAATGCGAGCCAATTCCTACTGATTCAAAACAAAATACTTGTGGAATACTTGTTTACCTATTATAGAAGTTTTAAACATCCAGTACTATAGTATACTATAATGCCTAAGTATATATATAATTATTCTAGCCACATTTATAATCAATACAGGCACCAGTTGAAGTTGTTGAACAACGCTAAAAACTGGTTTGAATTCCTCACGACATTGGCCTACGAGAGACGAGAGAAGACCAGCACATTTTTTAAATAATAATTGCAGTACACATTTATGCCATAACGCGTTATATATTATTGCTATTTCATGTAAGATAAATCGAAAGAATGCAATAAAGTGAATTCTAGGGAAGCTCGTTGGAGTAACGACTATGCGCTTTAGAGTAGGTCACACATTTGGGTGGGTCAATAGTTCGCGACTTAAATGTATTACATGTATAACATTTGTGAGTAATGATGAACCACTGTCTTAAAAAAAAACGATTCTGAGCGAGCTAAGTACTTATATTCTAATACCTTTTGGGAAAAAAATTTTTATTTTACATAATATGTAATATTATTATTACATTTTCACACCATACACTTGAATCATATATACCTATACCATATAATATACAATATACCAGTAGAAATATAAAATCAATTACGGTCCTCACTCCTGAGTTAGTTTATATAGTGAATAAAATACTGGTTCCGTTTGGTAACGAAAAAAAAATAAACATAAGTAACTTTTCAACAATAACAATTATGTATAAAAAGTTGAATTAATGCAATTACATTTTTAACTAAATAAAACTTCAACTTTAAACTTTTTAACTAGTTGATTCCCGCCTTTGCTAAAAAATGTAATTTTCAAAAAATAAAATAAAAACTCAATAAATAAATAAACTTTAATTTGTGATCAACGTACGAAAAATCGCCCTCCTTTGATGTTTTTTCAAAACGGCCTCTGCGGTTTGAGGTGATTTTTCGTATACGTAGATAAAAATCACGAGCCAAATCGTCATCCAGCCTTGACCTATTTTGTTTAGATACTTACTACTCCGTTCCTGCAGTTCTGTATAATATATAACAGTGAATTACTATAAACTATTTGGTACGATTAAATCGAGACCGTAGCATTCACCCGATCGATTTAGGTTGATTTATAATATTTTATTTTCCTTTTTTGTTATTACATGGAGATATCATCGGTAAGTATAAAATTTCGAAACGCCACGCTGTCCCAGGCCGGCAGCAGCGCATTGTTTCTTCTATCTGTTCCCAGCTGTCACCACTTGACTGTAAGGAAATAATAATAATACATCACACTCGCCGTTTCCAAGTCGACCAATGCACGCACCTATACCTATATTTTATTTATTACGTCATACAAGGAAATGCGTTGTAGCAGTGTTAATTGCAAGGCTGAGCAAGTTTACAACTTTTTTATTAACTCATCAAGTTCAGTAAATTTAAAAAACAAAAAGTTTAGTAAATAAATTTATATCCTTGGAGAAACGTACTAAACGTTTTGTCAAATATTCAATTTCAAAAAAGTTATACCCAAAAAATAAAAAAATAAAAAACTTAGAAAAAACCGGTAAAAAGTACAAACAACTAAAATTTGACACATAGCAACCATAAATAAACAAAGCTTTCTGAGCTAAAACCTTAAGCCCTAAGCTGCCGTTCTATGCTATGCCGTTCCAACTGGCCTCTAGCTTTGAAGTCAAAATCAAACGATATAAATTATGCCTACTAGTTTGGGTTAGTGTTTTGTCCCTGGACGTATTACACAGCTCGCTCGGAATCATTTTTTCGAAGGCAATGATTATTATCATTGCTTCCAGATATTAAATAATACGTTCAAACCACAACATCTAAATCAGTGACCCACTCAAAGCGTTGTCGCTACTTCGTCAAACTACCCACGCGACCTTTACTGATTCTGGCTTTCTTTAAATTTATTAAATCAAAAGTTAACTCATAAAACAAATTTGACCTAACTTAAAACAAAGATAATATTTCAAATGTTTAATTCACACGGTCTTGTAACTATAGTGTTACGTTAACTCCGTTTCAAAAAGAAATATTTTTTGTATTTTCTTCTAACTTATAATACTTAAAAAAAAAAAAAAAAAAAAAGTAAAAAATAAATTTTAAATTATGACAGATTCGTTTAAAGTGTTAACGCACGTTAAATTAAAATAGAATTAATATATCAAGTTAAAAAATACAAAAAAAAAAAATGTGTTGAAGATAAGTTAAATGTTCAGCCTTGGTGTTAAGTATAGTAATAGTACGATTTACAATAACTCTGTGCACAATCATATTTCCTACCGACAAAATGTCAACACAGATTAGGTGAAAATAATCCTATTAACCTTATCTGTGATGTCACGTCATGTTAATGACTAATGAGCCACCGTCACGTTCGCCATTAGATGGGTTCTCCTGAGAACCTTGGCCTTACGGATTCATAAAAATCTATGTAACTTGCTGCGCTTGCTGCGTATTGAGTTTTTTCTAATATTTTACAGGTTTTACATCGTTCATACATTTTATATGTGAAAAATCGTAATATTTTGTATAACAGTTTTGCTCTTAGTAAAAGCACAATAATTCAGAGAGACTTGAGGAAAAAAAAAAAGGCTTATTATAGTAACGATAAAGACGAACGCTTATACGGCCTCCGATTTAAAGGAGCCTTGGATTTTACTGCAGGATATAAATAATATACACATCTATATAAAATATTTATTTTTATTTTTTTGAAAGTGTCAAATCGGTATAAATAATAATAATCTTTGTATAAAATGCGTGTGCATACAAGCATACAAGTACGAATAAAATTGTATGTTAGATATACATATATTTTAATGCTACAGGTGAATAAATTGTACTTACACACAGGCTCGCACGTCTGCAGACCACGGCCACAATAATTGTCGTAGGTACTCTGTGTCTTTAGAATCAGTTAAGTAAATGAAAGTACATTGGTTTGTTTCTATGTATCATAAAAGGCATAAAATATACAAATCATAAAGTAGGTACAAACCTATAATGAGATGATAATAATATCTTTAATCTAAAAAACATAAAACATATTTCTTTTTAAGAACAATAAAAACACACAACGTCACTGCCGATTGTAACCCGTTACCTCAGACTTGTTAGGAACGCTGCTGAATGTTACATACAAACTAATCGTAAAAAACGATTTTGAATACACGGGTTCGGCCTGCAGTTATATGAGAATACCAGGGCCTGATTAAGGAGTAAGTCGCCAGTAGGCTAGGGTTGATTTGGCGCCCTTAGGAAGGATCAGGATAGGGGGTAGAAGGTTTTGTGGCGCCCCCAATTTAACATTGGCCGATTGGCGCCCTAGGGTGTAGCCTACTTAGCCTATTGGTTAATCAGGCCCTGGAGAATACCGAACTACCGAGCTGCAATCGAAATTGTATGGTGATATAAATGATTATATTGATATAATCATAATTCATAATATGCCTATAAAAATATTGTATTTACTTACACGCTTTAAGTACTTGACACTAGGCATTTGGAAAAATATAACTGATACAATTTTTCGCAATCACAAAATCAACGAAATTATATTATTTTAGTTAAAACAAACTTTAAACTAAAACACTAACTAATATGCTTATATTATTATTATTTTTTTTTTTTTTTTTTTTTGTATCAGTATCTGCTGGTAAATATATTTACTACGTTTTTACGTGAAATGACACATGGACTGTACTTTATAAGCGAGACGTTAAAAAAACAGGTTTAAAATTTTTTTTTTTTTCGTTTTCTCGGTTAAGATATTCACACTCGAGTTGTAAAACGACATTCGAAAACGCCAAGATTAAAATTGAGATGATGAAACATAAGGGGGCCCATAAAAAAAATAGGTATCTACTCGATTCTACTCATTAAATATGCGTACAAAATTTTAACTATGAAAGTTGTATAGTTAATTTTCTTTTACTTCTTATAATTTATCCACTGCCGTAAATTTCAATTTTTTGTATAATTTTTATTTCGGCTGTGCGTGATACGCGCACTGTTCTTACCCAGATTTTGTATGTATTGATGTACTGATGTATCATATAGACAAAAATATTTGTATTTTCATAAACGCACCAAAAATTCACGTTGTATACAAGCGTTTTACAGTTTTAGATTTAAGGCGGTCTTCACTGGTCTACACAATATATTGTCACGTCGATAATATATTAATGTGGTTTTAAAATTATAACTTATATATAATACCAGTACCCGCGGGTGATTTGGAACCGTTTTGAACTAGGTACCTTCCAACAACTTTCTAAAATCTGAAAAAATTCTGGCACGGTATTACTAAACACGTAAGTAAAAAAAAAAAAAAATTAATTCAACCATAACTTGGCGTAAAAAAAATTTAATAGGTTGTATTCCAAGTCACCTGCGTTTTCGGGAACACGCAATAGTTTTTTTTTTCTATTTTACCGACCATAATATTGACTTGGAACACAATAAAGGTTTTAAAAAAGGTTTTGTGCAAAAAAAAAAATGATTAATCGCCATGTTTTTATGAATAAAACAAACCCGGTAAAAACTCTTATAATACGTATTGTACATTCCAAGTCGCCCTAAATTTAACAAAAAAAAATTCATCAAAAATCAAATATAAAATACATCTAAATTATGTTTGTATTAATGTATAATGAAACTGTTATAAGATGTAGATAACTATTGAGTTTGTGGTTTAATCAGCATTAGATAGGCGTGACTTAACTTATTTCTACAAAAATCGTGTTTTTTTTTTTTTTTTTGCATCATTGGTGGTGGATTTGGCTAGTATGATAAAAAAATATGAGCGATTCTTATAATTGAAACTCGCAAAGTTGTATTGAACTCGATAAAAAAAAAAAAAATAGACAGTTTCGAGTCAACCCCTCAGTTCTGATTCACCCGTATTATATATATATTTGTTGTCATGATTATTTTTTTAAGCGCATTTTTTTACTATATTTTTTTATAATAAAAAACCCGCAATTTCAGAAAATGTCTACAATGGTTTTACAATGATGTTTTTTTTTTTTTTCTGCAATCACTTTTTCTAGTAGAAGGAATGCTCCGATTTTAACGTATGATGCCTCTGTAGATAGGTATTGTTCCGGAATGGTACTTTGTTTGTGGCGTTTTTTTGAAATTTTGATTATTTTTACAATTATGAGCCAAAAACGAAATCGGCAAACGTATCGATATTGCTCCGTTCGACTAGAAATTTACACATGTCATTAAGAAGGATTCGATGAGTTTACTGCTAAATTTTCAATCGATTTTGATCATTTTTACGGGAGTTATGGAACTTTGAAATTTTTGAATTTTTGTTATTTTACGCAGTCGTTATTCCATAAAACCTCTAGTTTTTATGTTTAAGTCTCAAAACTTTAATACAATCTAAACAAAATAGTTTTTTCATATGTGGTTAAAAAATTTTGAAAATTGGTTCACACAATTTTGATCTATAGCCGATTTCACGTTGTTATTTTGTCGTTAAATTTTCGTCATTTCGGGTGGCCGTGTATCGCCTTTGGAGGGACAAATAATTAAGTGGAATTAAGTGTTTTTTACTTATTGATTTAGAATTTTTTGATCCAAAGTAAAGATCGGAACAAGCTGAAACTTTTACATGCTACTAAAATAGGAAACATACAGAATTTGATAAAAGTTTTTATTGTTAAATTTGTTTCTACCAGGACGTGTACTAGACAACTGAGCTCGCTCAGAATCGTATTTTCAAAGGCATCGTTGCTTCCAGACATTGAATAATGCGCTTACGTCACAACTTTTAAACTAGAAAACCGCCCGAATCGCGGTCGCTACTCCGTCAAACTATACCCACGCGACCTAAGGTGATCCCGGTTTTTTTTTATCAATGTTTTTTTTTAATTAGTGCTATTTTTAAGCGTTTTCAAAAAAAAAGTAAATACAATTTACAGACTCGGGGGAAAAAAAAAATATTGCGAAAAGAGGTCGCGTTCACGTTTACGCGGCGTGACTATTCGACCGCGACCTCGGTGTCGTAATCATACCCAAACGCGCATGTACCGTAATACCGGTGGCCGGGCCCCGCGCAAAACTTTTATTGCCGCGCGTGGGTTTTGGGTGCAGTTTCTGCTGCGCTATGTCGTCGTTTTTCGTAATTTCGTACGTTTTATTGTTTTTGATTATTTTTTCTTTTCTTTTTATCGTTTTATTTTTTTTTATTATTTGAGCATTGTTTAAACGTTTAAAACGCATAAATACGCGCTAAATACCCGTCGTTAACGCGACGTGGACCGTGTGTGTTGAAGAGAGACGTTTCATCGGCTTCGACAAAGTTTTTTTCGGCGATACTTTCTTCATTACAATTCACACGTCAAACTATTTCTGAGCTTTGAACGAAAAACAAACGCGACGAAAATTTTTAAATAAAAAATCGTCGAACGCGTGGAAACACAACTACCTACTGTTATATAGTAATACAACTTGGTTAAAAGAATATTGTTAGTCGAATTAATTTGAGTTAAAACTAATCGTTAATTTTCTCAGCTTTGTTAATACGTATGTTGCGTATGGATTGAATTATAAAGTTATGCGTCATTTTTAACACGCGTGAACAATTCAAAAGAAAAAATTTAATAGGAATCGTTCTATTTATCGGCGTTCACTCCAATAGATAGATAAATAGTTACTTAATTTTTAGTTAGTAACCACTACGGTCCTATTTGTACATCCCGTTTAATGAATTATATAATTTCGAGTAATCTATATATTTGTATACAACTATATATTTTGTTATTCGTCTTACTCCTCCCCGATAATTTTATCGATAATAATCGATCACTATATTATAATACGTTGTTAAACCTAGTTTTAAGTTAAATGCGAAAAATAATTCGGGAAACTGCGTGATAAAAAGCCAAACGTTTGTCGTTTCCACCGCTCGCCGTTGAAAAAACAATCTGTCAGTTTTGGTGCCAATTAAATTTTTTTTAAGATATAAAAAAATACTTTTGAAACTCCAGTTGTATTTAAATTTAAATCGTCGTAACTATATTTATTTTATGATGTACACGTTATATAAGTACCTAAAAAAAATTTTTAATGGCTAAAAAACTTAAATTTTAATTCAATTAAATTCAGTTATTGATTTCAGGAACTGCATTTTTAAATTAATTTACCAAACCAAAACTATTGTTTGTATTCAATCATTTTACGATTTAAATAAGTTTTATGTTTAAAAATATACTTTTTCAATATTATATTGTTCGTACTAGTTTTTATCGTTTTTTTTTTTTTTTTTTTAATTTCAAAATATATTTACATTTAAAAAAAGAGGTAAAACAATTAATCATTGTAAAACTGTTAGATTAGCGTTTTATTACACATGAAACCTAATGCCCGTTTGCACAGCTATTCATCCTGGTTCCACTTAACTATCAATCTCATTGTATTAAACGTACTTAATGATTGTTTTGGTAAATTATTTCTTATTGAGTTCGAAGAAACTCGCCTCTTTGTCATCGTATACCATGTTTATTATTTATGTATGCGTTCACACGTAAATGTTATTACGACGACGCATTTAACCGTTAAAATATCAATACAATATAATATTGTATTCGATGGAAATGGTTGTACGCTGACATCATGAGAAAGTAATTTTTTTTAAGACGCCATGTGGGCAACTTAATTACAATGACAAAAAAAAAAATAATCTACATTTTCGTTTAGGCAGTTACTGTCGAGAGAATACAGGGTAAACCTATTCCATTTACTTTTTTCCAATCACTTAAATAATTAAGATTTTATACATTATAATTTTATACAGTATATTATAAGTGTGTTCAAATATGCGCGATCTATTATTTTTTTACACAAAACCGAAAAATTTTAATTTTATTTTAACGTTATGTGCTTTTAAAAGCGTACAACAGCCACACAATAGTGTTTTAATTTACTAAACTAGCAAAATCGCTGTTTCAAATAATTAAAACTATAAATCCATCAATATAAATTTTTACATTCTAAACTTAAAGTGAAAAATGTACGGAATCTACACAATGATGTTTTTGCTTTTAATTCTGTTATTAATTTTTCTGGGAGTAGAATTACTCCAAACTTTACATACTATAATGTATCTGACTATAGTTATACGGAGATGAAACTCTTTTTAAATTTCATTGTATTTTGAAAGTTATGACCGAAAAACAAAAAGTTTAGGTGCGTGCTCTCTTCACATGTTCACTATTTTTTATTGTTTTGGCAATAATTCTTTCGAAAATATTCAAATTATAAATTGAATACTTTACGCAATATCATTGGAACGGATAAGATCCAAATGTCATACAAAATTTAAACAATAATTATACATTTTTAAAGTTAAAAAAAACACTTTAAAATTTTTAATTTATCGAGTACATACTTATTTGATTTACTGAGTATACTTCTGGAGTCATATTTTTGTTGTTTTGATGTATTATTTCTTACAAGTTTAATAAGTATAAAAGGACAAACTTACTTCCACAAACCAGTGATAAACCCAAAATAGTGACTAGCTCTACTCGTAGCTTGTTACCACCATTTTTATTTTGAGTACCTACTTAGGTAGAAATGAAAAAAATTGAAAATTATGATATTAATTATTAATGCACGCTTCTTTGTGCTACATTAACCTTCAAAAATTATGAAGTGAACATATCTTTGTTTAAGAAAACACGCGCTTTGTAGAATATCCTGTATATTATTCTATACTCACTATAGCAACTGTTATAATATACGTGTTGAAATAAAATAATTTAAGACTTTATCTACTATCTACATGCTAAAACATGCATACCAAGCGAACTTTGTAAACTATTTCCATTTTGTTATGTCAAAAAATTAAAAAATTTATAGAATATATTATTTGAACATTTGTTATAAGCTTATAAGTAATCAATGCTAGATATTAACGAGTTACAAAGTGAATAATTTTGGAAATAGTTAGGTTAATTTAAATTTGTTAATTTAACAAAATTAATTTAAACCTTTACTTAAGCTTAAGTCACTTTAGATTTATTTTCTATTCGGGACGTTTCACTAAAACTAAATATAATCAAAAATAATGAAATTCTTTTTTTCTGTTCAACATAATTATTTAGAACAGAATATATTAATATGAGTTTGGTTAATTCATTTTATTAACTTTATTTTTGACTTAAATTATCATGCGGACTTAAATATACAATAACTTGGTTCGAAAATTTTTGTTGAATTCACTAATTAAAATATTAAACATAATTATTAAATTGCCCAGCTTATAAGTAACTAAATTTAGTCAAAAAATATTTATGTAGTCATATTTTCAAATTAATTTACTGTCCTGCATCAAATATTCACAAACCCCTATATTTAAAATCTGAGATGGCGCCCATGAATTCATTCGTTATTTATGTAAGAAATTTGTTCTTTGTGTTTCACCTATATATGAATGCTACACAAATGCGCTAGTTATCAACGAATATTACAAATAATTATTAGTTCTTCGTTGTTGCCTGAAACCAGGGGTAAATTAATGCGACAGAAACACTCGAACACTTAAAGCGGTCAAAAAATATTCATATACAAAACTTTCGCACGTTTGTTTTGAAAAAATGTTTTTTGATTTATTCGAGTAAGTAAAATCAATACGATTTATTCCGTGTATAAGTTACGATTATTTTCGGATGATGGGCGAGTTTTGTGGATCGTTTTTGTGTGAAACCTTCGGCAACTTTGTTTTAGTGGATTTTTGTCTAGGTCGACATTGGTGTATTTTTACATTGCTGTTTTGTATGTATTTTTTTTTTTAAACTTTTAATGCAATGTCTAACCAAAAGAAACAGTAAGCACTCAACACCGCGTCACTATACCGTATTATATTGTTTACAAACATATAATAATTTCGTGTACACAAATCTTTGCTTATGCGTTATCCTCTCTAAATTTGGCACCAGTGAACCTGTATAATAATTATTTATATTTGATCAATACTTTTAGTTTAAATAATTTTAAATCAAACTTTTATTATACTCTGCAGTATTCGGTTTAGCAAATTAAATTAAAGGGAAATTTGCCGCATTTCCGTACCGACGCACCCGCGAGTACTTTTTTGTGCAGTTATTATATTCTAAAGCCGATTTAAACGTATGATTAATAATACCAATTATTAGATCAGCTTTTTTAAATATTACCGAATGGAGTTTTTCTAAAAATTGATTCATAGTTTTCAATGTTGTATCTCGTTTAGTTTTTGATTGTTCGGATTAATTTTAAAAAAGTATAAAATATGAAAACCCCGATCTAAAGCTATTATTTTTACGGTTAGTAGAAAACTATTTCTACAACGTTGATTGTTTTATCAATAGTTTGACTGTTTTATTGAAATGAAATTGTGGACAAGTTTCAGTCAACTACAGCGAATAAACGTTTTGCGATCTCTTTGAACATTATTTGCAAACTGCTGAAGACGACGTTGAGTGTTTGATTCATTTGATTTCATGTTCTCTTCCAATCAATTTCTGTACGTAAGTTTCCCGCACATTTTGAATTTAATAAAAAAAATTACATCACAAATTAACTTGCCATTAGTATGAATTCCTAAAGTATAGTCTTATAATTCCTACTAATAGCGCAAATATACTAATTCGCCATTTAACCTTTTTTATTCAATTCGAAAAGGGTGGGGTCAGGGAAACGTACGCAATTTCTGTTACTCGATAATTAGTCGATATACTGCCATCATATAAACTTATACAATTTTAACAATGAAAAAAAAGGCCAGGATCATTCTAAGTCGCGTGGGTAGTTTGACGGAGTAGCGACTACGATTTGGACGGGTCACTAGTTTGGAAGTTGTGGTTCAAACGTATTATTTAATATCTGAAAGCAACGCAAAATCATTTCCATCAAAAATACGATTCTGAGCGAGCTTAGTTATCTAGTATACATTCTGGTAAAAATAAATTTAACGATAAGAACTTTTATTAAATCTGTATCTTTTCTATTTCAGTATTGTGCAAAAGTTTTAGCTTGGTCCGATCTTTATTTTGGATGTTATAATCAAAAAAATCGAAATCGATGGGTAAAAAACACGTTCCTCGTATTTGTTCCCTTTAATGTCATTACAAATCTAAACATTTCAAATTTTTTGTCATAAGATTCTCGATTTTTTTTTTTTTTTGTTTATAGAGTAAAACTCAAAAAGTAAGCAAAATTTAAAGAAAAAAACTTCAACCACCGGATTCCATATATACCTATTAGTAGAGGTTTAAAAATCTTTAAAAATCTGAGTGTTCTTTCTATCCGAAAAGTTGTTGACAGAAAAAAAAAACATTATTGTAAAAACAATATAGTTACATTTCTCGCTCACGCTCAGAATCTAAAAAACACCTAGTTAGGTAGGTAGAATTTACATAATATATTTATACATATATATGTATAATATGCGTCGTGTTTGTATATTGTAATCATTTGTTGTAATACTTAATTTTTCCTATTGTTTGCAAATACTTTTTTAAACTTTAACATCAATTAATATCTAATATACGAGTAACCTAACCAACGCGCGTAATTAGCATGAATCACGTCACTGCATTTCTGCGTCACTTTTCCACAAATAAAAACGAAAACATTCACTTGTGGAGTCGGTGTACGTTGAGCAGCATTTAAACATACAAGCACTTAGCCAAAAAAAAATCATGTATATGTATTAGTTTTCTGTCTCGTGGATTTCGTAGTATAAAAGTATATTTTAGAGTCTTTTATTTATGCAACGACATTTTAAGCTTCAACGCACACAAATTTGTTTTGAACAAATATCGGCCGAGCGGTGAATTGCGAACTCGCCAAAAGCGAATGGCCAAACAAAAATACGGTAATGTTGAGAAATAAAACAACAGTGTCGGTCCGGCAAACGTGGACCGATTGACCAGTAGATCTCCCAATATATAGGCATACATTTTAAAAGGTTTTGTACACTTCAAAAATGTATGAGCATTTGGAAAGTGAGCTTGCCCTCTCGATCAGTGTGTGTTTCATTTATATTAAATGTACAAAATTCAAAATTAACACGTACGTATACATTATGCATAAAAAAAAGTTTGGTTGATCAAACAAAATTAACCGGTGGATATTTAAATTTTAATTTTGATCTCATTACATTGTTCAACATTTTTATGGAATTTTTGTTTTAAATTTCGATAGTGTTTCTTAAACCGGTGTAGATAAATCAAAATTTTGAACTTAATATAGAAATCATCGCATAATATGTTTTAACGAATATTTTAATATGCTGTGATCGCTTATAGGCAAGTGCAGAGCGCCCCTGTATCGTTTGGAAAATCTAAAATAGCGTCCATAAATCACCCACGCTCGAACTCGGCAACGCCTATCGATAAAAAATGACGTTAAGAAGACATTCGGATAACGATTGCAGCACTTGCAAAATCAATACCGTGAAAGTTCTGTGATCGTATCAACTATACGGATATTTTGGGTTGAAAACACACGTTTATACACATATAATGCACGTGAAAATTGTATATCAGCATTTTGAAACCTAAACAACGACAATGTACCTAGCTTAAAAATATAAAGTTTTATATTTTATTCATACAACGTTTATAACTGGAAAATCTGGAAATAAATAGTACAACTATTTTGGACCTACGTGATATATAAACACGCCGCAGTATAAGGTTACGCCGGTGTTTTTGGCAAGCGTACAAACGCCCATTTATATACAATAGATGGCGGTACCGAAAAAAGTATTCCGGAAACACACAAGTAACAACTACCTATAACTTATTTTTTACATTTTTTTCTTAAACACTACAAGAATAAAATATAATACTATACAGTCGATAACGATCTCGCCGGCGGCGGAGTAAGACGTAGTTCTGGTTTTAGGTCGAAAGTCGTGTTTTGAACACGTCATGTTGAATTTGCATGGAAACTTGCTAATTTGCTTACAAAAATTTGAATTCTGAGCTGGACAATCAGTGTGTCGGATGTACTTAGCAAATCACAAATTTTAAATTTATCCCCAACCTAACCTAACGTTTAGCTCAAAAGTAGTTGACATTTTACACACGTTTGTAGTTTACCTATTCCTATGAACGAAATTATAAACCAACCATCCCAATAATTTTTAATGACTATATAAGATATATAATGAAACGTGTTGTGTTAAACACGTGCTAAAGTTATAAAAACCACGTGTTTAATCAAACAAAACTTGTACAATAGGGTTATAACATAAAGTTCTACCTTTAACTAAAAACTCATTGGAAATGATTGAAATTCGTGAGACATTTAAACATTATTTATTCCAATGTCTTATGATGGATTTTATGGCTAAAATTCAAATAATACATATATTTTTTTTTACCAGAAATGGATGAAAAGGCCATTAGAAGGGATTAATTTTTAAAAAAGCATAAACTTTTAACACACAAGCTACACTAAGTTACAGTAATACATTTTTTTTTAAATTACTATGGGTAAATGTATTAAAATCTTCAGTCTAAGGACAGAGGCAATCACGGTCGTCGCTCTTCCTTTAAATTCACCACAAGTTTAAACTAAAAAACGATTTTTTTTTTTTTTTTCATTAAATTTAAAAAGACCTACTTTTTAAATGTAAATCAAAATTTTATTCGAAAATATTAATTCCCTTCGACTTTCAGTGTACAAAAGTAAACAAACATAGTGCGTGATTCACTCATATCGTTATTTAAATAAAAATTATACAATAATAACTATCGTATTATGTAAAGCATGACAAGAT
Organism: Hormaphis cornu; assembly: GCA_017140985.1. NCBI lineage: Eukaryota > Metazoa > Arthropoda > Insecta > Hemiptera > Hormaphididae > Hormaphis > Hormaphis cornu. Next base: position 16,039,709 of record CM029361.1, read on the forward strand.
AAAATTGAAATCATGCCGCTATGTGTTTTGAGTCCCATGTAACGCCGTCATTGATGAACAACAGTCTGTCAGCGATTTTCTGGCCGATTGCTTCATAAAATTCAATCACGTTTGGCACGAGTTTGTAAGCAACGCTGTAAATAGATTTTGAAAAATCAACATTATTCAAACTTCTACCGTTCCATTTTCCATAGTTGTAACAGAAATACACGACATCCACTTTTATAATGACCTATACTTAGAAGATGTCATAAGTAAATTGAAAACATTTAATATACTAAATTAAATTCAAATTCTCTCTCTTGAAATTCTAAAATTTTCCAAATGTTTAATAAAACTAAAAATCTAAAAAATTTCATTTAGGGTATGGTTAAAATGTTGATTTTTTTTTGTTTTTTATGTAACTTCGAATCAACTAGACTTGAAAAAAAAATAATCTATTGCAAATTCAAATTCATCTATAAGTGTTCAATCAGGGTACTTTGTCGTTCAAAACGTAATAATACTTAGTATTTATTCACTTAACACTTCTTTTAGCTCAATATCGTTTTCATTTTTATGAAATAATATTTTAAATTGTGTAATTTTTAAAAAATGTTCTGTTGATACAATTGTCTTCAAATGTTATTCTTTGTACTAGTATACCAACTATTTTTTTAAAATTTTTCTCTTAGGCAGACTCAAAATGATAATCTTTAAAATTTTAACTTTACAATCTCAGATTACTGTATTATTATAGAACAATAATAACCTTATTCTAAATATGCATTAGCATTAGGTCTGCTGGGCTGGTTAAACATGAATTATTTAACACGCACACGTTTATCGTCACAAAAATTGAAAAATATGATATACATTATGCTATAATTTTTGTTATCTGTGGAATATTGTAGGTACTCTTCAAAGTAGAATTTTTTTTTTGTAGAAATTATTTATTTTTTAAACAAAAAAATCGTGGTGATGCGCGCTATATTACCGAATATAATATAGGTACATACTGTACGTTTGTACTTACAATAACCACTAATAGTTATCATAATTATAATGTACCTACAATATTCCACAGATAAAAAAATTATAGCATAATGTATATAATATTTTTCAATTTTTGTGACGATAAACGTGTGCGAACACAATAATCGATCTGTCCAAAAATATTTTTTGGTAGGGTAGTTTTAATTTATCCCCCTCGAGATAGGGAATCATGCGTGTTTAAAAAAAAATTTACTTTGGCTATAATGCTATATACTGCTTATGCTTCCCATCCTATTTCTGCCAACACCGTGAGCGCAATTCGGAGAGCTTAAATTGAAATTTTGGTGGTGTGCTAACATCTACGGACGGTTTTGATTTTTTTAAATTTCCTTCGCCGCACCCAGAAAAAAAAAACGCATTATTATTTTGTTATATATATTTTTTTCTTTTATACTTAGCAGTTGAAAAAATAAAAGGAATTAGTTTTAAACGCGTAAATCAAAATACGTCAGCCACTTTAAAATGGGACTTATTTCTGTTTGTTTTTTTGATTTTTTAAATTGAGGGCTTCAGACTGACTAGAGGGGTTAAGCACCCTATACCACACCCCCTCCACATTGCGTCTAAGGCTATTGTATACGATCGATTATAGAGTTCACGGTATAGTTATAATCGTATGACCATAATATTACTTATGGTTAACTTCACTCACACGTGGTCGGGTTTCGGGAGCTGGACATCGTTTTTGATCACTTTCTCGAACAACTGATCGTGATCGCGTTTCAACTGCTCCCATTCGACCGTCTTTCCCTGTTCGCAGATCTGCGCGCGGATTTTGCAAAACAGCGGCTCGATGTCGTACAGCTCTTTCATGTTGTCCGTGCTCAGTTTGTTCACGGTACCCTCGATGCGCACCTGCCTGGTGTGTGGCGAGTCGTTTGACGTTTTGCCCAGCCACAAGAACACCATCGATGCCTGAGGATTTTCCGCCTGCTCGCCAGGCACACGATATTATTATGCGATTGTCGAATTTATTAAGGAGCAAAGTATAGGCAATTTATAGCACATCGAATGCGTTTCATTGGACAATTTGTTATTATATTGACCTCACGGGAAAAGTTTGCTCTCCTATCTCGCGGTGGAATTAACGAAAACGAATGATTTTTCCCGATAAAACGTATAAAATCGTGTAAGTCGGATATAAATTCAAACTTTTATATTTCGCGCAAAAATTGGCGAAAAAAATTGTTGTGTGAAATCGATTTAAAAATTGATACATTTTTAATCGAACTAAAGCGCTATTTAAAATTTTAGTGTTAGAAATTGAAGGTCACTTGCGAAATGTTTTGAGCTTTCGTTCGGAAAAAAAAATTATTAAAAAATCCACGAGGCAGGAAGACTTTTCCCGCAAAGCGTTTTTTTTTTTGGGTGGAAAATGGTATTGTCCCCTATACATAAACGTGATAGGTCTATGGAACGATTGGCATGTTGGAAATCGGAAAAGTTCCCGATGGTCCTTATATGCGTTTCTTGAAGCCCTAACCTGATATACACATTTAACGTGGCTCGTAAACTGGGACGTAAAAAGTAACACACAATGATTATGAAAAAAAAATGTACAAAAATGTTGAGCATAAAAAAACTCGCATTACAATTTTAAAAAAGAAACTATGCCCACTCAAAAAAGAAAATTTTCCTTATTTGAAAATTAGAAACACGATTTTTGGAAAAATCTAAATTATTTTCAGATCATTTTTAATTCAAAATGATTGATTATTTTCTACGATTTTTTTTTTAATTTTTTTTTTTAAATTTCCTACGTCATACCTAAAACAATATGGTTAGTGGAATAATTTTCGAACTTTTTCGGACGAATATTTTACTATGTTCGTATAACTCGATTTATTCAATGTTACAAGAATGCAGTCTATAGACGGGCAAATACGTTTGCAACACCAACACACGTCAAACCGGAACAACGTCGCTGCAGGTGCTTCATTCTTTAACCACCCACTATAGTTAAATTTTTGTTTAGCGATGAAATACCGTCACAACCGCATTCATCGCATGCGTCACGTAAAAATCATAATTTAATACAGTACATGCGTGCACGTTTTAAACGTTAAACTTAAAATAACGAGACCTTTCAACTTTCGACACTGGAAAATAGGATGGTTAACTTTAGAGAAGTACTAAGTAGTAATAGGTACCTAATTTATTCGATTAGAATGACTGAAATTAAGTTGATGTTGTCAGACCTACAAATAATCATATTCATCAATTACCAAAAAGCAAAAATCTGCGATTTTTAAACCGTTCGCAACACTGGAGTTATAATTTACACTTGATAGTTTTGAAGTAAATCGAACGCATCAGTTGGTAAAATCGTTTCAAAACTTTTGAAAATCAACGGTTTCAACGACAAAATAATTGTTTACGGTCTAAAGTTATTAATTATTTTTTATCTGTAAATCGCAGATAACGAATACCAGCTGTTTATGAATCATTCAAAATTGTATTCATTCTTGTACTACCAAATCATCCGCTTTTCTACTCCGTCCGTCCGTCATCATCACGAAGCCGTCTTCGTCCAAACGCCGTAATATTAAACTGCGACAAGACACTTTTCCGGTCCTAAAAATCACGACCAAAATAAATTATTATTACGTCACAAAAATTATATTAAATACCTAACTACCAAAGTATAATCAAGTTCAAAAAAACTGTTTAAAATTATAAACAACAAAAACCTTTATTTTCCAAACATTAAAAGCATTAACGTACACAAAACTTCACATTACCTACGTTTGAAAATATTTTAGATCGTTTTATTGAAACTCTGAACGACTATAATACAGTAGTAAGTTAAAATATTTCAAGCAAAATAAATTTTCCTCGTTTTTATTTGGAAAAAGGTAATGGAAAATTATCGACAGAGGGTTGACAGCTGCTCAGTATTGAGTACGCTTACTTCGAAACGGTCGCCAAACTGAATGCTTTAGCAGAAGTCACTGAAACGTTAGCTACCATATGTTCGTTGTACCATTTACTAAAAATGTCCATTGGATTTTTCGACGAAGTACTTATTTTATGAAGATCACTGTCCTCGTAAAATGGTTCATCCTGTAAATACGAAACGCGATTGTTGATTCGTAGCAAAAGAAAAATGTATTGACACACCTGCAGTGCTATTTATTCAGGTATTTATTCAAACTATAACGTGTTTAATAAAAATTTAACGACTCTTTTTAAAGTTGATTAGTGGGAAAATCCTTCAATTTTTCACTGCGTGTTGTCTCGGGTGTCCCTATACAAGGCTACAAATTATTAGAGAAGAAAATTTATGGTTTAGAAATTCTCAGTTTATTTATGTTTAAACTAATAAAAAGGTTATTTTTCCTATAGACTTTAGAGTATAGGTAATTGTGATGATTACTTCTTTTTATTAACACACATTGTATTGAAAAATGAACGGAGAGAATGGCTAAAATAACTTTGGCTAATTTAGAAATTCTAGGTCCTAAATAGAAAAATATTCCCGTGCTTACCAGTAATAACTTATCAGTAACCTGCAGAATGACCACAGATTCCATCAGACGTCCCACCGAAATTCTAAAAAAAACTGGTTCGTGATCTCAATAAAGGTCTCAGGATCGCGTATACAAACAATATTTTAGATCCCGAAAAGAATACCACATTCAAACATTTTTTTTCCAGTTCCAAAAAATGATTTCTCTAATTTTAAATCATTTTTGAATTTATTTGTATCATAAAATTTAAACAAACCGGTGATACCCCCAATTGTAGTCAACCTGTTACACTGTAAGTATATTACCATCATGCATTACCATCGTTTTAATTTGAAAATAAAAAAGAAATCACAGACGACTTTATCAAAAATACGGCTTTAAATGAACTTAAAGAACGTATAGAAATTGAGTCGTTAGGAGTTTACAAAATTCGTAACTCGTATAGTCATTTTTCACACAAATAAAAATTGTACCTAATTGTTTAAAATTTAACTTCTGGCATTCAAGTCCTCACAAGAGTCACAGGTCTAACACGAGTGTCATTTAAAATTCGTCGAAGAACATTTGTTTTCTCTATAGTCATACAATTAAGACTTACATTATTTTGATTCAAGTATAGCCAAACAAATAATAACTGTATTGAACGCATAATCATAATCCTTGTGTACCACAAATAATATCACTAAAGTGACATACGACATTTATACATTTTGTTTACTTTGTTTTAACGTTTTAAAATAACAAATAATACTTTATTTGTTTTTATTTTACACATGTAGGTATAATTTAAACGTGATCTTATAGTGTTATAAGAAAAATAACAAAACAATAAATGTGCTCCTGGACATAAACAATTGGTAGACTTATATTTTCAGATGCGTAGTGTATTCTGAGAAGAGTTTACTAAATGCACTATAAGATAAGTTTCCATAGTCTACAAAAATACGTACATTATGCATTCTTCACTCAAAAAGTAAAATTTAAAAACGTTTAAAAAAAAATGAGACGTATTTAATAAGCAAAATACTGTTGATTTTCTTGAAGAAAAAAAACAGTAAACTTATTTTTTTTTTTTTTACTAAGACATGACGTTTGTAAAAAAAATGTCACGATTATACAGTAGTGGTTTGTTTTATTGTAACTTGTCGTCCATCGGAACGCAACAAGGCATACAAACTACGAAATTCAATTGTCAAACGAAACGGAATATTATTAATGAACGTAAAAAATAGTGAACCCGTATTTGGCGAAATATTCATAAGAGGTCGTGACAGTGAATTTTTTAAAACTACAAATAACACCTGCGGTACGATTCATTAACTCACTTTCAATGTTTAGTGTTCATAATTAGTTATTTTCACTTAATCAATTTGTGACTCAAACTTCAAAACAAATGCGTTTACAGTATCAAGACATAAAAAATACGCGATTTACAAGCAAATCCTACGTATAAAAAACCAAACAAGTATACGTGCAATAGGTATCTAGGGTCTGAGCATCCATCATTCCGGCTTATTGTAAGTGTTTTAAAATTTAATTTTCTATTTTTCTATAACGTGTCGTCAAAGGATATGAACAACGAAACGTTTACTGAATATCAAACGATATAATCGATAAAAACAATTATAATTAATCGAACCCATCGACGTAAGTCGATACCTACAATTTTACAGACGTGCAGCGTGATCCGTACACAAGTAAAGCCCAACACTATACAATCGCAATTCTTAAGAATTCAAAATTAAAAAAAAATATATTCAATATTGAATACTTGAGAACATAAATTTTTTTTTATTTTTTTTTTATCTTTGAGTTATAGCCAAAAAACCAAAATAAAACTCAGAAAAAACCGGTAAAAAGTAATTTTTATAAAAATTTTCGACAAAATCGATTTTGTCGTATGGTCATAACTTCCGAAATAATATTCAAGTCTGAAACTTTTACACAACATTTGAATGGGTAAAATACATGGTTTGATACGAATTTCAAAATATTTCAATAATTTTTGGGCCAAGAAAGAGATTTGAATTTTCGGAAATTTCCAATTTTTTAGTGGTTTTTATTCAATAAAAACTTAATATTCGAGTAAAATGCTTTTAAACTTTAGTACAAGGTTGTTAATACGTTGTCTAATATGTGACCAAAAGTTTTTAAAAATCGCACGGGAGAATTTTATTTTTTTATTTTTTTTGTCGTATTAAGTTGGGACTCTAAGAGGCTCGCTCAAATAAATCGCTTCCCGTTCTATCGATATTGGGCACATACTTTTGTTTAGGATGACAAGACAATTCGCCAAAGCCAAATTCAAAATTAGAGGGCCCTCATAAGAGATCAAAGGTAAGTGGCCTACCTCTCTTGTTCAATTAAACACCACCCATCGTTGTCCAACTGAGCTGAGGTTTGTTACATACGTAACTTCGTTTAGGAAGAATAAACACAACCAGGCAAAATCAGAATCGGGGGGCCCTAAGAAGCTCTAAGGGACTAATCCGCATTGTCCAAATAGCCCACTTCCCGTTGTCCTATCGATATGATATTTCGCTCAGAATCGTTTTTTCCGAGGTGATCATGATTTATCATCGTTTTCAGATATTAAATAAGCCTTCTAAGTCAGGTAAACAGTGAATAATTATACGGTTAGCGCGCCGGAACAGTATATCTGACAACACCGCGGAACGGATGATCGATACCAACTTATTTTATAGGCTTTTGGAAACTACCGATCGGATTTTTTTTTAGATTTGTTTCTGGTAATTTTTTGTTTTACATAACGTACATTACATTTTCAAGTTTTGAAAAGTAGAATTGAGTTAGTTACAAAATTTAAAAAAATCACATAAATGACCACCAACTTTTACGATTTTCCTACTTGAAACGCCAAAAAATACAAAAAAAAATTAATCTTGTTCCTGCAGATAGTGTATATATATATAATTATATTATAGGTGAACTTCTGCAGCGCGTCGAGATTTTTATGGTTTGAAAAAAATATTATAAATTATAGTCACCGAACGCGGCATGGCGCGGACCAGAAGCCTCCGCGGAGGACGACCGGGATCGCACGAGTCGCAGAAGAACTTTAAAATTCGGGTTTTCGAGCTCAGACATTTCAGCTCGTCGGCGGACATCCCGGAACACCGTCCGTGGACGCGCCGCGAGCACCCGTCACATTTTACCGGACAGTCGACGTAGGTGAACCGATACTTGCAAACGCCGCACGAGGAGGAAACGACCGGCATGATTTTTTTCCCGACTCGTCGATTATTTTTAACGGGTGTTGCAGATTATAATGTTATTACAATGTATAAAAATATATTATATTATATGGTTGACCGAATTCGTCGTTAAGCAGAGACAAAAACTGTATTAATAGCGTCGTTGTTGAACGTTTTCAGCTAAATTATTACAAAACTCGAGTTACGTTGTCGTGTTGTGCAGTCGAAAAACATAGGAGAAATTCGCTAAGTTGAAACGATTAGGAAAAAATGAAAACCGCACGTTGGTTTGAAGTCGATTTTAGCGGAATCGAGTTAATATTTTCTTCTGAGACTATAGAAGTGTGGTTACGATGAAAAATCAACGAAAACACGCGGTCGGATTTTACGCGAAACGAATCCCAAATATTGTCATACAGGTTACTGCGGTGTTTTGTGTGTTTTATAGTTTGAAAAAAACGACGTGAACTCGCCTTGCGACAGAAACGCCACTGCGGGACTGACGAAAAATCGTCGACTATAAAATATTGTAAGTATTATATTTGTACGAGAAAATAGGGGTGGTTTTTTTTTTTTTTTTAGGATAAAATACACGTCAAGTATATCGGATATCGGACGTACGTTGTTATGTAACGTTATATGTCGTATCGGGGGCACTCCCTTGAACCGAGTTTATGCGTGTAAATTTGTATTGTACGCGCCTATGTATTTACACGAGTATAAGAATAGTCGGATTTAAAAAGTCTGCAGTGATTCCCGTGAAAAGATTTTGTACCACCAAGATGGTCCAATTTATTTGAAATTTTATTTATATTTTTTAGCAATACTTTCAAAACTAAAAAAATGTTGGAAAACATTGCGTGAACGTGTGAAATTTGTTTCTTTCTTACGTTTTCGGATGAAAAAGTGCCTCGACTTTACGTTAAATACCTACGACAACGAAGAATGTCTAAAAACAAAACACGCGGCTGACTCACGCAAATAATCGAAAATTTCGTTATCCACAAATCACAACACATCGTTTCTCCTAATCGAAAATCGGTATTTTATCAATGAAAAATTAACGTCCGTGACATATCACGGAAAAAAGAGTGCCAAAAATTAAAAATAATTGCTTCTGATAAAAATATTTAATAAGCGATCGATAATAAATAGGCATTAGGTAAAACTCTTTTCTCAAATATAATATTTACAAAATATTTTTCGCGGTAAGTGCTAATAAATAGATTTTAGGTTGACTTAATTCGTACGATTAAGTATACATAATCAATGCCTATATCGACATAGAATTATTGAGAGTTTCACTTTCTTTTCTGTATAGACAGAAATTATGTCAGTTTACACAAGAATAATTAAAATAACATTTTCAATCTGATGGTTGCAAATTCATAACTGTGAGAAAAATCAAAGAAAAGTTATACTGAAAAAAACAGCTTAATTTTTTGATAAATGCCTATCAAACTCAATTTTAGAGGCCTAGGAGAACTGGCTAAACTTGACGGTTAGGTTAGGTACGAAATTTTGCACGACTCTTTAATAACATCAATTAATTATAATATTCAAGTGACGAAAATAAAAAAATTAAAAAAAAATTTTTTTTTTATATTAAAATTGAATTAAGTAATACTTGGTTTTTTACAAATTAGTGATTATCTCAAAAACTATATACAGTCAATCTGACAAACCTGAGGCCAGTTTCGGAATTAGAGACGAAATTCACTATCAAATTGCTGACCTCAGAGTATTTTGTTTGGTTTTTTGCTGTCGAGTGTATTAGTATTTAAAGTACTTAACGATATAGTATACCTAAGTACCTATCCCTTTTTTTGTTTTGTTAAAAATGAACATTTTAACTTCATATAGTCTTTTGTTTACTAAGTGTATTGATCAATTCAAAACTTGCATCAACTCTCAACCCACACGCAGATTAACTTGTCAGCTATTATTCTGCCCCTTTACAAGTAGTTAGCCTCTCAAAAATGTTTATTGTTTCCTGAATGGCTGTTGCTATAGAACAATATTGAGAAACAAAAATTATCAAAATATCAAATGAGAATAAATACATTTATACATATATTATAATTTGATAGAATATGATGTATAAACGGCGAGTACTTGCATTGCATATAAGTACGTTGAATTTTATCGCATTTTTTTTTTTCTTTCCAGGAATTTCTTTTATACATTTTTATAAAATGGGCACAGTAAAGCGTTACTTTGTTTACAAAAAAATGTTTAAATCGAATAAAATCATGTACTACTAAACAGATATGTGGGCTGTACCGAGTTTTTAAGTTATAAAAGCGTGTTACTTGAGCTTTACTTTAGCTGAACTTTACTTGAGCTTGTCGTAACGAAGACGAATATCGGGCGTTAATCGCCACGTACGAGGTTGTTAAACGGCTGACGAAATGAGGCAGAGTTCTCGCCTTCAACTGTAACATAAAAAAAATAAAAATAAATCATACCGATTCATAAATAAGAACGGTATTAAATCAAATACAATAATAGTATTTGGTGATTGACAAGACGTTGATTATAATCATTTTTACATTTATAGGTCCGTGAGACGTTTTTTTAACTTAAGTTTTTTTAATGACACAGTTATCTATAGTAATTATCATCGTATTGAAAACGGTAGTTATTTGTTTGACACTTCATACAGGCTTAGTATACGAACTTAATAGAAACGGTCGGTCGATAACATAATATAAAATGTACAACACGGTTTTTGCTCTCTTGAAAATTAAGTCGCTCGTCAAAATTGTAATCAAAACGCGTTCGCGTATAAAATAGTCGTATTTGCGTACAGCGTACAGCTTACCATGCTGGGAAATGTTTTGTAAGTCTGTGGATATAGTGAATAGAAGTTTTTATTTTTTTGCAAAATCGTTTATAGAAAACTTCCACGATGATAACAACTGTAAACTGAGGTGTTTGAACGCAATGTATTCGTTTATAAGTGTGAGCATCTATTTCAATGTGTACCTACTACTTAGTTACTTAGTTTTTAATTAAATTAGAAAATTCAGCTCAACATTCTACAAATGATAACGACACGGCAGATTGTATTCCTATACGTACTTACTGTGTTGTTTTGTCCGGCTTCTCCAGCACAAATACATATGATATATTATTATTATTATTATGTAATTTTTCCATGTTACTCTAGACGGCTCTAACTTTTTCTCCCTGCAAAGCCAATAATCGCAAATGTCGAAATCGGTACGTCATGCGTTGTTGGTCATAATATATTACTTAAACCAAACGTATGTAGGTAACTGCTACATATTTTATATTCGGCTTAGAAGTATTGGTTCGAACGCATAAGTTAGTATACGAAAGCAATGGTATTCATCGTTTGGATCATTGTCTTCGAAAATAAAATTCTGAGCGAGCTCAGTTGTCTAGTATTATACGTCCTAGTAGAACCCAAATTGAACAATGAAAATGGTCCGTAATTCCGAAAATCCACGTATCCGCGTATAAAGAATATTAATTTATAATGTGAAGATGTCATACCATTCGGACCATTAGTTGAGGACTTAATGTACGATTTTAGTATCAATCGCATAATAATGCGCGTAATTTCATTGTTATAACCAAATTGCATCGTTTTTCAACACTTTTTTGTACGCGTTCGGAATCTGTTGGGCGGATTTGTTTGATATTTTTTTTGTCTGAAATTTTTTTTTACACAACTTAGTTTAATTTCAAATCTTAAATAACAAATTTATGCGAGTTACGAATTTTTTTTTAAAAATAAGTCAAAGGTATGAGCAATTTTTGACCATCTTCCAAATTTAAACGACTAAAAAAAAAAATTGTGACAATGGATTATCAAAATTTTTTAGCATCTTATGTATATACTTGTTGCGAACTTTGTGTTAATGGTTCAATATTTTTTGTTGAAAATTAAATTATTTATCAAACAAAAACCACAAAGAAAGTGGATATATTCGTAATTTTTTAAGTTCTATACTTAGCTCAAAAATTTACAAAATTAATTGAAACATGGACCAAATCTGTATTTTATCTATTTCAATATTTTGTAAAAGTTTCAGCTAGTTCCGCTTATTATTTTGGAAGTTATGGCCAAAAAACTAAATCGATTATGTCAAAAAACACGTTTGTCGTGATTTTTAACGTTTTTGGTCAAATTTAACTTACTTTTTTTATCGTAATTTTTTTTAATTTTTCAATTTTGAATTTAACAATTTAACAATTTAACAAAAAAAAAAAAAACATTATTGTAAAAAAAATACATTCCAACCTAACCCTCAGAATCTAAAAATATTATACATTTTAACAGTTCGCAACAACCTCAAAGGTCCTAGAACACCGCAAAATAACTCCTCCAAAACAATATGTTGCGGGTTACCAGCTATCCTTACAAAGGTTTTGAATAAATTAAATAAACATTGCTGCACCTAGGCTATACACTACAAAGTATTATAAGCATGTTTGTTAGTCTCTGATTATAAATGCACTTAAGTTTTAGTGCAGATATCGCAGACAATTCTTGGTATAGTTAAATAATACTGATATTAAAATACTTAAAACGATTTAAGATCGCATAGACAATATTTATTGCAAGTAAAACATTTTAAGTGCATGAAAGTTAGAAATGGCCTGACGTAATGAAAGAAAAATTGTTAACTGGCCCAGCCTTGCTTACGTAGGTATGTGTGTGAAAAAATAATTTGACAATCTACCCCTGCCAATACTTATATAGGGTAGGGTGGTCAACAGTGAAACATGGTCTACAATGAAACAAATTAAACAACTTAAAAACGAATAAGAGATTCTACAATTGATTCTTGGAGACAATATTCCATAGACTGTCCATAAAGTAAGTCTATGCAACATTCTAAACTATTATCTTCACCAGATAAACGTAATTTTATCAAGTTTTGATAATCGATATAATCGACGTACTTTGTTTTCGATAGTGTGAAATTATGTTTTGTTTTTTCAAAGTTCTATAGATGACCGAACAATTTTCAATTTTTGAAAGTCGACTCGTATGCTTTAAGTGCAACGCAACAACGCCAAGTTGTCAAATGTACCACGAGACAGTAATTTTGGTCTACAATGAGACAGTATTATAAGTATATAGCCAACTGAGTAGTCAAAGTGAGACTGAATATTTTGTTAAACACATGGTAGGAAATTTGTATCCATTCGAGTCTTATACTTTTGATATGTGTTGCGTTTGAAATTCGTATTGAGATTTTAAAAAAATATAACTTTTCATCGACTGTAAGTACGTCTTATAATTTATTTTACACGCTATTTAACATAATGTTACGCATGTTTTTTTTTAACGTACAAATCGGCTGTTTAAAATTAAAAACAGTGACGTTTAATACGTATTCCGCGGTTAGTTTTTATCTATCACCATTGCAAAATATAAAGTTGAACGCATTTGAACAAATTTTTTGTCTCAACGTGGACCATTTTCCCCCGTAGCAGCCAGACGGTTATTATAAATATAGTAGATGCAACGCGTAAGTGGAATAGAGGTACTCACGTAAGACATGTCGAGACAACGCGTGTAAGTATTCTTTCCGCTAAACAGAACAACACCGGTATGACGTTAAAATTATATACCTCATAAAAGCACGAAATTCTCGAAGCGTTCGAATGAATGCGATATGAAAATAATAAATGATAAGTAGTCGATCACAGTCGAACGGTCTTTCGTACATTTCTGCGTGCAGTGTGAATTACATATTTATAATTCGTACTTCGTCTTCGTAATTCTTCGAGTTCATTCTTATCATTTTTTTTTTTTACTCTATATTACAATCTAAAAAGCATAGGCGCGCGCGCGCAGAGCGAGACTTTTTTTTAGACTCTACAAATTGTATCCAAAAACACTCCGAACGTTAATGACTTGAACACCTCCTCCAATAGTAGTATAATTATTATAATTAACGAATACGAATTGATACGTTCACAGAGCCGTTGAAAGGATGGATAAAATATTTAACACGAAACCGGAATCGACTTTTACAATGTTCGTTTAGTGATTTAAAAAATTTTGAAATTACACCAATTTTCGTACAGTTATATCGTTTCATAAAATCGTCTATTTCCAGTTTAGAATCTCCGATACTACGTACATATTTGTATAAATACATCGACATATTTTTTTACGCACGTTGGATTTCGTTTTACACAATTTTGGTTTACACACGTTTTAATATTGTTATTTTTGTAGTTTTCGTCACGCGTTTTTGCTCACAGCTCCTTCAAAAATGTTACCGTCGTATGTTATTAGGTTATTAACTATTATTGCCTAATATATTTGATGTCGTTAAACTTTCAGACATTCGACTTTATTGTTTAGTTTAACTATAAAAATATTTTTAATAATCACTCTAAAAGCTCTACATTTTTAATTTTGGATAATCGAGGCGAAATCAACGCGTAGTAAATTTTTTTTTTCTATTGAAAATATTAGACAATACAATTTTTTTTCCAATTAAATATAATAATTAATTTTTTTTTTTTTTAATTCAATTCAAAAATTGTACGCGTTTGTATGTTTTTTTAAAAAAAATGTTCCTCGAAATTTGATCACCGTGTCCTTATAAATAGTGCCAACTTGTAATAAGAAACGCATTTGTGTTTGATTTTACTGTTTTAGATCAAACAGGTGGAGAAGTCGGGGTCACAGATATTATATTAGTCTAGATTGTTCACTATAATAGTGAATCCTACAACAAACGCCGATAAGGTTTACAAATATTTTCCACTATTTTTTAACTAAACCCTTGGGTATAGAACTGGTGTATAGAACTTTGAAATTTACAATCATTTGACTCACCGAACTTACTCAGAATCGTTTTTTTTGTTTTTTTTAACGATGCCATCGTTGCTTTTTAAATTTATTGTAAAACCGCAAATTACTGTACCTTCCAAAAAAAAGTGACCAGTCCAAAACAATGTCATGTACAGTACATTATGTAGGTAGGTTTATCAATTTATCTGCAAGGCCACACTAACGCATACGTCATAGGTAAGTACCTACTCTTTTACTACAGACATTGCAAAACTAATTACGTCTAATTTAAGACAACCGTCAATGTTGCCAAAAATAATAATTAATACTAGTCATTTTGGTTCAATTAGTTATTATTTTCACTCACAAAGCACAAAACATCAAAACCACTCGTATCCCCGGTTTGCCGAATCGTGCGCTACGGCAATAAATTAGGTAGGAATTTTTTGGTTTCATCCTTATACCAAGAAAAATGAATAAACGAAAGAGCTTTGTACAGCTGTAGTGGGCCCTAGACTAACATCCGTGAACCTATTTAAATTAATCCAGGTATTTTGGAATGGTACAGTAGTTGATTTCTAATATAAAAAACTAAAAAAAATAATTGGTTTTCATTCGATTCGGCTTTCATTTTCATTAAGACGTCTGAAGAAACAGTAGAGTTTTAAAAATGTACCCACTTTCTTATTTTTTTTGTCATTTTTTTTTTTGTAGCACTCGTCTGCGTGTAGAGTATGACTGTGTAATAACAAATTCTACTATATGTTATTTCATAACTGTTCCTAATTGTGTAATGCTAAGACTTACAAATTGTGTTTAGAAAAATAACTAAACAATTGGAATCTATCACTCAAAACAGTTTATGAAATTTGTTTAATGGTATTATGTAGGTCGGTTAGTATTAGAGGAAATGTTTGAGGGCAAAGCCTACATTTTTATAATTGATTGGTTCAATCTATAAAAAAGCACAGATTTGTTTATAAAATGGAGGTTACATCGGATACGCAGGCTAATCAATCAGCACTTTTGTTTTAAGCATCTAAATTCCGTACAACAACAAATAGTAAAGATATCAAACGTTAACACATTTGGATTAACACTCATTAATATGTAACTAAAAAATATTAGTCTCATAACTGTGACATCATAAAATATTACAGCACTTGATATACTTACATGTTATAATATAAGAAATCATAAAAAGTAAACCACATGTCTAGCGAGTCAAAAGCACCATCATAAGTTACAATTTAAAAGTATACAATTATTAAGGTAATGCCAAACCAAATCCTCTTTTAACAGTTAACACTTAGTTTTTTAATTTGTCATCCTTTCTGGTTTTAAATATCTTCTAGATCTGTTGCTTTAACAATCTGTTGCTTTAATGGGAATCGGAACAACAAATAATGTACCAAAGCTGTGTACATTTACAAGCGCAGATGTCAAGAGGTGACCAATTGTTGTCAGTTTCTTTTTTTGCATTGTTAGTAGTACATTGAAGTTAAAAAAGAAAAATTTAAATTGGACATTATAACTTACTGAAATGTATTTCCAATATTATATATATATTGTAAGTTTACAAACAATAAAGTAGGTATAGATATTGTAATATTTCATATTTTAATATTTTATCAGCCGTATGTCTTAACAATAGTTACTTTATAGACTAATGTATGCGATCTTAATCTTACATAAAAACATTAAATAATATCAATCGTAAAAACAAATAAAGCAAAAAACTTTGAAACACATTACATATACGTTAAAAATATCGCGACATGCGACATTAAAAATAATATCAAATATGTAATGTAATAATACTAATAATTAAAAATCTTTAAACTTAAATGTAACACAATAACTTGCTAAGTAAAATATAATTATAAACATATTATTAAAATAATAATATGGAACATAAAAGAGGAATGACAATAATGGCACAATAGTGCCGTTGATATAATTTCCTAATAGGTAACATTTAATTAATCTATTAATTCCTATGTGCATGATTTAAAACATAACATAATGATTATTTTGCACATGTGTTTTCAAACATTGTTTATAATATGTTCTACAGACTTTTGATTACAAAGTTTTTTTGTATAAAAGTAAATAACAATCTAAAGTATAAAACATAATATGTGTAACCTTACAAACTTTACAATGATATAGATAAGAACTTCAATAACCAATTCGATTATAATAATAAATAACTTTCAATTGAATTATTGATTTAGGTAACAACAATTTTTAAGTATAATTTGATTATGTTTTATATAATGTTAAATTTTTAATGTGACACTAATTATTTATAGCAAAACCATTTAAAGAAATAATTATAATTTTATGATTAAGATTTAACTTTAAAATGATTTTAAAATGTTTATTAAAATAAAAGATGAATAGTTCAATAAAATGTTTGTATTACGTTTCTTTGATTGATGCTTATGACAATATTGCAGTTCATATTCGATTTTATCCATAAATTAAACAAAGAAAATACCGGTATAGAACAACGGTTCTCAACCTTTGTGTAGTAGCGACCCAAAATTGGGTTGAGAACCGCGGGTATAAAAGTCGTTGCAGAACATTTTTTCACAATTTTAAGTGAATTTACTGTTGAAAAAATTTACAAAGAACTCAAATAATGAAACTACTTACATTATTATCTTGACATACAAAAGAATTCTGTTATAAAATTATTTGAAAAACTTAAATTTGTTAAGATCTCAAAGGGTTTTTCTTTCTTTTTATTTTAGTTTATTTCCTCACACTTTGTGCACTAAAAAGCACTTTATAAATGCATCACATTTAGGTTGGCGCCCACCAGTACCACCATTCCAAAAGTGTTTTTATACAAAAAAGTATTTTGAATGCTATGTCAATTTTTTAACTTAAGGAGAGAAATCAGTCAAATAATTAATGTTTATACTGATTATCTATTTAACCCTTTCTAGTACTGCAAGACCAATGTAAAACATTTAATTTATCTGATATCATGAACTAAAAAAAGTCATAAAACTATGACAATATCAAAAAATAAAACAAAACAGCGTTTGGTTAAAGAATGGTTTGTGAATAATGTCAATAATAAGGTTGAAAACCGGCAAAAACTTTAATATAAATTCTAAGAAAAATGATTTTAAGAAAACTTTATTTAACTGTAATTCAATAATAAAAGGGTTAATTAATTTATATGAAAAATAAATGAATAAGAAAATAAAAAATCTACCACTGATTATATTTTTAAACAACATAACAATAAAAAAAATGAAAACAAAAACAAATTTTCAAATATCCCACGTTTCTAAATAATTAGTGTCACTATAATTTAAAAAATGTCATACAATATAATATTGGTGTAAAATAAGTTATGTAGTTACATACATATATTATATTTCTTTAAACTTTTAAGTATATTAATTGTAATGTTTTATAAATGATTACGTCAGGTTAGAAATTAAAATATTATTCATCAGTTCAAAACTGATTACTAAAAAAAAATTTATTTATAGTTATATTGTTCACACATAAAAATTTTTCCTAACAAATAGTTCATCTTAAAACTAGTCAGTTTATTATTGGTCTTCATTATTAGCGTCATTATTTACTAATAGATTTTGTTTTTCTGCTTGAGTTGTTCTAAAACAAATCAAAAATATGTGTCTCAAAGTAAATTTAATTAAAACAAAAATTATGCGTAAATACTCTTTAGCAAAGAAATAGTTACTTGTTTGATTCAAGTTCATTTCTCTTTTTAGCACTCATATTCAAAACTCCGTTATTTAAAGAGTCCATGGTCCACAAAATTGCAGTGAACATCAAAGCGGCTAAAATTATAATTAGATATGTTAGTTAATTACATAGATCAATAATTATAAACATTTTTGAGGGTTTTACAAGTATTTTCTTATAACTCATATTAAAAAATATCATACAAATTACAAAATTTATCATAATATTTAAAAATGACATATTCTAAATAAAAATAACAGTACATAATAAATAATTATATTTAAGATTTAATTAATTAATGATTGTAAGAACCTTTCAGTCAATAGTATTGTCACCAAATAAAACGGCAACATACAATTAAAGTACAGACAACAAAATATGTAATGACAAAAACAATATTATGTGCATACATGTATATATAATAAATGTATATTGTTTACAGGTGTTTTTAAAATTCAAAATATGATAAACAAAAAAAAATAAAAACCGGGTACATAATTCTTTAGTTATTTTTGCATTAAAAATAAGGTTTATGGAGGGATTTGATCCCAGTCTAACCCTAAAATCCCACTTGCCAATCGTACAATCCTTTACTAAATAAGTGAATAATAATTTATTTTTTCCCAAACAACTTTATACTTTTAAAATATGTTGATTTAAGAATTTTTTAAATACAACATGAAGTAACATCTTAAACATTTATAGTATACAATAGGTATAACCTTACCTGAAAGTAAGAGACAGAAAAATAACTCCACCATGTAATAACCTTCTATATCAACGATTATGCCAGTCAATAAAGCAACAACAGCAAGACCAAGGTTTTCAACAGACTGCGCACTGTTAGGAAAAACATATTTTTGTAAAAGATACACTTGAAACATTAAAAATACATAAAATGTTACAAAAATATTTATATATATACAATTATTCATAAATCACAACCAATTTCAATTTAAAAAAATTACTATTAGGTAAGAACAAAGAATTTTTGTTTTTTCAACAAAATTGTTCAATTTTCTTAGTTCTAACTTGACGATGATTTAACAGATCAAGGTATTAGAGTTCTGTGGCTCTAAATTCCCTATACAGATGTAATCTTTGTATAAATCAAAAAATTCAACTACAGAATCCAAAGATTAATTTTATTGCAAAAATCAGGGATGAATCTTAAATAAATGCAAAAAAAATTTAGCAGTTTACTCAGAAGAATTTAATTTTTATACTTTAAAGTTTTTAACATGTTCAATCCCACAAAGTATAGCAGGAGAACACATTATCACTGTACCAAAATAACGCCTTACTCACATTGTGTCAATGATTACTAACCCTATTTTTTTTATTAACAGTTAAATTACACTGAGGTAGTGATTGATAATGTCTAAGCCCAACTAATTAAAAAAATACAAATCAAATGAAAACATCTCATTAAAATAGAAATGACAAAAACAAAATACAAGACAAATATTTAATAGTGTTTTAATTGTATCTGTCAACAACTAAAATATATATGTGTTATACATTATTACGTTAGAACATTGTACATAATATTTTATGTAGTTTGTATAATTTCTAAATGTGTATGTATTAGAAACTTTAGTATGTAGTGTAATTGTTGTAAACACAAATAAAAATGGTGAATTGCTAACACTTTTATGATGTTTTAGAGCAGAATACCTATTGACTACTAATTTCATATAACCCAAAATTTAAAATCAACAACACTTTAAGATTTAAATTTGTGCTTATACAAATTGTAAATAAAAAAAAATCAATCAGATTGTATATTGCCACACAAAATTATAAATGCTTCAATTAAAATGTTTTTAAAAAATTTTCAATCAATTGTCATCAACAATATTAAACATGTTAAATAAATAATCAGCACTGTCTTTCTGTCTTAGATATTTCATCTACACATTTTTATAGTTATCAGTTTACCCTCGCCCCTCTTAATTTTTCTTAAGCTGTCCAGAAAATAAAATAGATTACAATAATACAAGTAATAATGTATTGTGTAATAATATTTACTATAATTTTAAAAACTTACATGCCATATGCTGTTCCTAATTGATGTTCAGGAACAATAATTGATATCAAAGGCCATAATGCACTTGCCAACAAAGAATAAGATATTCCCATAATAGACTAAAATATAAAAATTATAATTTTTGTTACTAGAACAACAAATCATAAATATGTTATAATACAAATTATTAACAATCTTACCATAATAATGTAAGGATTTATAAATGTAAATGTCAAACACATGTGTGAAACTAATGTACCAAGGATTGCTGAAAATACCAAAAACAAATTTCGGCCAGTTTTATCAATGAGAAATCCAAGTGGCGGAGCAAATACTGCTGATATGATGTATATAACTCCACTAATGAAACCAGCTGCATCAGGAGTGAAATTGTACTTTTTTTCAAAAAATACCCTAAAATATAAAAAACACAGCATGTAAACATCTATCAGAAAAAATTAGTAGTAAATATAGTAACTTGTAAAAGAAATATTGGGTATACGGTATACCACAAAAATAATGTACCTACACAGATTATTTTCTTACATAGATATTTGCTCTTATTTGTTATAAACATGAAAGCACAATAAAAACAAGTGCTGTAATGTTTGGTTTTTCTCAGAGCTAGACAATATCTTTCACTTTGAAACCCATCATATCCAGCTAATTAAACCAAGTCTTTCAGTTTTAATTCTATTTACTTACAGTAGAGTGATTGATATTAATGAAATTTCTATAAGTTTTTTCCCAGATTATTATGTAAGTTTGTAGCGAACATATATTTTTAATAAAAAATAATCTATGAAACTATAAAGGCTTAGTAAAAGATAACGGATTGGAAGAAATTCTTTATCATACAATTTTAAATAACAGATTGAAAGCTGTAATGGAGTTTTAACAAATTAACAAGATATAATATCAAACCTTACATGCACAGGTACTCAGAGAAAAAAAGAAGATGTATTATATCTAAGGGATTTCCTTATTAGAAAAAAAAATTACAAAAACAATGCATATTTTTACTTTTTAGGTTACTCTCATTTTTATAAATTACGCGGGTAATGTGCCGCGGTCCAATTTTAATTACGGGTACCAACTGTCCACGCGTATCATTTACAGTGGCATTCAATTTGTTAAAACCATTATTTTTATATAGTCATATTTATTATGTAGTCCAACATAAATTTTAAGAATAAGTAAATTTTAAAGAAATCTTACTAAAAATCAACAAGTAGGTATATGATAACAATATGTATTATAAAATGAATTGAAATAAATTGATAGTTAACAAATCAGGTTGAATATTGTTGATAAAAAAAGAGTTCACTTACTTTCCTAGTGCAATAAATGGAAATATTGATGTGTAATAGCAAACAATTATCAATGAAACAAGCCAAAAACTAATTGAAAAGTTGAAAACATCAGTCAATTTAACTACTCTATTGCCATCAACTTTTCGTTGAAGTATTCTTTCAGCTCTTTTGTCTTGCCAACCAAGTAGTAGAGCACTCAACAGCGAAAGAAAACACGTCAAACTTGCTAAAAACAAGTATTACAATATTACACAACATGAAAATAATAATTAATTTATCATTACATACCAATAAACAATACTACAGATAAAATTTGATAATTTGGAACATGGATCTTTTGTTCAACAAATCGATACAACGGTTCCATAACTAAAAAATTAACAGCTGAACCAACTCTAGCAAAGCTCAATTGAAATCCAAACACCATATTAAGTTCTTTTCCTTTAAACCATAACACAGCATAGTTGTTTTGTGCGACAGCTAATGATTCGGCACCAATGCTAGAAATTAAAATTGACATAATTTTACTAATTATGGTTCATTGTATTATCAAAACAACATTTTGAAATCATAAAAGTATAATCACCCGAATATAAGGCGACCAAGTAACATGAACCAAAGAGCATTGAAGTATGAACCAGCAGCAAATAGCAACTGACCAATAACAACTAGCACTGCATAGATTATAGTACCTAAGCGTACTCCAAAAACTCTGAAAATATCAAAAATAATATAATTACGATATAGAACATCACTAAAGTCTAAACTATCAAGCACATATTAGACACATTAATAATAGTATAACTCAAGAATAATGTTAATGAAAAAAAAACAACCTGTCAATTAAAAATCCACCAAAAAAGCACAAAACAACATTAGGCCAGGAATACCATGAGTACAAGTAAACAAATTGAGTAGTGTTAAGATTTAAATCTTCTAAAAATTGATCTTGTAAGGCTCCAGGATTGTCAAAACAGAAGTATGCACCTAAAAAAAAAATAAATGTAAATTATTATTTATTCATTATTGATAACCAACCATACAAACAAAATTACTGACCAAATCCAATCAAACACATAAAAATTAGTGCTAATAGTCGTTGAAAAACATGACTAGGATGTTTCCATGTAATTTCATTACTGCCTTGGTTATTTCTTAATGCAGAAGATGTTGAAGGAGTTAATTCGGCCATTTTGAGATGTTTTAAATCAATTAGAAAACTGTAAATATACAACAAATACATAGTTGCATTAATAATTATGTTTATAAAGATAATTATATTAATTATATTTTACATTAATTAATAATTGATTTAGGTATGTATGTCTTATGTACTTAGGTAATATACAAATACTCGTATAACATCCATTTATATCAATAGGTATTATTCATAAATAGAAAATGTATGATTTTATGAAAAAATAATTTTTATTGTGACTTATTGTATACAAATAACTTAAAATATTCATTATTTTTTTTTTTAATTAATATACCTATAAGGAAAACTTAAAACACTTGTAATTTTGTTTAAAATGTATCCAATCAGGAAAAGCAACAATAGGTGAATTAAACACAATAATTATCCAACTAAAATGTACATATATAATATATATACATACCGAATCATAATTTTATTTTATTTTAATTATATTAATTTTATTATTTTATTCATTTATTTAATAATTTGTACAACTCATTTAAATTATAAAACAAAATTATATTTACTACCCAAATGAAATATTATTAAGCAATTTATGCAGGTAATGTTAATGACATTTCTATTATTACTACTATAGTCTATAACAGGGTTGTCCAACTGGCGGCCCGCGGGCCGCATCCGGCCCGCGATGCTATTAACTGTGGCCCGCGTAAGGTTTATACTTATACAATGTCAATTAGTGTATGGCCCGCAACCAGATCAGAGGTTTAAGTTTTGGCCCTTGAGGCCTTGCAAGTTGGACACCCCTGGTCTATAACTAACACAAGAAATAATTACTTTAGTATTATATTATTATAATTAAGTAACATATTATACATACTATATATATGTCACCTAATTTAATTACTCGTGATATTAAAATCATGAGTTATTTTTTACGTAAATAAGGCACATATAGGGTTGATATCAGAATATCTTTTTGACCGTCCTAGTTAAAATAATATAAATCCAATAAATTAGTAATGGCATATCCAACACATATTAACAAATTAGAATAAGAAGAAAATTCTTAAAAAAAAAAAAAATTTTCTGAATTACGTTCTTTGTATTGAATTTCGAAAAATGTTATAAAATTTACAAATATGTCGTGTGTATAAATATTTATAGTATATACGTACCATTACATTATGACATTAAACATTCAAGTATTATAGATTATTTTATACATATGTAAGTACACACCTTTGAACTTGTTCTAACACTGTTTGTTATACAATAGTCAACAGTAAACAATTCACAGGCATTCAAGAACGCAGTCAGAAAGTTTTTAATATAAATATTACAAATTCCAATCAGTAAAAAAAGTGAGATTTCTTTTTCACACTTTGGTTGTCGTGGTTTTTTATGATTACATACATAGATATTTTTTGCTCGAATATAAATAAATTGTGATTTTTAGCAACAAAACATAGTTACAGTTTTGTTTTTTAAGATCAATATTAATAATTAGTAGATGCCAACGTAAAAAAAAAAATATGCATGCCAAAATTTATCTATTTACACTTGATTCTGGGCAACGGTAAAAAAAAAAAAAGTGTAAATAAAAAAAAAATATAGATTAACTAGGTACCTCTACGTAACTTTGGAAATGTTAAATAACCAAGCAGTGGGAACAGTTTAGAAAATACATCTGATACCGAAATTCAACCAAATAAAAACTTTTCAGTGAAAATCTACACATTTATACAAAATGTTCTAAAATTCAACCAATTTGAAACATTATGTGGTTACAATACTACTGAAAGCCTAAGAAGACATTAAGAACATTGTTATAGTAATACGTTTGATCAAAAACCGACAACTGGCCGGGTCCAATCAAATAATTACCGGAAATTAAATTGATTGCTTTGTTAGGTACGTTTCTTTTGAAGAAACGCTACCATATGAATATTAGATAATGCCTACCTACTAACTTTTAACGAAACACGAACCTAAGTTAGAAAAACATTAACAACGACCGATCTCCACACGGTGTCCAGAAACTTTTAGACGCAGAAGAGTCGCGCAGGACAACCAGTATCGTACTTCCACACACAGGCAGCCGACTAAATCCTCGATATCCACCAGCGCTGTTATCCAGAAGAAAACAAACTCAACTGAGAAAAACACTTACAAAGACTAAACAACTAAGAAGTCGAGGCTTTTGTCTGGATTTTAACTAGATGCGCGCGCTCTGTGGTAACTGCCGACCGTCCACATTCGCAACAATTTTTCCGTCCAGAAAACGAGCACGATTATTCACAGCGCAGGTCAACCGTTAGAGTGTTGTTAATCGTCGGTGGTGATTTAAGCAAACGGGCTCACCTCTTTCTTCGCGACGAGCTCAGACCCAGGTCCAATGGATCATAGTCATACAAACGCCGAGACGGAAAAAAAGACACGCACAAAGACGTTCTCGCTTGACGTGCGCCCGGACGCGGATAGCAAAATGGTTCACGGAATCGCTCGCGCGTATGGGGGCGCGTTAAATTTAATAACAACGACAGCGATTATTATCGTTATGAACGAAATGCTATTGTTATGTCTGTACTGCGTTCGGTACGGGTCGTATGCGGCGGGGCCCACACGCTGTACAACAGAACAAACGAACGAATTACTCTGTTTACACACACACACACACACACACACTATGGTGGAGTAATAACGAAAAAAAAAAAGAGTGAAGAAAGAAAGACCATATGTCAACACGTCCGTGTAAATACTGTAATCGTAATGTATACTTCGCGTATCAGACCGTTATCAGCGGCGGGGGGAAGTACACAGTTTATATAATGTATTATATTTATTAACGATCAGCTAGCGAGTTGATAGCGCACGAAACGGCCGCCGGCTGGTCTCTGATGCGGGGGGAAAAAAATTTTTAAAAACCACTCGCCGTCCTCGTAAAAAGTAATAATATTATGATGTCGTAAACGAACAATCCATCACGACGTTCTGGTAGGTACACATCACAGGCCTTGCGCTAAAAAAAAACTTTTAGGAATGCGCCTTTGGAAAACTTAAAAAACGGACAACATTCGGGGGGGATTTGTTGGATCGAGTTAGTTCGGTAAAATTTAATTGCGATTTCGTGTAACGGGGATGTGTAACAGAGTCGTGTGAACACAAAATAACCTATAAAATAGGTTTTTTTTATTAAGGACGGCGAGATTTAAGTGTCTTTATTTACTACATCCTGTACCCGTATAGCAGGCTGTTGATGAAACTTGAACGTTTGCGCCCCCCCCCCCCCCCCACACTATGCGTGTAACAGCAAAACTCGCGCGTGTGCACACTGCTGCAGTGTAGAAAGTTCTCACTCGTTACGTAAAGGTTTGTTGTTGTCTTTGAATTGGTAGTTTTTATTACAATCTGTCAGTTACCAACGAGTAGTTGAATTTCTTTTCAAAAAGATGATTAATTGCGCTAAAAATTAAAAATTATAATGTACGGGTACTAGAAAAATCGAAACCAGGACGTTTATCCCGTGACGATGTGATACGGCGCTGAACCACTGCGGCTGTTGAAGGAAAAAGGAATTATGTTGAAATAAGTGATTTAATAAAATTCTATTGCGTGCCTAGATGACATTTTATAGAACTGTGCTTACACAATACAATATTGCGCGTCTTTGTACTATCATGGTCGACCTGCAGCTCAGCAGCTGCGTCGGATTTATGGAAAAATTTAATAAATTTATCGTGCGTTCTGCCTCGTGGCTGCCAGCCGACTGTGTTCTAACAGGTTATTATTCGAATTATTATTCGAAAATGAAAAATTGAAAATTTCATAAGAGCTTAAAATACACTGAAATTTTTACGCATCGACCTGTTCAGAATACAAATTACAAATTGAGAGTTACCGATAAAGAAATTTAAAATTATAAAATTTATAAGAATCGTTTTTTTTTTATCTTTTAGGCTCTAAAAATGCATATCTCTAAAAGTACTCCGAATTACTTATAATTTAAATTAATATTCAAACTTCGCAGTCATTAGAATAGGTAAAATGAACATACAAATACGAAACCAGTCAATTGACTTAACAAGTAAATGATTTATACAATTTTAAAATTGTATACCTATTTCCACGGCTGTTATTGTTTGATAAAATTACCGATTATTAGTTTAGGGCCTCGAAACTTAAATATAACAACACAACACATTTTTCTATACGTGGAATACTTTACTAATTTTTCCAATTTTATTGAATGCTGTTTTTACTCATACACATACGTATGGGGGTCCAATTTAATCGTAACACATCCTGTTACAAATGTTTGCACTCGCCTATGAATTTATTGTTTATATTACAATAATAACCTAATGTTATGTTTTTGTACTTGACTCAAAATGCACTTTGCAATTATTTTGTAAACTCGACCAGAATTTTTTGGGAATCCTAAACCCTCGTATCTTAAATAACTCTAAAAAGCAAAAATTATAGGCTATCCAGTGCCGCGGTCGCGGCGCAGAGCTAAGTAAAAAAAGAAGAGCGCTTGACGACGACGGTATAATTACACGAAACAGCCAACTCGTATTTAAACAATGTAATTTTACGAAAAATGATCCGACCTCTCTGTAGCTTAAACCAACGAACCGATTGATTTGAATAAATTATACAATGAGCATATTATAAGCTATAAATTACACAATGAACATACAATTTTCATTGTGTGTTTATTTTCTAACGCCATGAATCTTTTTATTGTTAAACTGTCACTGAGAAGTTTTAGAAACTTTCTGGAGACATTGAATGATTGTGTAAGGTTTAGTCGTTTCTGTTTTTGTACCAAAGGCGTATAAACCGGTACGTCGTTGCTTAACTATTCTAGGCGCAAGAGATAGGCAATATTAATATCATTCACGCGTTTGTGTAGTAACCAGTGTAGTTTTCAATGAGTAATGTTGTAAAGTACTAAGTTTAAACAAAATTATGTCAAAAATTGGTTTTGTAGATATTAATTTATTTTTTATGTCACAACTCACAAATGCGGGTGGATTTGGAAGTTGAAGTATAATTTGTACTAATTACTGAAAGAAAATATAATACATCATAGCATTAAAAAAAAAGATTCTGAGCGGGCTAAATAATTTTAAAAAAAATTCAAATTACAAAAAATGTTAATATTACTAACCAACTTATAAGCTATACCAGAACATTATACATATCTAAAATAATAGAACTTAATTTTTCACGAATTCGTTTTTAAACATAAATCATCTTTAAGCTCAAATTTTACTAGTTACCAAAAAAAATACAATAAAAAATTGCGATTTTGAATTTTTTTTTTTTTGTATTAGGACTAGAGCTTTCAAGCATGTGTACGGTTATTTTGAAAAATGTTTTTGAAGTACCTTTGTAGAACAGTAAAAGTTTTTAATTACTGCCAACCAAAAAATACCGTTACAAAATTTTAAATAAAGCTAACCTATAAGTATGTACGTTTACATAATATAATTGTTGACATTATTATCAATGAGTAACGGCAACTAAAATATCAAAAAGTAATAAACATAATAATTGTAGGTCATCAATAAATGACGGCATCCTCGTTTTTTAAACTCAGTTGTTTTTTTTTACCAACGCGAATTGAAGTAAATTTTGTAAAGTTATAAATTTTGTTTTATACAAAATTATTATATAAGCCAGCCAAATTGTTCTTCTTGGACACACATGAGAAATCCATTTGATCTAACCACTTATCTTTGGTTCTAAAAAAAAAAAAAAAAAACTAAATACTTAACAAAGTATTTCTGTATGCAATACACGCAGCACAAATTCACTAATACGATGTAGCATACACGTGTTTAAGAAAATATCTTAATTTAAAAAAAAAACTAACATTTAAGTTTCGAATGATCGCAAGTATTGAACATTTTTATTATTTATACGCGGATGAAAATTTAAATGTACACGTTTAATGATTTATTTTGAAATCTCAACAGAGTATAATATGTTTACCGTGGATTTTTCAAGATTGTATATAGCCTCACGATAGTTTGAAAATTCACCGAACAATTTTTTAAATATTGATGTATACTATTTGAAACCAACTTCTTTTTCAGTATTTTTGTTTTTAATATTTGTGTGTACTATATTACGCATACAAATAATTTTGTTACGCGTGATTATTTTCATTACGTTAAATTATATAAAGTTTAAAGTTAGAAAATTAAAAGGCAGCTTTTAAATAAAATGGCCCACTATCGGTAACGTTCCCGATTTCTAGATGTGCCGATCCCTTTGTACGTATTTAAAAATGTCTTTTGCGGGTAATACATTTTGAAGTTATATACTACCGATTGCTTAACGTACCTTCATATTTTGTCGGAAAACAATGAATTAAAAATCAAAATTACACATCAGTACCTACGGACAAAACGACAAACGTTCAAGTATGTATATTAAAACTGTGTAAGCTACGTGTTTTAAAACATAATAGTATGAATATAATCGCGTTGAACACGTCATATCTAACGTAGTTCATCATATTTAATGAATAAAATCTATCAAACGAGAAAAAAGAAAATTATTCGTAATGAGAAATATGTTGACAATGGTAATAAAAACGTTATTATACAACAGTTCCAGTATTTAATTTGACAATATAATACATGTATATTTTATAGACTAAACTCCAGTAGTAATGAATGAAACGTTTTCATTCTTTTTTTACAATATGTATTTATAACTACTCATTATTGAACACATTATATTATATTATACAGATTATAAGAACTGAGAACACATATTTTATACATTGAAATAACGTTAAGTGAACCGTGACCATCTTCGGCGCGTTCATTGATGGGGGGGTCTCCTGAAATACAAATAGTATGACAAAACGAAATAAATAAATGTTATATTATAGTAGGATATCTGACATAAGTTCATTCATAATATTATACAATATGCATTCGGTGTATTTATATCATTGAGTAATCTTATTCTATGATTTAAATGTGATGTAAATAAATATTATAATATAAAAAACTGAATTATTGTTATCTTTTGACCGGACATTGGTCAAAAACAACGATGTGTTTGACAACGGTCAAAATGCATACTGAACCACTATTTTTTATTTTACCTTTTTATTTTCAAACCAGATCGTACGTTCGTAACCTTATCAAGGCATCAAAAATTAAGTGTTTTGTAAAGGTTTTCACAGAAATATTTTAATGAAATAAACAATTGAATAAAAAAAACCAACAGATATCACCATATTATTACTAAAACATAAAATTTAATATTTTTTGTATTAAAAAAATATAATTACCGTGGGTAACATAATATAACACTTATAAACCGAACATTAATGTACTTATATCTTTTCATTAAAACGAATGTAGTCAAAAAAAAAAATCAGTTATAATAATATTGATACAAAATTTACGCTGTGTCAATATATAGCTCGAATTCTACATAAAATGAAGGTACAATTATTTATAAACATTATAATATTATGGTGGGTCTATGGATCATTTATGGGAAAAAAGTGAGGCGGTCAAACTATTGTTTTAACACAAAAGTAGTTAAAATGTTAATAATCATTTTAAAAATATATACATAGGGCATAGATGCATACGAATAAGTAAAAACAATATATTACAATATTTTTGACAAGTTTTAATGCCCACAGTACATACTTGTATTTTATAACAACTAGTTTCCGCCGATCATCAAGTTACAATAAAAGATCATAAAAATAATAATTTTTTGGTATTCAAAATTTTAAGTTTCGTTAAAATTTTCATGCACTCATTATAGAAACAATATATTATTTTTTTCTAAGAAAAATGTTTAAAAACTGTTACCATCAGCAGTTTTAGTAAACACAAACTCTGTTACTTTAAATTTTGCCATTACCTACATTTTGATGACCAAAAGTTATTGTGCGCATAAAACCTTTAAAAATGAGAGGGTACAACCGATTTTTAAGAAAGTAAAAACGGATTGGTAAAATTTACGTGAATTTACCCTTTCTTAAAAAAATTTGTCCGGTCAATATTTTAAGCTTCTTATAGTTATGGCAAATATATATCTCTCGATTGACGATTCCTATAAACATTTATGGAAAACACTTTTTTTTTTCATAAAATCAAGAAAAACGAAAAAAATTTTCACCAACTTTATTAATAGCAAGATTTTAAGAAAAAAGATTTTTACAGACCATCTCTGTAGGTTTGTGCAAACTAAATTTTGGAGAGGATTAAAACATTATATTAGTCGTAAATTATTGTACGTATTTTGTGTGCGCATGAAAATATATGTTTACGACACAACGTATTTTTCGCTTTAACAGGCAAACAAGCTGGTTAAAAAGGTAAATTTGTTATTTTTACTAAATAATACATTCCAAACTATACCGCTTGAACACCTGCAGTTATGACATAAAAAAGGTACTTATTTTTAATAATTATAACTACAATCTTCCAGACCTAGAATCTTATAAAAATCGTTCTTAAACAAAAAAAAGTTGTTAGCAACATATGTAGTAATATGTGATATAGGTACATACTGTAAAGTATGTACCTATATCATTAAATTCGTACGTAACTTTAAATATTTTTATAATTATTTGTGTCATAAATTTGTATTGTACCCGTACTGTCCTACCATATAATTATTGAGTATTCATTATAAGAAAAAATGTATTAAAAATGTCTTTCAAAATGCACTGTGAACGGCAATAATAATCATCCACCCGAGTGTCAGCTGCAGTACTTAAAAAACGATCCCTAATATATTTTGTTTTCTGTAAAAAAAAAAAAATGTTCGTAACAATTTTAGAACGTCTCACCGATTGTTGCAGTCGGCCAACAAACTTCCCAAGTGTTTTTCTAATCTGGCGCAGGCCATCTCCAGTTGCGGCTTCCACGTAGCCATCGCCCGTTCTTGCTGCCTCTCTTTCGCTAGCTTTTCTTTAGCCCTCTCGTTCTTCCGCTGCTTCTGCTCCTCCTTCTTCTTCTCCTTCGTCCGCGCATTTTTATCGTCCATGGTTCTAACTTTCGAGCTAGGTACCTACGATCATATAATATAGTGTTATTATTAATATAATTATATCATAGGTATTATTAAGGTGTTGCCTTATGAATTTTATTTTTTATAAAATTATATGTGAAATCTCTTACAGAGTAATAAACGCCAGGAAAAGAATAAATACTAAAATGTGAAAAATTATTCTGAGAAGTAGGCAAACGAGAGAACAACGCAGCGAACAGTGACCGAATGACGGAGTCTGAGCAGCAGGCACTCGAGTCTCCGGTGGCGGCGACCCAAAGGCGGGGGAACAATACTGCCGCCGGCGTAGTCGGTAATTCATCGAGGTGGGGGTTTTTTAAAAAAAAAAAAAAATGTTCGTGTTGTATAATTTATATTGTACATATTATTATAAAGTAGGATTTTAAATTGTATTTAAGATTCTGAGTGTAGCGAAGAACATGTAGGTATTGATTTTAACATGATGCGTTTTTTTTTTTCTGTGAACAAATTTAAAAGGGTATACGCCATAAGGAATGCTCCGATTTCTAGAGTCCGCACCTCTAACGAAACGTCTATGAACTCTGATTGTACTTTGAAAGGTTTCAAATTTGAAAGTTTAAAATTGAAAAAGTTGTAGCCTTGAAACTTCTGAGAAACTTCGTAGAAACATTACAGCAAACGTGTTCTTTTTATACAACGATTTAGTTTTTTTGTACTGTAACATCCGAAATAATGATCAAAATAAGCTGAAACTTTTACGTAATATTAAAATCGGTAAGATACAGATTTTTTAAAAGTTTTAAGTGGTTTCGTAAATTTTTGAGCTAAGTATGGAACTTTGAAATTCTCAAAAAATTTACCAGAGCGCGTATCTGGCTCAAAATCGTACTTTTGATATTAAATAATGCGTTTGAACCACAACTTCCAAACCAGTGACCCACTCAAAGCATAGTCACTACTCCGTCGAATTGCCCACTAGATCCCGGTTTTTTTTTATTATTTTTTTATTACTATAGAACCATAATAAACTTTATTCAATAATGCTCCGATTTTTAAAGTCAGTACTTTTTCTGATAGATTTACGGACACAGATGGTACTTTGAGATGTCATAAATTACTGTAAACAATTTAAAAGATTACAATTAATAAA
Source organism: Hormaphis cornu (assembly GCA_017140985.1). NCBI lineage: Eukaryota > Metazoa > Arthropoda > Insecta > Hemiptera > Hormaphididae > Hormaphis > Hormaphis cornu. The sequence goes on from CM029361.1 coordinate 16,072,632, forward strand.
CTAAGCAAAAATAAATTAAAACCTTTAAAATAACAGCAAACGTGTTTTTGGCATAATCAATTTAGAATTATGGCCATAACATCCAAAATAATGATCGGAACATACTGTACTTTTCACATAGTGTTAAGATTGCTAAGATACAGGAACAAATTTCAAGAGATTTTGAAAATTGTTGAGCTAAATATAAAACTTTGAAATTAATGACAATTTTCATTTTTTTTTTTTTTTTTTGTTCGATAAAAAATTTAATTTTCCAAAAAAGTTTTGAAACTTTAATACAAGGTTGCTAACATGTAAATACTGAAAATACTGAAAATTTTCGAAAATCCATTGTCACAATTTTTATTTTCACTTCTTTAAATCAACTGTATTCAAAAATTGGTCGCACAAATTTGTTATTTAAAATAATAATTTTCAAGAATGTATTTCACTATTATTTTTTAATGCAAAATATTATTTCGTATCAGTAAGATCTGTAATATTGAATGCATACAAATTATTTCAGATTAACCGGGTACTTTCTAGAAAATGTCCAACAGGAACCTCTCGATGGAAAACATGTTAACCTATCTCGGGAGTGTCTTACTTTAGTATTTTTGGTCAGTTCCCATCCGTAAACATTTAGAGCCTCTTAGGAGCCTTCTCCTTTGATCGGGGCCTATTACTTAATAACAGACCTTTCTAGAAGCCGTCTACTTTGGTCTTTTTGGACGGCTCCTATCAGTAAGCAATATACCTTCTTAGGTGCCGTCTACTTTGGTCTTTATGGAGCTGCCACCGGGTAGAGGTGAAAAACTATTTTAATAAGGGTTTAAAAATGCAATACATAATATATTTTTTGCCGCGCTCAGAATCTAAAAATATCTAATAATATTAGTAAAATAATTTAAATTATTTATACGAAAAACGAGATAAAACTCTCCTTCGACAAAACGTTCATGACGTACAACTATAAGGTCTATAGTGCTGGGTTGTATAAATTGTTTATTTAAAAAAAAAACTCTTATAAGGATGACTCATTTTAATGTTTGCCGTCAGTTACAAATACAGATACGAAAACGATTTATACTATTACGGCCATAGGTCATCTTACATACGTTATTATGACATACCTAATGTAGATATTTCTATTTATTTGGGCGACAAGGGCCATTACCAGCCCATTCAATTGCCGTAATCTCTGGAGAAACGAGTACCTAGAAACCATAAACAAAACACAATGGTTACAAAGTATGTACGCAGCTGTTAGCCGATGCCTGCAGTGGTCCGAATGAAAAGAAGATTTAATGGCGTCTTTCTAGGAATGACGCCTTTTAATGTTTGCCGTTTTGATTTCCCGAAGTCAATAATAAACCAGATATTCAATAATGAACAAAAGTACAAAAAAGTTATGTACGAAACGTTTTGAGTATAACGAACAAACGAGGAAACATTGTTGAATATGCGTGAACGGATCGTTATAGATACAGCTATAGTTGAAAAAGAAAAAGAACTAAGCCAACGCGTTAGTCCCCTTATACGTCCTATAAACGTTATTATAATAATAATATGATTCATAAAAACTATATATTTGATATGATGAAATATCAAACAGTTACGACTGGTTAACGTATTGTAAAACAAATTTATTACATACTCGGAAAAAAAACCGCTCTATTGCATGCATAATTTTTTTTTCTCACTACGTACACTATTTCAACTATAATAAAATATAAACCTAAGTCCTTAGTATGGAATATCAATAAAGTTTATTTTTGATGTTTTATACGAATGGACATGTTTGTAATAATGACCCCACAGCATATTTAAAACATATATATATATATATATTTTTTATTAATACTTGAAAAAGGTTTTTTCAAAAAATATTTTGACCATAATATTTTTAACAAATTAGTAAGATTTGTAGGTATGCCTTCAAATAATTATGATTAACTTTACGTATTTGAAAAATAACGCACATAATCAACTCAGTAAAAAAATATTTGCAGCTCATGTTGATAATAAATAACAAAGAAAATGATGACTATTGATATTATCACAAAATTATTAAATAATTTTATCTGTTTACTAGGTGATTAATTAGTTTTGAATTTACTAACCGTCTGAGATAAAAATTACATGGAAGTTGTTTCATACATTAACGTTCTCAATTTTGGTATATGATAGGTAGGTTAGGTAGTAACTGCATCAATGAAGTTTTCAATCAACATGTTTTAATTCGATTGAATTGTGAAATTATTTGAATAAATTGGAGTACGTAAAATCATAATAACATATTTATTGTTTATTGTACCCGCCATAAAACTAACGTTAGTTATAATTTTCTTGATTGACAATTGGCTAGTAAATTCATATTCTAAATTAACTCATAAATATGTATACTTAGTTATATATTTAACATGCTTTAAATGTTTTAATTTTTACTAACAATTATGTACTTGATTTTTATTTTTTTAAATCAGTTCGAAAAATTAAAAAATACCAAAAAATCACGGATATCGAAATAAAGAAGCCATTAAAAAATCGGATGGCCCGAGCGACAGCCCGTATAAAAAATTCAGAAAAAAATGTAATTTATTAATGATTTCATATTGCTTCCATAATGTATATGCATATTTTGTATTGATAAACTAACCAACCAGCATTTGTTGTTCTGCCACAGCACAATTAGAAGTTAAAATTAACTAACTAACTAATTAATAAGTTACTTAATTAACAATTAATAGTTAAAGAAATTACACAACTCATTCTTGGAGAAATAGAAACAGTGTTTATTTGTATTTTAATACATGTAATTAAATTATGACAAAACATAGCCTATCATACCACAACAGTTTCAAAATTTTGAGTATTTTGGTAAAAATTTGTGATAAGTATCAAATAAGTCTTACTTAAAAATGTATACTGAAGTAAATGACACAATTTTAAACTTAAAAGCATTCAATAAGTAATGCTTGCATACAATATGTGTTCATATAATACAATAATGACACACTTAAAAAAGAAAAAAAAAAGATAATTATAAAATTGTTTTTACATTCAACATTTTTATTGATATAAATACAATTCAAATCTTGTGCTTAGGTTTGAAAATATACACATCATTGTCAGTAGAATTTTCATTGATTTTGGTCACTTTTAAACCTTCTTCATTGCATAAGTGTAGAAGACTTACAAAAACTGATGCCACTGGTATATCTGATTGTTTCGAAAATTTTAATTTTTTTAAAAGATCAAGGAAATTTAATTGATTACTCCATTCACTATTTGGTAAAAAAACCTAAAAAATAAAATTTGATTAGTATCATAAACATCACTATGCAATATAACAACTATAAGGTGACAGGATAACCTAGTAATTAAAACATTTTGTTATTTGATGCATATTAATGAAAAATAAAACAGTAACTAGTTAATAAAAATACTAAGGCTAAATTGTTTTTTTTTTTTTTTTACGGTCATTGAGACCATACCGCCAAACAAATTTCTCTCCATCTATCTCTATCTTCTGCCTAAAAGCTAAATTGTAACAATACAATATAAAACAGTGATATATTGTGTCGATATGCCTTAAAACCAAACATTTTTAAAAATAAATAAATTTAATATGTAACTTTTAAAACAATCTTTACAATTAAATCATTGATTAGTTTTACATTATTTATTCTTTATACCATATCTAATTTGTTTTAAAATTTATTTTGCAGTATTTGTAAAATCCCCAAAGAAAAGACGTAAATTTCAAGGTTGGTGAAGCTTGATGGAATAGCGATATCGTTTTGGAAGTTTTAGTTGGACATACAAGGAATATGATAAATTACTTAAGAAAATAAAAATTCTTAATAAGCTCATTTAATTTAATAAAAATTAAGTCGTACTATACTATTTTGAGAACAAGAATGCATCACAAAGGCACACCTAAATGATTGCCTGAGTGAAATCTGTAACCTTCTGATAATTGTTAAATGGTCAATGTTTGTAAGTACTGAAAAGTCGGAATCACTCTAGGTTGCGTGACTAATTTGATGCTGTTGGTCACTATTTTGGAAGGCTTAATTAGACAATCTATATTCTAATTGCAAGTAATTGTAAATTGTTAAGAAAATAAGCTCAGTTTACCAATAAAAAGTATGCTGCTGCGTAATAGTTTAGAATCATAATTTTATCATCATGAAAAAATTATTTTAATATTAATACAAAAAAAAAATATCCAATGCCATAGGGTAATTATTGAAGGTTTTAGTGATAGAACTTTCCTAAAAACGGTTCAAAAATTCCAAAAACTGTATTCACATGAAAAAAATATTTATTTAAATGACGTGTACAAATTTTAAACCATTCAAACCATTATTTGACGAGTTACTAAAATTTAATTTCACAAGAGAGCATAATTTCATTGTTATAATCGAAATCACACTTTTTTCAATACTTTTTCAGACGCTTTCAAAATCTACTGGTCAAACTTTTTTGATTCAGCAACCAAATTTCGTTTTACATAACATATTTAATTTAAAAATCTTAAATAACAAATTTGTGTGAGATACGAATGTTTTTCCAAAAAAAAAATTACTGGTATAACCAATTTTCCAACTAACTTTTGACTAAAAATTGACTCTGGACTATTGAAATTTTCAAGTAGCAGATAGATTTATATCTTAGAAACCTAGTATTATATTTTCAATACTTTTTGTTAAAAATTAAATTTTTTATAGAACAAAAATGACAAATAAAATTGAAATTTTTAAAAATTTAAAAGTTATATACTTGGCTCAAAAATTGTTGAAATCTCTTAAAATTTGTAGCAGACCTATATCTTTTGTATTTCAATATTAAGTGAAAGAATTTTTTGGATGCTTTTTTGGATCATTATTGTGGATTATACAACCAAAAGACTAAATTGATTGTGTCAAAAACATGTTGGCATAATTTTTAAAGTTTTTATTCTAAATTTTTTTGTTATAACTTTTTCAATTTTTTTCACTTAAATCTTGAAACCCTTCAGAGTATTTTGAAATCTAGTAAAGCTACCAGAAACTGCTACAAAGTGTAAAGATTGGAGCATTATTGAAGAAGTTACCATGATTTCTAAGTGGTAAAAAAAAAAACCACAAACGTGAAAACCCATTGTGAGTGTAGCAACTTCAGTGTTGCTACACTCAGAATCTAAAATTACATAAATTGTATTTTACCACAAAATTTCAGTTTAATTTTCTACGCTTGAACTTAGGCTAGTTTTTGTCTGTCGCCTGGTGCCTGGTAAAATTATAGTATTTTGAATTTTATTTTTCAATAGAAAAACTAACCTGTTAGTCTTATACCATAAATTTAAGATTTTAAAATTAATTAATACTACAGTTAAAATGGCTTAACATTTAAATTTATTTAAGATAGAAACAATTTATAAATAGGTACCATATTTTCCAAAAATTTACTAAATAATAAGACAACAAAAATATGAAATCCACAAGGTAATCAAATGTTCTATTTTTAGGCCATTTGGTCTATAAGCACATTTTGGTGAGATGAGAGAGGTTGAAAAGTTGAGTACCTAAGTATCTCCAAAGTCTTTCTAAGTTTACTAGACTAACTAAATAACCCAAGTAACCTCTAGAGTTGAATAGTTAGCTCAGAGAGGCTTGATTACAACAAACTAAATTAAAACTTTGATAAATTAGTTTTAAACCAGATGTTTCATATTTATATAATATTGATCATATCAATAATACAAATATAGAAAAAAAAAATTTAGTTACAGTTTCCTAGGCACAGTTGGAAACAATGCCCATTGGTTATGATAGCACAATCAGTCATAGACCTCTTGTAGCAGTTAGGAAACCATATTTTAATTTTATTTTTTTTTCAATGATATATAGTACGTTGGTATACAATGTGGTATAGAAGCTATAATTCCTTATTCTTGAATCTTATTTTTGAAAACTTAACACTACCCAAACATACTTACAGCACATTCTTGATTTATGATATCAAGAATATCTGTCTTTAATGCACCAATATCCTTTAATGCTGGACTATCTTTATCATCGTCTTCATCAATAGTCTAGAAAATAAATAATCAGAGTAAAATTTATTAAAACATATTTTATTTAACAGGCATTATTATACATTTGGCATATCTCTAAATGGTAGTTCTAAATAGTTATCATACGGTTACATAACTTTTCATTTATCTGTATGAACATTAAGATTATTTTAATTATGCCTACAGTGTGATGCACCAAAGAAACTCCTGCCCATAAAACATAAGCTGATTTTGAAATTTTTACAAAAAAAAAAAAAAACTAATTAAATTTCTTTTTAATTAAAACCGTTGAGAGATTTTATACAATAATTGAATTTGTAATAAATGTTATTGACATGTGTGTGTGCGAGGATGGCAGATAAAGAAACAATAGTAGCTCATGCACACCAATGACAATTTAATTTATTACACAGACATGTAAAATGTAGAGGTGATAAGATTTGCCAATACTAAATAAAAACTTATCTTAAACAAAAGCCTGTACCCATTCACTTAACTTCACTTTTGTTTTGCCGTACCTCTACATGCATCTAAGACTGTTTTTATTACAAACAAATTTTACTAATTGTGGGTACTATATAAGGCATGTGTTGTACTTTTTATTCAAAAGCAAAATCTTGTTAACACTTTAAAGAATAAATTATATTGAAATACCACATTTAGTAAATAACTAAGTATACAAAACTTGAATTAACAGTAAAATCTCGAGTAAAATATTGATACAGTAATGAAATAAAAATTGTTAATAATTACCTCTAGGGTAGTATTTTCATCATCATAATCCTTTCCATCACCAAATATATTTTCAATATTTGAATCATCGTTCTAGAAATAAATTATTCATTCACTTAGTGTTATTTGACTATAATTATATTATTTTTGTAATACATTTTTCTATAGTAGTGGTCGTAGAAGATTTTATTCTAATTTGATACAAAAAGGAGCAAATATAGCTAGTTAAAATATTAGTTTTGAATTATTTTAAGAATTAAAAATATAATTAAGTGCTCACAAAAGAAAACACAGGTTTTGAAAATTATTCTTATCAAATGGCAGCTATATCTATAAATACATTTCCTAGCGTGTCTCAAATAAAGAAATACAGCTGCTGTGTGATTGATTATTCTGAACATACTGAAACGGTTTATTTGAGAATTGCATTATCATTCACATGACTTTTAGAGGCCATTATATAAAACCACTTATGACCAGTGGCATAGCCTAAACAATATTATAAGGGGGATTTTTAAACTTGAAGTTTTCACTTCTGCATAGATACAAACAAATTTTTTTTAAAAATTGTAACAAGCTAAACAAATTTTTTGAAGACATTTCATAAGTTTGATACCGTACCTCACTTTCGTAACGTCAATGCTTAGAAAAAAAAAAACCCTAGACAATCTTCTTATTATAGTAGATAGTAAATTTTTGTATCTTGTTTTGTTTCAAAAACAGCTATTTAGAACCTGAATGTTCTTTTTTGAACACCCTGTATAGGAATTAGTATTTAAATGATACTATTTATATTTATTAGAATCCATACAAGTTAATTATACCTGGATTTTCAGTATATTATTAGTGTTTTGTCCTGACACACCTAGTTGTGCCATTACATAGCTTGGCTGGATTTCTAGTGCCGTAAGAGTGAACCTAAACATTTATTATCAGTTAGAAAACACAATACTATATACAATACTAATACTAATACACAATACTAATAATTATCTATATGGTCAATATCAAAAATATAATCAGCACAATTTAATTTTATTAAGAAATTTCTTTCCTACAAATTATAACCAAATGAACTCTTCAAGTTTTTGTGTTATAATTTTAACTTACTTATAGTTTATAAAAAACTTTAGTGGTTCATGTATATTATAGAATTGGTGCCATTTTTCTATATTCCTTGGCACAGTTACTTGTTTAAAGTTAGAGAATTTCATAATTTCAGAGTTTATCATGTCTATGGTCTTCCATTCAACTCTAGGTTTCATTTTATTTGGTTGCTTTTTCTCGGGTATCATATTTTGTTTTGATTTATGAGCTATTATATCACAATCTTTTTTTGATGCAATTTCCACTGTATGCTGATTTTCTATAAACCATAATGTTACAGACAAATTGTACTTAAGAAATCAAATACTTATTGTAAATATTTTTATACTAATTAACTGGAAGAAAATATATTTTTAAAATATATATTACTTCGATTCCTAAAAGATTTAGCCATTGCCATGGCTTTCCATTCTTTAGGACCAGGCCAATTGGCTAAACGTTCAGGATCAAAAAAACTATAGTCACTTTTTCCAATATCAAGACAATCAAGTAATCCATTGAATAATTCACGTTTAGGATCATCAGGCGTTGAATCTAAATGAACATAAAATAATGAATTAAAATAATTTAAATGGTGAGATAAAAAAATTGAATTTAAATTTATTTTGTTACCTATAATTTATGACATACATAATCAATAATTTTTACGTAGTCCTGACAATTGAGTGTAAAATATTTAGATTACTTCTTATTTCTTATCAATGGGTAAATATAAATCATGGCCAACATTTTGTTCATATCACATTTGCAGTGAACTGTAGTGAGTAGTCTATACACAGTTTTTGTTGGTACAGTTTTTGCTATACTTTTGTTACCTACGCTAATCATTATTTGTTTTTGCTATGGAGTTTATAAAATGTGAAATAGGGTAAGACCTTCTGTGTAACAACAAATATTTATACAGGTTTGACAAAAATAATAGTCTTTTAATATCTTAATGATCGCTTAAATTTTAAAAATTATTTATTAGTAAAAAAAAATTGGTTGATTAAAAATTTCTTTTTTTTGTAACAAATTATTTTTATAGGTTACAGAAGCAGTTTTTGGTCTGTATATTCATTGGAAAAACAATATCACAAACTTGTACAAAAGAACTTATGGCACCTGTAGTTCCAACATCATTTAATGATTTATTCATTTCACCTGAATTTACAACAACAGTAGATGATAAACCGTTTTTATCATATAATATAGTTACACACAAAACCAAAATATTCCACGCGTATTAATATTTTCAACAACAGAAAATTTAGAACTAATGGTTAAATGTGAACATTTATATGTTGATGGTACTTTTTCATGTTCACCAAGTATTTTCTGTCAGTTGTATAAAATTTATGGTATGCAGTTTAGTAATGTTTTGGCTTTCTTCCAAATAGAACAGAAGAAATATACATTTGTAAGTTTCAAAAACAATTTTTGAATTTAAACCAGAATTGAATCCAATTCTATAATGTTTCATTATGAACAAGCTGCCATAAACACAGTGAAAAATTTATTTTTACAAACTGTAATGAATGGATGTTTTTTTCACTTTTTCCAATCTGTGTGGAGAAATATTCAAAATACTAGACTTACAATAAAATACCATGAAAATTCAAATTTTTTTTTACACATAAAAATGCTGAATGCATTAGCATATTATTATGTTCCGCAGAATCTGTTATTGATGCATTTGAAAATCTAATAGAAACAACGTGGATAGGTTGGTCGTAACAGGCAACAAAGATCTCAAAAGTTTGCAATAAAACTATAGTATTGTTATGATTTAATTAAAAATTACATACTAATAATGATATTGAAGGATCGCATAATTCATTTAAATCCGTTCAATATGGATTCGTTGTCCATCTATCAATTTGGAAATTTATTGATGCTTTTAAAGTTTAAAAACAGAAGAAAAATTAAATAGCGTTAGAATTTATCAATTTATTGCAGAAATTAACCAAAACCAAAGAAAAAATTTTAAGACTCAGCATTAAGAATATCTGTGGTAAATTAAATTCAGAATTCTAGATTGATGGAAAACTTTTTACAAAGTATTGCTCAAAATATTTTATTACTTTTATTAGTTTTATACAATAAATATTATGTACTTATCTATTTATAATTTTAATTTTGTTTTTAATATTTTCACTTATTTTGAATAAGGAAATTTTTAAAATTATTACAATAAATCTATATTTTAATACTATTTTATAATACATTTTTAGTTTTTACACATTACGCAACTAAAGAATTTTTACAAATGATGTTTTCTTTGTTTTTCTATGAACAACTAAAGGGTAGTAAAAATTCTAAAATTTTTAAAGTCAGTAATTTTTCTGATAGGTCTACGGATTCTTTTTTGAGGGATCTCAAATTTGAATGAAAAAAATTATAATAAAAATCTAAACAAAAATTACATCTAATGTGTTTTTTGACATAATTGATTCTTGCCATATCTTTTCAAAATAACAATCGAATGTAAGTGAAACTTTTACACATTATTAAAATATGTAAGATGCAGGTTTGCGACAAGTTTCAAGTAATTTCTAATTTTTTGAGCTAAGTATAGAACTTTACAATTTTAGAAATGGTCCTTTTTTTTTTTTTGGCAATAACAAATTAAATCTTCAACAAAAAGTTTTGAAACTTTAGTAATAGGTTGGCAACATGTTAAAACTTATGCTACTAAAAAGTGTTGAAAATCCAGACATAAATTTTTTTTTTTTAGTCGTTTAAAGTTGGAAAATTGTCAAAAATTGGTCATACATTTGACATATTTTTGGGAAAAAATTTGTAACTTACACAAATATGTTATTTAAGATTTGATGATTAAATATGTTATGTAAAACAAAATTTGTTATCTGAAATAATAAATTTCAATATGTTTTGTTGTGTAATTGATACTAAAATCGTAATAACTCCTCAAATAATGATCCAAATGGTTTGAATTTTTCATACATTATTAAAATTATTATTCTTTAAATGTAAATACAACTTTTGTCATTTTTTGGATATTTTTATGGTTAAATTTGATTTTTACCATTACGTATACTAGATAACTGAGCTTGCTCAGAATCACTTTTTGAAGGCAATAATTTATAATACTCTTAAACCACAACTTCCAAACCCAAAGCATCGGCATAGGACTTTATCAAACTACCTATGTGACCCCGATTTATTAAAATTATTACTATGCAAGTACAACAAATCTATACTTTATTATTATATAACAGGGATGGGCAACTCAGAGTAACTAGCGGGCCACTTTTAAGTACTTTAAAATCTAGCGGGCCGCAGTGCATAGAAGAAAGCAAAAAAAAAATTAAAATTTTATTTTTATCTTTATTTATTTATATTTACAATTATTATTTAATGTGATACTTGAGGATGAGGTTTTTCAATAGACAATTTAGTAAAATCCACTTCTATTTCTGTAGTTGAAACTCTTAGTAAATGTCCCAAGGTTTCATCTGTTAAACGATTTCTTTCCTTCGATTTAATATGTTTCAAGTTCGAAAATGTACATTCGCATATGTATGTGGTTCCAAACATAGATAACATTTTTAATGCGAAATCTCTTAGAATTGGATATTTTTCAACTGGTAATGTTTTCCAAAATGACACATCAATCTCTTTTGCAGATAAAAATGGATCTGTTTGTATCTCACATAATTCTAATTGATTAGCGGACATTTTTAAAATAATAATAAAACACGAAAATAATAGTACTAACAGCGCGGCGGTGTGACACTACGGCAGTACGGTACGGCAGTACGGATATGACTAAACCGATAAAATGAAATAAATAGTATGTTAACTATGCCATTATAAATATATATTTAGACATTTATAATTTAGTTTCGGTTTAAAACTAGATAAGATTTATATCCACATTTCATCAAAAAATGTAATAAAATAAAATACAGATAAGCGCTAAAATTATATGAAGTATGTAATTTGAAAATGAAGCGCGGGCCAGATAAAAAAGGTACGCGGGCCGCATGCGGCCCGCGGGCCGCCAGTTGCCCATCCCTGTTATATAATAATACACTTTTATACACATTATGACTTGGTTATTTTTTTTAAAAGTTAGTATTGAGATTAATTGTCACTGAATTCAATAAAATTATGTTGTGCTCAATTATCTGTGTCCAATTGTTATGAATCCAATTAATTTTAATTTTTACAATACTACTTGGTTGTTTCTACAAATTAAGAATATGTTTTGCTCTTGTTTTTATCCTGGAATACTGAATATTGGGGAATACCTACTGTTAAAAAAAAAAAATTAGAAGTTTTAGATTGAAATAAAATACTTTGTTTAGTTACAACAATATAGGGAACTTTAAGAAAAATTTGATTTTAACCTTGGAAATCATGATTAACAAATTTGGTTGTTAATGACCTGGAATATTACATTCATTCTATCAAAATGATTTTTAAGTATTTCACAAGATATTTGATTTACAAATATTAAATTAGTATGGAGAATACTTATTTCAATCAAAGATAGGTACTTAACATCATAATCTAACCTGGTTCAGATTGATCAACAACTTGGGTTTTTTTTTCACAAACTGAATTTTCAATATATTGTTTAACTGAATTATTTTCTGGATCAAAGTGGTCTTCAATACATTCAAATACGGTATTTTCAGTAGTGTTGGGTGTTTGTTGATCACGTTTAGCCAATAATTTATCTAATTCAGGATCTATTACTCCAGAAGCCAGTATCTTTTGTATTTCGCCTGTGAAAAGTTTACATAAAACTATATTTTAAATGAAATAAAACATTAAAAAATAAGAAAGAAAAAAATTGATGTTTTTGAATATGTATTCATAAATTCTTTTGTCGGATGTTCAATTTTTTGCGTGCAATTTATTTGAATTAAAACAATAAATTCTTCTAGATTAAGATCTTATGGAGTTTATTTTTATTTTGAAACTAAATTACAAGGTATTTATTTGAATAAATGGAATACAGCTGCAATTGAGCGTGCCTATACATTTTGATAACAAAATTGTAAGATTTGAATTTTTTTTATTTTAAAAAGGCTTTATACTAAGAAATCATTTTCGTACAGTGTTCTGAACTACTTAAGCTAAACCTATACTCTAAATTTAAAAAATCTTAACGAAAGGTTAGGCTAGGAAGCCAAGATTTGAGGGCAAGAAAAATAGGTGAGTTTTAAAAATTGAAGATACTTACTGGAACTTGACCTAGAACATAGTAGCTATGCGCTTATTTCTAAAATTATTAAAAACCTATGTTCCGCTAAAGTTTCATACTCTTAAGATAATAATCTAATAAAATTAGATACAACAAAAAACCCAGTTTATTTGATAAAAACAATTTTTTATTATTTGACAGTTCTTCCAAATTTCTACAGTTTGTATTAATAAGTTGACATGTTGACCAAATATGTAAAAATTTGTAGTAGTTAATTTAAACTTCAATACCTATCAACTGCATAATTTTTTTTGTAAAGCCAATATTTACTGGTAACTACTGTCAATAATTATTATTGACATAAAAATTAATTTATAAAAAAGAAAAAAAGAAATTGTATATTTTACATTTTGAACCAAAGTGGCCACTTATTACATATTATGTTAACATTATGGTATTAGCACAAAGTGAACAAAGTTTTTTTTGACTGTGTAGAAAAAAAAACACGCTGACACAACATTAGGAAAATAAGTGGTATCCTAATTCTAATAAAAATGTACTCCCTGCACCAAGAGAACGCAACACGCTTACACATACAAATGATAGCTGTTCAAGGTCTAATTTCTACCACCAAGCGGCTACAACGTGGCCCCGGTATAGCAGCCGGTGACCAGACAATCTGCCATGTAAACACTGTCTTGGTGGTACATTGTTGAGGACTGTTGGTGCAAGCTGCAATGAGAATACGCAATTTCGGACGTTAGTTGTTTGCAGCCAAATTGCGTTCTCTCGCTGCATAGAGTATACATTGGTAATTATTGTGATGAAAGTTACACGATTTAATTTGGTTAAAAAATAAGATGTAACAATTAAATATAGGCACCAAGCCATAAAATATAAATATATATATATGTATGTTTGTCAAAAATAAAAAATAAATGTTAGTATTACTAATAATTAATTTAATTGGGAATAAAATGGCAAGTTAACCATGTCGTGTTTTAAGTAATAAGTCTTTTAACCACAAATTCAAACTGTGTACTTATACATTTTCAACAAATCAAAAACTATTTTTTACTTATTAAAGAAACATTATGAGAAGATTTATAAAAATATTAATTTTTCAAAATTTAGTACTTACCTAAGTCATAAACATATAATATATAATATAAAATATGAACATTACTCACCAAAAGTTACTGTACTCGATGGTAAATTCATGTTTTTAATCTCTGTTTGTTTTATACTTTTTACCCTGGATTTTTTTAAGTCTTCTTCTAAAGTAGTATTGAATAACATAGACGCAAAATAGTTTGCTGGACTGCCTACTTTTTTTAATTGTTCCAAATGTTTTAGATTAGGAATATTAGGCATCAATTTGTCAGGTTTTCTTCTTAACTTATCTTCTGTAGTCAGCATTGCTCTTGTTCTCTAGTCAAATACAATAATATAAATTTAAGTTAATTTATTACAAAAATATTTATACTACCATAAATAAATTTTAATTTTACTAAAAATATTAACTATACTATCACAAAATAATTTTAATTCACTATTCACCTTTTTCATAACTCTGAGATATTCATCATTGGTTGAATTTTTAGTTTTATTTTGTATAGCTGCTTTTATTTTCACTTCATTGTGTATTTCTTGAAGTGTTTTATTTATATTGTCAATACGACTGGAATAGATCTTTGCCGTGGTATCTAAATAGTCGTACACGTCATCAAACTAATACACACAAAAAATTTAAATTAGTAAATGATAATATTTAGCTAGCAATAATTTTTTAACTTATTGTTTTACCGAATTAAATAAAATCCCTTCCTGGTTTTTATTTGTAATCCACTTATGAAGACTATCTGTCATATCAAGATCAAAGGCATTACCAGAATTTATTTTCTAAAATCCAAAAATAGTAAATAAATAACAAAATTTTGAATAAAATGTGTACATCAATGTAGTTATAAAAATGTTCAGTGAACAGTAAACACTTAATTTAATTTATTATGTTTGTTTTAGCAGATTATTTAACTAGTTTAAAATTAAGGTCTTAATGGTTTAGAATTCAAAATTGTCTTTATACATTGGTCTTAATAAAATTTCTAAATCAGTTAAATGATCTCTTGCAATTAACCTTATAAATTTATTATGTACTTAACATTACTGATCGAATTATTGACAAGCATAACATTTAATTCTTATTAAATTATAAGAAATTGTGCATTTTACTGAAGTATTGATTTTTTTTTTTTTGGTCTATTACACGCAAATTATAAAAACTTAAATGGTATTTATTCCCAACATAGCGGTTCATCTAACTTTTGATAAACTTTTCTACATTTATTTTGATTAATTTGTTTGTCTTGAGTTTTTTAAACATTTTACTTACATAATTAAAAAAAAAATTTTTAAATTTTATTTTATAACAATTATTGTAAGGAGCCTAATTATAAAATTTAAAGTGTAGAATAATCGACAAAAAGTTCATAACCGTAGTAAAACTTTAATTTGGATGTAGACATATGTAGAGGCATATTATAGTACTTTGTATTCCAAAAAAATATAAGACACTGGTTCAAAATTTATGGTATAACTACATTCCCATTACCTAGTAGAAGAGAAAAGTGGTTAGGTTAGGATCTCTGGGTACAATTTGAAGTGATATAACTATTATAGTTAAGGTAATGTTTATTGATAGTTTTGGAATTTTAAAAAATTTTAAATTCGAATTAGGTAAAGGCTAAGTATAAACTATACATTCATGTTCCTGAAAAAATAAAATGTTGACACAATTATAGCTTAAGTCAATTCAACAATACAAAAAAAACTTGGGGTTTAACATGAGTTTGTAGGTAAACACTTAATAATATGACATTGACCATAGTAACACTCACGTTGTCTGAATACAGTGAGCGGTACACATTGATTTTGACATATAAACGTTTGTTGTTGAAGATTTCTTCAGAGGAGTTGATGTGTTTTTCTGCCTGTAAAGTAGTGTACATTGTCAGTGTCATTAAACCAACATTAAACTTCTTCATAGTAAAATATTACTGTTTTGTAATGAATAATTTTTCTTATCATAATACTTAGGTACTCAAATAATAAAATTGGTAAAAAATTTTTTAATAAATAATTAAAGTAAGTAGTCCACAGAAATTAGTGAAAAAAAAGTCAAACTGTAGAATAATTTAAACAAAAGGTATTAGTGTGTCTTTGGATACACTTTAACGTCTCAAAAGTCCTCCACTCAGGAGTATACACATAGCAATTGACAATAATCTAAATATTTTAAACAATTTATAAGAGGAAGCCCCAGACAATCATACATCAAACAACATCAATCAACGAATGGGCTTCACGTAATACCACCAACTGAAAAATTTGGCGCGTAATAGAAAAATTTGGTTATTACAACAAAGCCTTGCTTTTAGAAACTGATTAAAATAACCTAAACTTTGGAGTAAGTCTTAGCTTGGAGTGGGTTTTGTTGATGTACCTAAGCGACAGGCTCCTACCGAAAATCATTAAATTGTGCAAGCTCAGTGACCTAGATACTGCTTCAATAATAACTGTTTGCATTAGTCAACGTTTCAACACACTTGTTAGCTCCTATAGAAAATAAAATTAAGTTTCAAACAATAGGTAATGGGCAGGTATTGACCGCTATTTTGCTCTATAATATGCCTAATTCTTAAGCGATTGCGGCTTTTTATCTCGAATAAGTAAGTTACGTATTTTAAACTCAAATCAAAAACGAATCCTACACAACTGCTGGTGAATAGTGTCATTCGTCATTATTAAGTGGTATTGTGATGACAGTGTCACTAAAAGAAATATAGTGTATAACTTTACAGACGTACCATTTTTTCCATCTTGACGGAGGTGAAATTCTCGGGTGGTGAACGCAATAAGAAAATGTGGTTTTGAACGCGGTGCCTCGTCTATATAGTCGTCTGTCTGAGAGTCGTGAACACGTAAGCAATGAACGCTACAAGAAGTCAAGAACTGTTTATAATATCTTTATATTCTTTATAATCGTGGTGAGGGGGATATGACTGACACGTCATATCAGTCGAAAACGGCGTCTGTGGACTGTGTTCACACTGTGGAATCAAGCTGGCCACAACCATGGCCATCCGTCATTGCTGAAAGATTCGGGGATAAATCCTTTTTCTGAAGATTTTCCAGGTTCAAAAAGTCAAAAAAAAAAGTTCTCAAAATTTCAAACTGCAAGAAATCCGAAAATTTTTCGATAAATTTTTAAATTGACCGAAAAATCTAGGGATTTTTTTTTTTTTTTTTTGAACTTAATTAAAATATTTATTAAAAACAGAATATTTACAATCTATACAAACATGGTACAATGAGTAAGTGTGATGACATAAAATAACATTAATTTTAGAGAAGGAAGGCTCCCAGCAGTGTCACCTGACAAGAAATTAGGTTTTAATTTTTTTTTGTTTTCTCCCTAGTTAATCGTGATAATAATTTTTTTTTTTTTTGTTTCAGGCCTGGAGCAGATCTTTTGGCCCGTGCCTTTTTAGCCTTCTAGAAATTATCGGGGTAGAGGGTATACTTTCAGTTATAGAATTTGAACGATCGCTAAGCTTTAAGTGGAATCTTGAATAGTAGGATTTGGCTAAGTCGTTGAGAGTTGGTATGTTCAGGTTTTTGTGGAAGTTTTTGTTGGTAACGTACCAAGGAGCAGCGGATATTAGGCGTAGACATATGGATTGAAATGCTTACAGGGTTTTAGTGTTTTATGGTTTAGCTGGTAGGGATTTATGATTAAAAAATAAAGGATTTTAATAATTTTCATCTGACAACGCTGCTATACGTTTCTAATTTTTTTGGTGTACTTATATTGAATTCAAAATATTGACAGTAAAACATAGGTACCTAAATTAATTATACTACATAATGTGTTATCTTAACCTATGAGTAAAGTAGATAAACCTTTGACCTAATGGACAAATATGAAATAAAGTTTTTACAGGTTTCTTGATATGCCCAAGGTGGGCCCAAGGTTATGATAATATAATATTATATCAATCTTGAATGCCCTTAAATCAAGGTTATTTTCGTAGTTTCGTGTATGCAACGGCGCCCAGCATGCGAATGCCTGAATTCCGATATTAAATTTTGTCTTTAGTGCATTGTAAACATAATGTCGACTGTGTATAGTTTGTTCATTCAATTCTTCGTCAATTCAATTTTAGACCTACCCTTTTTACGCATGTAAAAATTATTTGGTACTTCGTAGTCGTTTAATAGCTTATGGGTTTGTCTCTTAACCTTAGTACACAACGGCTAGCGAGTTAACAACTATAATACGAGAGAAACGAAACAGCAAACACCTGCAGTAAATATTATTGATTAAAAATTATTAATAATTTTTGTTTGATTCGATCAAGAACGGGTTGGTTGTCATTCAAAATTGGGAACTATTGTTTACCTTCATTATCTGTTTGTAGTGATCACAGTTGCAATACGCGGCCATTCAATTACAGCGTGCTGTCTCGACGGACTTTGTATCTTACGGTAAGTGAATTTTCAAAGATACCTATATGAATTCCACCTACTCAAGACTGGCGTCTCAAGTTATAAATGCATGACTAAAATGAGCGGAGATTGTACACAGATGGACATGGTGAACTCTTGTTAATTTTTAAATATGGATCTAGTTTTTCATTTTCACAATTCACAAAAACCACAAATTGTAAAATGTCTGATGTTGTATTTCTTCTTTTTTTTTTTTTTTAGATAAATTTAACTTCATTGCAATCACTTAATATGGATCAAATGTTACCTAGTCTTGGGTTTAGTATTCCCAGTATTGGAAATCCGGTACACAAAGACCAACAAATAATGTTAATGCCTTTATTACAGCCACCTAATTTAGCTCCAAGTACCAGTAGTTTACCAAATCAACAACAATCTGTGAACAAAGCGTATTGTACTAACAACATGGGATCTGCCTCACCACACATCATGATTCATTCACAAACACCAGTAATAAATATAAATTTCTTATTTGTATACCTTTCCAAAATTATCTTTTAAAACAAAATTATTTTGTGTAGGTGCATCAAAGTATTCCACCTTGGATGGGTTCATCATCTTCAGTCATATCAGCTATACCAAAAATTGAAAACCGAGAATCTCCTGTTGCTACAACACCAGGTTTAATAAATCCGGGAATTGTTCTTCAGCTTCAGTAAGTTTTGGTCTTCATTTTTAGTATAGTAATATAAAACTTAATTATTTTCTTTGAACTTATGAATTTATAGGAATATAGTATCAACAGTAAATATGGGTTGTCAACTCGATCTAAAAACTATTGCATCACATGCTCTTAATGCTCAATTTAACCCATCACTATTTTCCGCTGTTATAATGAGAATAAGGGAACCACGAACCACAGCTCTTATCTTTAGTTCTGGTAAATTGGTATGTACTGGTGCAAAAAGTGAAGAAGATTCTAGATTGGCTGGAAGAAAGTATGCTAGGATCTTACAAAAGCTTAATTTTCCTGTAAGTTATGATTTGTGCTAATCATTTAAACAATTTTTCTACTTGTTTAATTTTATTTTTATACTTTTTATTTCAAGGCAAAATTTATGGATTTTAAAATTCGAAGTATTGTCTGCAGTTTTGATGTCAAGTTTCCTATTAGTCTTGAACGTTTATTACTTACCCATGGCGAATGCAGCTGGTTATTTATAATAATTTTAATTTAATGGTTACAAATTTTGATAAATTATACTTTTTCTAGTTATGAACCAGAATTGTTCCCAGGCCTTATTTTCAGAATGGTTAAACCACGTGTAGCGATAATTATTTTTGTGACTGGAAAAGTTGTAATTGCAGGTATTATTATTATTTATGAACAGTATCAATTAAGAATAAGGGCATTTATGATTCATAACTTTTCATGCGTCTAAATTCTCTATTAGAAAAAATTTTAAAAAGTTGGTAGTTTATTTTTGTTATTTGTTTCTTTCTTAAATCATTAAGTTTTGTGTACATAAAACCCCTTATACACTTTAAATGTGGCCACTGCTGATATAGAATTTTATTACTGTTTTTTTATATATGAGCATCTTTTTGCAACCTTTTATACACCCAGCTTGCTTTATTATTTAATATTTATCTTGTTCATTAAATTTTATTTACAGGTGCTAAAGCAAAACAAGAAATTTTTGATGCCTATGACTATATTTATCCAATACTGAAAAGCTTCCAAAAAAAACAAATCTAAAGAATGAACATTGAAGAACATTGAATTATATACATTTTTAACTTGTTTTAAAGATTGGTCTGATCTTTGAGTTTTTAACTATTTGTCTTATATGAATAATTTTGTGAAAAAAATTATTACATTTTTTTATAGTTTAAATACCAACAATAGTTTTAATTTTTGTTAAAAATAATAACTCAAACAAACCATTATAGTACATACCTATACAAAATAAATTGAAGCAATGTTAAAAGA
The DNA here is from genome assembly GCA_017140985.1 of Hormaphis cornu. Lineage (NCBI taxonomy): Eukaryota > Metazoa > Arthropoda > Insecta > Hemiptera > Hormaphididae > Hormaphis > Hormaphis cornu. Next base: position 16,093,173 of record CM029361.1, read on the forward strand.
CCTTAAGTACTTACTAATAAAACTTAGAAATACTTTGTTTAATAGCTTAATGTATGGTAGTTATACTACAGATAATATTAACTTTTATATTCTCACTGATAATACTATACCTATCATTAACACTGTGTGTAATTTCCAATATTTTATGTATACAATTCCAAATTATAGTAAAATAAAAATATTTAGTTCTCAATAGTGCACTGTGTAATAGTGTATTTTTAATATATCATAATACAAACAGTGTGGATGACCACTTTCTCTTTAGCAAAATTAATTTTATTATAAATACCCATAATGTTAGAATTCAATAGTTATTTTATAATCAAAATCCTTCACTTAAGTATATACACACCTCTCCCATGAATATGTTATTTACCAAGGAAACTTTTCTAAGAATGCCATGGATTTCCCCATGTAATATTTATGTTTTCTTTTTTCTTTTCCCTTTTTTCTTGTATGAAATTTCAATTTTATATTTAAACTTTACTATCTGTTGAATTATTGTTTAACCCATATAACTTTTATACATAATTAGTTTTTTTTAAATTTAATTTAATTTCTACTGCTGTATAATGTTTAGACTTTAAGTCCATTATTATAAATGAATAAATAAATATTTTGGTTGGATCCAGCAAGGAGACTAAAAAGTATAAAAATAATGTAATTAGAGAAAATATGTAAAAATACATAACAGTTTGCAATGTGGACACGGTGCATAAAAACAACGCAATTTATAATTCTATTCAATATTTTATTTCTGATTAACCTTTACTCTAGATATGGCCTGATCATATTAAATTAATTTTGCAAAACAACTAGGTACTTGTTTGTATTTAAAATTTAACTATATTATTAAATTAAAGTTTTATCTCTATTATTATTATTATTATTTAATATTTATTGATATCTACAAATATTCAATATATTTATTTACATTGTGTGTTATTTAGATATATATTATAAATATGCATGTGTTGTTTCTACAGTTGGTTAAATTATAACATTTAAAAAATAAAACCATTCATATTTGTTGATAAGTTATGATTTCTAGAATTCAATTAGAATTTTTAAGTTAACTAAGATTTATTTAAAATTTTTCTGTTCATCTTAAGTTATGGTTAATTCATATAAGCAATAAAATACAATTACAACTAACCAAAAAACGTATCATTATTTTAAGTTATCTGAATGAATCTGTTTTGAAAACAATAGTTGTGTCATCTAGTTATTTAAAGCAAAACTATATAATTGAAAGAAAATCACGTAAATTACATAAGACCGTACAAAAAAAATATAAATTTCATAATTTATCAATTTTATATTGGTTATGTACCACATTTTTAAACTATATACATCATATTCACTTAAAAATTAAGTTAAAAAATCAATAATTAATATCCAATGTATGAATGTGGTGTTCCTGCAGCCTCAACATTGGTCTTCATTCCTGAAATGGGTTTATTATTATTATTATATTTATTTTAAAAGATTTATATAAATATTACAAATATATACAACATAACTAATATTAGAACAATTTTGATACCTAATCCCTGTACGCAATGCTTGTAGCAGGATTAGGGAGTCTTAAATAATTAATAGGTTGTAACTAATTAACATGATAATGATACATACAAATTTTATAAAATAATGATAAACATTACATTAATAGTACATACAATTTAAGTAAGAAAAATTATAAAGCAAGAGTAAAAAATAAAAGAATTTTGGATTTATCATTGCTTTCAGGTATTACATAATGCATTTGAACCACAATTTCTAAATCAGTGACTCACCCAAAGTGTAGTCGCTACTCGCGCAACCTTTACTAATTCCGTTTTTTTTTTGTTTTATGTACATTAAGCATAAAAAATAACTATATTTTATTAGGGATTTTAAATTTAATGCTTTCAAAAAATAAAATTTGACGCCTAATAGATGGGTACATTTTTTATTTGTTTTTACCATTTAAATGAAATTTTGTATTTTAAATATGTTGCTTAAATCATTTTACAACACACACACACACACACACACACACATTTTAAATGCATTTTATATTTTATTTTGTATTTAAATATACTTCATATATATATATTATATAACCACCCAGATAGGCAATTTTTAACAGCTAGATAGTATTTATAATACAAAGAAGCATTTAACACTTCCTACCTTAAGCATATTTGCTTATTATGACTATACAGCATTTGTATAAATTACTCATAAATAATTTGTAATCATGCAGTATAATAAACTAAGAAAATTACCATTTCATGAAATTGTCAATTTTATTTAATTTAATAGGTACATATTTAATTAAATAATTTTCTTAATTAACTATAACCAGGTACAAGTGATTTGTTTTATTAATGTTGTACAACATAATAACTACCTTTTACTAGTGTAAAACCATTGATTTTACAGTATCATTAGTAGGTATAAGTTATATTGTGTAAGGAATACTACCATAAACCCATCAACTTACCTATTTATTTTTAATTCAATAAGCTTTAGTATGACTATGTTATTATTCTATAATGCAAGTAATTGAACTATAGGCAGTAATTATTCTGCTATTTTTAAATAAATAAATTAGGTAAATTTAAAACTTTGTTAAACACATTCGGGTAACAGACTATATTTTACTAATTGAGTAAGTTACAGTTACTGTACTAACTACTAGTTGCATATAGTTATTTTAATTATTAAATCGAATAAAATAAAAGTTATTTTTTAATTATGATTTTAATAAAAAACCTATCACCATTGACAAATAAAATCGCAGTTTTAAAAACAATTTATGAATTTACCCAAAACATAATTCAAAACTTTTGATATGGTGGAAATAAATATTATAATATTATCACAAGTACAGTAAACCGAATTTATCATACGGCTGGCACATGCGCGTGCGTAACGAGGAGCCAGAGAATGCTGCCGTGATACAGGTTAGGTTAGGTTGTACACTTGTACCTATATGAAGTTGCCACCGCAAGTTAACATGATAATTCATATTTTTCATTGGTTAACTGTATTTTTTTGCTTTGTCATTACAGTTTGCAGGATTTACTGAACACCGAAATTGGAGTCTTTTAGAAATCTGAAAACCACTGACAAGGATAATATTTTGCCAACAGAATAAGTTAACTTCTGACAAGTGACTATCTTACCTCTATAATTATTATTTTCTATTTGTGTCGGGTAAACATAGGATAGAATTGGCTTCATTTTGTTATTTCAACAACTTTGGTAACTAAAAATAAACAATGTATAACAATTCTTAGATATATTAACAATCGTTCTGATTGAATCGTACAGTTTTTTCGCGTATTGGTTTTTTAGATTTTTTGCACAATGTCTCATCAAACCATTCAGAGACTTATTGATATGGGTTTTAACAGAGAAAACGCGTAAGTTTGTATAAACTTTATGTACTTCATCAAGTTAGTAATAATACAATTAATAATAATTTATTTTTAGAGTGATAAGTGTTACAATGTCTGGAAATGTTGGAGTTGGGGCTGCTATAGAATGGTGAGATATTACAAGTGTATTACGATCTATCTACTCTATTATCAATGAATGTTAAGTTGGTTTTGCATACGATATTATGAATTATTTTAGATAATCCTTTTTGTCTCCAAAAGCTCTGTTGAATTTTCTACTTCACATACTAGAGTTTTTATTTATTTTTGGACCACATATTATCATCTGCCAAATTGTATTTTTAAACATTTAAGTCTTCATTTTGATCTTGTCAAGAATATTTAATTTTTTTTTTTTTTTTACTGTATCTCTAGGTAAGTGTAGCAGCTACTTAATTTCTATTTTCTAATCCTATTTTTCCTGTGGCTTCTTCAAGAACCTTGACCACTCTTTCCATGTTGTCTTCAATATTGAAGTCTGTAAAACCTATAATTTTTTTTCTACAATGATCTATTGTTATTCCAGTTGCTTCATTTTGCATCACTGCTTTCTCCAATGCAATGTTAAATAAATAATAATGGGAACAATGCATCCTTTTGTTTCTAGACAATTTAGAGTAAATGCTCCAGATGCAGTTTGATTCACCCTGATTTGGTTATGTATTTCTCCCATGCACATTCTACTATTTGATGCTTTCAGTTTCCTCAGTACTCAAACTTGATCATTAGAAACATATAGACTTTCTTGATGTATGCTGTTGGATATTTTTCTAATATCTACAAAAATTTTCCAAAGGTTTTCTTGAAATGAATGTTTCTTTCCTATAATTCTATCATATTGTATAATTACTTTAACATCTAATAATAATGTAGTAAGCTAGTGTTTCTTATTTGCAAATACAAATTTTAATTAGATTTAACTAAAAAGTAAATATCAATCATGTAACTATTTTATAGGATGATTAATCATGGTTATGAAACAGTACCACCAACTTCTCAAAGAAGTTTATCACCTAATATTGTAATTGAAGTGAACCCTTCAACTTCGCCTGCGACAAAGTCTTACAAATGTTTAACGTAAGCAAAAAAAAGTTAATTTAAGGGGCACAATGGTAGAAAACAATTTTTGATTCTGAGTGTAGCCAAAAATGTATTGTTTTTACAATAAAATTTGTATTCTTCTTTTTTTCCTTTTTTTATTCTGTGAACAACTTAAAAGGTAGTAAAAATGCTCCAATTTTTAAAGTTAGTACCATTTCTATAAAGACTATTGTTTCTGATGATACTTTGAGAGTTCAAAATTGTAAAAGTTACAATAAAAAAAACTATGCAAAATTTAGGAGAAAACGTTAAAAATTATGGCTAATGTGTTTTTTGACATAAGAGATTTAGTTTTTTAGCCATAACTTCCAAAATAATGACCAAGACCAGCTGAAACTTGTGTACAATATTAAAATAAGTAACATACAAGTTTGGTACAAGTTATAAGTGATTTCGAGCTACTTTCTTGGTACTTCAAACAACTCACCCAACCTTATTTACTCTCTTTCTATCTTAATATTTTTGAAAATTAATCTTAACATGTAGATGTTCATATTGAATAATGTATGATATATATATATATATATATATATGTGTATGTTTTGTTTTTATTTATAATAATAAATTTTATTATAATCAATTTTATTATATTTCAAGTTGCAACAAGTTATATACTTATATGTATGTTATCGAACATCATGCCGTAATATTTGGTCATTTCAAATTTTCGGAGTCAACAGAAGAAAGAAAACTATTAACTGACGAAGAAAAAAAAGATCTATTTCAAAGATTGGAAGTACGTTTACAGGAAAAACGTAAAGAATGGGAAGCAAAAGAAAAAAAAGAAGAACTAGAAAAGGAAAAAATTAGGATTTGCTCAGGAAAAATGGTGGCTGCCGCCAAAAAGAAGTAGGGTTGATTTTTATTGAATTGTGAATGTATACTTAATAAAAAATACTGCCAGTAGGTTTATATCTTACATTATTCCTATTTTAAGGCTAGCAGATGACAGTATCAAAAAAATTATGGATGAAAAAAAACGTGAAAAACAAGAAGAAAAAATAGCACGAGACCGATTTAAATCCCAAATAGAAGCAGATAAATTAGCTAGAAAGAAGTTATTTGGTCAAGTTTCTGGGCAAGAACAACCAAAACAAGTTATACCAGTTGCAAATGGTCCACAAAAGCTGTCAAATGATTATACTAAAACTAAATTGCAGGTAATTCAATACCTAGATTTTAATACATTTTATTCTTTTGTTTTCATCAGATTTAAAAATATTCAATTTTTTTATTTATGATATTCTTTATTAACTTGGAAAATTTCTCTAATACAAACATTTTTATTTTATTGAAGTAGATACGTTTTTCAATAATAACCACCATCATTTGTCAGTAAACAACAATACTTGTGAATTAAGCCCGGTTTACATCTATCAGAGTTACCATGTTCATTGTTATCATAAATCTTAAATGTGTGGTTTGTGTTCTTGGACACAAAAACAAAACAAATTTACATTATTTTGGTACATGTTTATACTGCGTTTATTGGATTACTTGACTCAGAACTCAGCATGTACATGGGAACTATATCTGTACCTTAAATTAATAAACTACAAACGTGACAACTTTGATAGATGTGAACTGGCCTTTAGTTCTAACAATTACATAAATTATTGTCTATACAAATTTGTTAGTTGTATTAAAAATATTGTGCTACTGATGTAAACTTAAACTTCCTAAGTTAGTTAAATTTTTAGTTCTTGTAATGTTTTGTAAAAATATTTTTGTTCAATTTTTGCTCCTAATGTTGAGTTTTTTTTAATGCAAAAATTGCATAAGCTTATAATCAAACAATTTGTACCAAATTCTCAAATTTTCAAAATAACTTTAGGTACTACATTAATCTTTAATTAAATTCTTAAAAATTTTATAATTTACTATTTATTTGTATGAATAAATAAATATTTAGTTTTAAAATTTTTTTTGATAACTAAAAAGTAAAATATTTGAGATATATTTTAGTTATTAGTTTCATTATAGCTTTAATTCAATTATTACACTATATTCAGTAATTGTGTTTGCTTGTTTATGCATGAACCAAAAATGTTTTCATTTGATCTATCATTACTAAAGCCATTGTTTACATTTTGAACCAACACTGCGCCAAAAACAATAACTAGATCTTGGTAGAGATTTTAAATGGTTGTATCATGATAATGATACAGACCTTACCAATTTTTTTTTTTTTTTTTGGTAACAATTGGTTGACTTGATGAACCCTGAACAGTATACAGTGTTCAATAAGACATATAGAACTTTTAAAATTGTATTGGGAATTCACACTTGATAACAAACAAAATTTTGCTTTTATAACATCAGAGAGCTTACAAGGATTAAGGTCTATGAATAACACTAACAGTAATAGCCAATAGATAAAACCATTGATTTTATAATAAATAGATTAACCATGGTATAGTAATTTTTAGCAACTGGTGGAATGCTTTCAGCCACTGAAAGCGCCAGCGGTGTCCCTTTCAATGGTAGAGATTCTTCTGCTTGTTCAGTAATATTTTATTGAAAACTATGAAAATACAAATATTATTTATATCATAATTGATGTACAGCCGGGGACTGACGGAGTTTGTTTTACAACAGGGTTTGAGAGCAGACGCTAATAGTGCTCCACAGCGACTGAAAGTGTTCAATTGGTCACCAAAAATTACTATAGTATAGCTTATCTGTTCATAATAAAATCAATGGTACAAAATAACAAATTAAATTAAGTATCCAATCATCAAATGTAATCTATATTATTTTATTTTTACCCTCAACTTCCAATTATATTGATTATACAGTACATAATATTATTGATTATATAATATTACTAATCAATAGTAGTAACATATAATCAATAATAATATGTTACTGGCCAAAACAAATCGTTTGTCAAAAGTGTGTTAAATTAAAGCATTTAAGACTAGGAAAATCAATTTAATTTTTAATTTTATTGTATGTAAATTACAGTAATAACAATAAACCTAGATAATTATTGTTTATCTAATTAATTTGATTGTCAGTTATACTAAACTACAAAAAATATAATTTACTAAAAGTAAATGCCTAAATAAAACCATTATTCTTTTTAAAATTTAACTAAAACAATCATAGTAATAATAAAAAATAATAAATTAAGCTTATAATGATTTTCTCTATAGATTTTTTTAATCTCAACTAGTTACCCTGAATTTGCATTTGACCGGTAACATAAGTATATAAATACTCGTGTTACTAAATGATTAATGTAAATTATAAATTTAATGTTCTTTATGAAAAGAATACCAGATTAATAAAATTGAATTACAAATCTATTTTAATTTGTTCTTAAATATTTAGATTCGTCTTACAAATGGTCAAATAATGGTTGAAACTTTTAACGTCAGAGAACCGCTGGCTGCCGTAAGAGCATATATTGAACTTAATCGTACCGACGGTGATTTTTCTTTTTGTCTTATGACTCACTATCCATGGAAGATATTTACTAATGATGACTATGAAAAGCCATTGGATCAACTAGGTAAATAATTAAGTTTTTTTAATTTTTTTTAGTTACCTACCTAATCAGCAACTACTGATTTAGAAATGACTTAACAAAATTTAAAATTCTAAATGGTGAATCAATAGTATACAAGTTGTATTTATTATTTTTGCCAAAACTTTAATTTTGTTAAAAAAATTAAATTTACAACAAGTAATAATTGGTCAAATGTGTCTTATTTAATTTAAATTAAACATAATTTTGGTTATTTATTCTGAAACTTAATGTAACTGAATTATTAGTTGTAATTTAAATTCTGAGCATTTCAAGATGTTTTCTTGTATCTGTGACATTGTTTACGTATAGCAAAACTTATACAATTTAGCATACAAACCTATCTTCTGGCAACACTTAATTATTCATAGTACTAAGTTATAAACTATAAGCATCTACATGAGTAATGTATCCTTAAATTTTTTTTTTATTAAATATTCAATGTTCAAATAGTTAGGATAAATTAATTTTCACCTACTAATTTTATCAAATTAATTTAATTTTACTATTTCAATCAGCTTTTTTTATTTTTTGATGTACAAAAAGAGTAATGTTAGTAAATGGTGATGTAATAGAAGATGTAAAGAATTTTAAGTTCCTAGGATCTTTTATACAAAGGGACAGAGGCTTTATGATAGATGCAAAACATAGGATTAAGTGCAGTTGGATAAAATAGAAAAAGCGTCAGTTGTTTTATGTAATAAAATAATTCTAATAAGACTAAAACTTAAAAGATAAGTTTAACAGTAGTGTGGTAAGATTAACCATGTTGTATGGTTTGGAGTCTTGGGCGGTTGACAGAAAATAGAACAGAGTATGAGTGTAGCGGAAATGAGTATGCTTAAATGGATGAGTTGAGTAATAAGAGAAGATAGAATAAGAGGGAAAAATGACTGAGTTAGTTTGAACTTGTGATGTGGAAAGTAGAAACTGAAGCAGTAAGAGCGGTTATAAAAAAGAATGTTGTAGAGGTAAAGGAAGACCAAAGAAGAGATGAATGGAAACAATTGAAAAATGTGTGAAGGTTGTTAATTTTTGTGAATGGTGGGGATGTGAATGATCGTAATAAATAGAGGGATAGCCGACCCTAAATAGTTGGAAAAAAAGCAAAGAAGATGAAGAAGATGACTATTTTCACCAACTTTTATAATTGTTAGTTAGTTTGTTAATAAATTATATAAACTATTAATGCTTAATATGTTTATAATTTCTTTACTTTGAATTAATAACTGTCTTGCATTTTTTTTTTTAGTGATGCAAAATATTTTATTTATAAAACTTTAAATTTTATTTTTATTCTTAGAATTCATATACATACAATGTAAATGTTGATGTATACCACATATATATTATTATTTTGTATAATTTATTACTGTTTATTTTTACAGGTTTGGTTCCAAGTGCCTTTATTATACTGGCTAAACTAACTCAATAAAAAAACAAATACATCATCTATTTGTACCTGTATTTCAAAATTAAAATTGTATGTGGTTTATTCATTTTTTTTTTTTTTTTTTTGCCGTAATATACAATATAAAAAGTTTAGTCTTAAAATATATTTATTTTATTTATGTTTATCCCACACAGTATAATTGTTTTTGCTAAATATTCTACAAAAACATCTTTAAATATATTTATAAAAATAATATTTAGTTTCTTTTAAAAAAAGAAGACTGATCCAAAATCAGTGCTCAAGTTTAGCACTGCTTTAGTTTACACTTTTAATCCGATTTCCAAACTCAATATTTGTCAAATATAAAAAATCACTATTCTTTATTAAAAATAACAAGTAAATACATTAAAAAAATTAAATTTTTTTTTACTTGCAAATTGTACGTTGGGCTTTACGTTTTTAGTCTTTCTTTGTTTTAAAGTTAAATAAACAAATTTATATTACTACGTTTATATGCGAGTTTAAAACCAATTAACTGTTATCTGATTTCTGAATTAGTAAATTTTCAGACTTTACATTTACACCTACTTTATTTTGTTTAACCAAATATTTGAGTGATTGTATACTAAAAACAGTTTATTTTATTCAGGTCAATTTTATACGTTTACATGCCATTCAATAAAATCAATTTGCTTTTTAAACCACCCTTGATTATGCATGTAAGTGTCGTTTTAACAGCTAATTACTTTAAATTTAATGTTAACTATTGATATTAAATAAAACATTGTTGTGTTTTATGATTAGGTACCTTTATAGTTACATGCCGTACAGGGTCCGACCTCTAACAGTTTGGAGGAGAGGGGAAAGCAAAGAGTGAAGACATTCAAGAAATAAAAATAGTCTAGATTGAATGTTTAATTATTTGTGTATGCAAATTTTAGTTTGACATTTTAAAATGTCTTTACTTAGTTCAAAAATAGTTCAAAAATTAGTAACTATTTTTACCATGTTAGTATTTTACGTAATACTCTAATAACGTATGAAAACTTCAATTAATTTCAACATGTTTGTCTGGTGTCAAAAAATGTATAAATTTTTGAACTATAATTGGGGGTAATAGGTAAAATAAAATACCTAAAGAACAATGATGTAAAAACATTTATAACAGAGTTGTGAGAGTTCTAGTGATTTTAGTTAACTAAACAAATCAAATGTTTTTGTCATGTACTAAGGAGGTAAAAGTGTTATTGAAACACTGCATAAATTTAAATATTGATTACTTTTTGCTTAGTACTGCTAGAGGTATATACATGGTGCTAGTTCATTTTTCATCTCCAACAACAGAACTCAAATATAATTGTCAATATTCATTTGTATGACCATTTAGAACACTGCAAAATGTCAACAAGTCATATTTTTGAAGTAGAATAATTTGTTACTTATATTACATAGGAAAATATATTATTTAGATTATATTTGTCTAAAAAATAAACATTTATTTTTAATTCATACTTTAAAGATTGAGCCCCACCAAAAAAAAACTAGTGGGAATGCTGACCTGTTATATATATATATAGTATACCTACCAAATATACAACAAAAAAATAATAATTAAGAAAGAAAGAAAATACAAAACTTCACTAAAATATAAAAACTTATTACATTGTAGTATTAATAAGTTTTACGATTAAATAGTAATAACTAATATTATAAAGAAGAAAAAAAATACAATTACATTTTTGCATCATTATAAATCACAAATGTATTAACTCTATAACATAATATCATTTACGTCTAATAACCACAAAAATATTTTGAATAGTTTGAGATGTAGTTTTACAATATCTGTAAGTATTTACTACCTAGTTACTACTAAGTTTTACTACCAATTGCAATAAAAACGCAGTTTTGAAACTAGACTGACTATCACATCAAGGAGGTGAAACTGGTCGACAATCCCATTGAAAATGTTGACTCGTTTTCCAAAATTGACTAGGTAAATGATAAATTCTATGATAAGCCATTCAAAATACTTTCTACAATCAATTGCCTTGATTTTTCATTAGTTTTACTTCTAGTTCAGATAAATCATTACATTTTGTTTGGTAAATTGGAATTTCTTTTACATTTCTGTTACTCGCGACGACTTGCTATTGAATCATTATAATCATTATTTATAGAACTAGTTAAACATAATTTAATTAAATCTGAATTAATAACCAAATCATCATATCATCCAACAGATCTTCAGAGTCTCTTTCTTTGGAATCACAATCTGGTGAATTAAGCCAAGTAACACTTAAGCGTATCAACATAGGTATGAACTATGAGAGAGAAAAGACTTTAAAACAGGAATAAGAACACTATCAAAGCACAGAATAGATCTATTCTGTGATCAAAGTATTTTTTACTTGAACAGTTAATCATAAAACGTTTCATAATAACTCGGATTCGTATACACGCGGCAAAGATTCAGAATCACTCATAATAGTTACAATTAAACTATATAGGAGCAAAATTTTGTAGTGCATATTATAAATTCAATTTTTTTTAAATTAATTAGGTATATAATGCGTTACGTCTGTGTAAAAAACAGGTGCGCCTTAAAAAACGGAAATCTCTCTCTTAGTGTTTTTAATAGGTAGGTAATAGAAAAAAATAAAATAAAAATGAAACTGAAATTCTGATACTTCTATCGTTAAAAGCACAAGCGATTGCATAATCTTACGTAAATAAAATATTAAAAATAAAATCACTCTATGGGCAATTATGACGAGCTCGGCTCAGTGACGTTACTGTACCCACACGGCTATTCTTAATTATTTTTCTTGAATAAAATTTGTTTTTTAATCGGATTTTTACCAAATCGTTTCTAATGGTTTTCACTCGGTGCTCGAATTGAAAAAACAAATGAAAGGGGACTCTAAGACTTTAAAAAAATGTGGCGTCCTCTACAATAAGATTAACCCAATCATTTGAAGGGGTGCTATCAAGATATAAAAAAATTCAAGAGGAGCTCCGTTCCCCCGCGTCCCTACCCCGAATCTGAGCAGTATTTTCACTACAGTAATGTAAGATTTTGAAATAATTAAAAAACAATATTTTGCTGCAGTTCTTGGTGGGCGTAGATCGGCGCCGACGCGGGCGTACGGTTATCGTCCGCGCGCGGGACATCGCGTTATCAGTACCACGGCGGCGAATAATAATATATTTTATTATATTATTATTTTTTATGATTCTAAATAGTTATTGTTCTATTTTTCGTAAACCGTGTTTGTTAAATACTATAATTAAAACATTTTTTTTTTATTCCCCCCCCCCCGGACAAGACGTGTTACGAACGGTGGTGTGCGGTGATAAGGGCGTAATAATAATAATACTGATACGAACACAATGTAATATAAAACAAAACAACGATAATATAAAATAATTAAAACCGATCGAACCGGCGTAAAATCGGTATAAAAATTAATAAGCGGATTTCGACCGTTCGAGCCTTACGAAACAATTCTACCGATCCGCCGCGATCGAGACCGCGATCGTTTTTGACGATAGTTTATTATTTGTTATGGCCATGACGTTGGTCGGCGACCGCTTCATCACATCTTTGGCGTCGCGCGTTCGCCGGTGAAGCTTCGCCGGTGGTCGCGGACCGGTGCACCCCTCAGACGCGATGGCCCGGAGCACGACGAGGGAGGCGGCGTGGATGTCCGTGTTGATCCTGTCCATGTGCGCGCCGCGAACGTTGGCCATGGACTCGCTGTTGGCCGAGCCGTCGTGCGTCGACGACCTGAAACTGCGGTGCGCCAACTCGGGCTTGACGTCCGTGTCCGAGCTGGACATCCTGGAATGCGTGCAGCTCTACGAGGTACACCCACTCGACCGGAACGGTTCGGTTTTGAAAATTAATTTTTTTTTGTACAAGTTATACATTTCTATCCATCGCCTGGGTGGCGAAAGTTGGTTCACAAAAGAAGAAACTTTGTGGAAAAGAAAAGAGAACAAAAAACTCCGTGTGAATGTCTTCTTCTTCTTCTTCTTCTTCTTCTTTTTCATGTGCCTATCCGTTTTGGACGTTGGTTATATCAACGTCGCTATTCTTGTTTTGTTGTTGGCTAAAGAGAGAGTTCTTCTGATGACATGTCAAACCATGATCTAAGATTTGCCAACCACGAAATTATTCTTCTACCCGGCCCTCTTTTACTATTGATTTTTCCTCGTGATATTTCTTGGAGGAGTACCTATGTGTCTTTCTTTATTTCTCATATGAATGTATGTATTTGTAATTAGGTAGCGGATTGTAGCTGTAAGTTATATATTTAGGGAAATTCACGTCTAGGCGTAGGTACTGTAATAATTGTTGTCATATTATAAGAGGTCGTTCAGACAGCTAAAACTTGTTCAAAATGTACTTTAAACACTGTTTAACCATTAAAGTGTCGGATTGTCGGCTACAGTTTGTGCTGTAACCAACAGACGCGGTCAATGTGTTAGATTACCATTTGTTTTAAAAAGTTATTACGTATATTTTGACTTAACTTGTTATGATTATTTTATTTTAAACTTAATCGGGTGAGCGGGTGGTTTAAATTTTCATTTTGCTGTCTTGACTTTATACAGTTGCGTGTTTTTACTCAGTTGAGAGGATTGAGTACCTACTGCAATTAATTTTTTTCTCTGTCTATCGCTCACAAACAATAGGATTTTGAATGTTTCCATTGCCAAACGTACAGATTGATCTAACAATGAATTTGAAACCTGACTTGAATTCGCCATAAAATCTTCGTTTTGTAAACAACATTTGAACATTTGTGATTTTTGAGCTATCCAAAAATAAAATATACTAAAATATTATGCCTTTCTTGTTGGTTAATTATTTAAAATATTTTTTAAACATTCTATCTGGTTGGTACTTTATCTATGAATTGCACACTGTTGATCTGGTGATCACCCAGTTTTACGTTTACATTTATGAATCATTTAAGTGTGTTGAATATTTAATTTTAATAGTTATCATCAATCTGGTTCAAAATATTTATAATTGTATTAGAAAATAATCAACAATATCTAATAACAATAGTTAGATGGTAATAATCTATTATGCTTACTAGCTGTTCATAAACTAATACAGAATACTGTATCTCAACACTCAATAGATAATATTTTAAACAAATTTTGATACTCTAATGTTGTGAAAGTACCCACAATTAGCTAATTTAATTTTCGTGTTTTTTTTTAATTATAACTTTATTTTGTAATTATTGGTAGGTGTGCAATAAAACAACGCATAAATTAACCGATTAAATATTTTTTTGATACTTACAATAATTAATAGAAATTGTTGAATGAAAACAAATTGTTATTTAACTGTCCAATCAATTTTTGTGTAAGTAGGTACTATAGATTTTACTTTCCTTTATACTTCCATATTTTTTAAATTTGTTTTCATGTAAAAAAATGTACTTAGTACTTGCCTAACTTCCATTATTTTGTTACAGGATTTGGAGTTCTCTGGAAATTGCCCTAAATCAATATGGAATCATTTAAAAAAATTTATGGTAAAAGAAAATTTGCGAGATGTTCTGAAACCAAAATGTAGATATGAAATTGAAAGACTCAATTGTGAACGAGACAAGAATTGGTTTGGTTGTATAGTTGACAAAAAACATGTCGTAAAGAATGAAGATTGCCTTCATTTAATATTGCGTATAGAAAATATAGCGTTTTCTGATTTTAGACTCATTTCAAATTTTTCTAGTGCGTGCCAAGACGACATAAATAAATTCCATTGTTTCAATGGTCCTGCCACAGATGTAAGTATAAAATATTGTTAACATGTATTATATATTATAAAACTAAATTATGTTACTAAACTGTTTGTAGACACTGTACCGTGGGCGTTTATTGGAATGTCTTCAATCCAATATTGACAAAATTTCTCCTAAACAATGTTTACCCCTTGTGTATAAGTTGTCTGAATGGCAAGCAGATAATATTAAATTTGATTATTCTTTACATATGGCCTGTTTAAAAGACAAAGAAAAATTGTGTGCCGATATTCCAACTGGAAGTGGTCTTGTTTACAATTGCCTTTCCAGACATATTGGCAGTGGACAAATGTCACAATCGGTAGTTGTTTTGATTCATAAATTACTAACGTTCCCCTATTTTCAGTTAATATATTTTTATTTTATTCTAGTGTCAAAATCAGTTGTGGAGAAGAGAAAAACTTATAACTGGTAACATTAAAGTTAGTAAAGGATTAACTAGGGCATGTAGAGAAGACATCCGTAAATACCACTGTCGAAGATTAGTGTCTGATGATAAAGATGTGCGCTTAGCCCAACTTTTGTTGTGTTTGGAAAACGCCATACATAATGGTATGTTTATTTGCTTCATAAAAAATTGTAATAATTTATATTTGTTTATAATTATAATAATTATTTTATAAAACATTACCTATAGTAAACTATTAATTATTTGAAAAAAAAAATTTTCAGGAAGTGAAGTATCTTCAGATTGTCAGTTTGAATTAATGGAACATCGAAAATTGTTACTTCAAAATTATCAGCTATCGCCAGAGGTTGTTTCTTTTTGTTCCAATGATATTGAAAAATATTGTCAAAACAATGAAATTGGTAGACGCACTATTCATTGTTTAATGGAACATTCTAAACCCTCTCGTCAGAAAAACAGAATTGATAAGTCTTGTCAAAAAGCAGTGAGTTATATTTGTTATGTTTATAAAAAAAATGTTGTTTTGCTTGTGTAATAAAAAAAAATTCTCTACTATGTTTACAAATTAGTTGCAAAAACTCATGCGAATTACTAATATTGGTGAAGACTGGAGAGTAGATCCTGTATTGCAAGAAATGTGCCAGCCTGAAGTAGATAAATATTGTTCTGACCGACCTCCTGGCTATGACAGGTCATTTTAAGCTATAAAACAATTTATAAATTGAAATTGTGTGCAAAATATACTCAAGATATCATATTTTACCATTCTAGGGTTATGTCTTGTTTGTTGGAAAAATTATTTACGGGATTAATACAAAATGAGTGCAAAAATGCATTAATGCCAGTTCAATATTTTATCAATCGTGATTTTACTCTAGACCCAGCATTATACCAAGCATGTTATTCTGACGCTTCTAGGATATGCAAAGCTTCCAAAGATTGGCTCAAAGATACAAAAGAAACAAAAGAAAATTTGATTTTACCATGTCTAGCTCAGTACTACCGACCTTTTACATCATCGGCCACTGGCGCAAAATATAAAGTAACCATAAACTAAATTTTCATAAAAATCGTGTTTTTATTTTCTTGGACATTTATAAAATGGATTGGTTTTTTTTTTTTTTACAGTTAAAAACTAAATGTAAAGAACAAATACGCAAAGTAATGATACAGCGTGCCATTAGTGTAGATCTTAACCCCGAGATTGCTGAAGCATGTATTAAGGATCTGCCAACGTTTTGTCACAAAAAAACTGGAGTTGGAGAAGAAATGCTCTGTCTACAAGATAACTTTAACAAGTAAATAATTGTCAATTGTAGAATATACAAAACCTTGAAAACTCAACCTGGTAGTTTCTAATCTACCAATGTATTTATATAAACAGGCAGCACAAGCTATATTAGTACTTATAATTGATTTTGAATTTTATGTTAACAATGAAAAAATGTTTATTTCACACTTAAGCTTAAAATTAATTACTAGGTGCTATGTGCTATGTGCTAACTGTTAACAATTTTTAAAATACATTGGTATGCATACCAAATTATTCACATGTTTATAAAATATAAACATATTCTTAAGTCTAAACTATAACACGTGTGTTTTTATTAGGCTCTATAATATTTTTAAAGCATTTTGTAACTATAAACAAATATAATATATGTTACTAATTCTTAAAAAGAGCAATGATTCAAGAATATATTCCACACAATATCTTTTTTTATGTGTTCCTGGCGACGTATTGGATCAAGTAATCTACAGAATGCTTATTCCTTATATGCTAGGTTTAAGATTATACAGTTTTTTTCATTCTTTTCCTCGGAATTCTATAGTATGTCTATGTTATCTTAGGTTAAGTGGGTATTTTTAATAAAGACTACCTAGCTATAAATTGAATGCTGTAACATCTAGAATTGCAGAATAAAAGCTTTTGCACAAAAAATTCCCATAGAGTTCTGCAAGGCTAGGACGTATTTGCTACGTCTGCTGCCTTTGCTAGCAAACTTCTCAACAGCCCCCTGTTTAGTAACCTTATACATTTTGAATCCAAACGTATCACTATATGGAACTTAATCTAACCCTAAATGTATTTATTATATATTATCATAGAATGCTTTTCTTACTAACTTTGTAGTTGTCAATAAAATATTTACATGATCTGTTATTATTGAACGATACTTGAACTGAATCTTATTGTTTTTAGTATATTGTACTAGGTGAGGATTATAATTCTTTTTAATGCATTCTGTTCTTATTGAACAAATATCTAAACTAATATCAATTACCCTTCTCTCCCTCCAAAGAAAAAAAAAAAGCAATATCTGGATTATAAAATATTGTTTTTATTTCACATTGAATTGATATTTTTAGCAAACAAATGACGAAAGAATGTAAAGCATCAATCAGTCAATGGACAGAAGCTCAAGCAGAAGATATTCAACTAAATCCGTTTATTAGATTACATTGTAAATCTTTCATTCAAAAATTTTGTTCGGTAAATTAAACTCCATTTCAATCTTTGTTTGACCATGTCATAACTGTGTAGTGCATTTATATATTTGTTGCTGTGTAGGCTGAACTATTGTCAAAAGAGGATGTCGGCAAGAATGATGTAATGGACTGTTTGATAAAAAATAAAAATGATCCAGTGATGAAATCTGAATTAAAATGCCGTGCTGCAGTAGAACATTTTCAGTTAATATCAATGAATGATTATCGCTTTACTTTATCATTTAAAGAAGCATGTCGGTCAACTGTCATTAGGTACTGTCCCAAGTCTCGCACTAAACCAGAGGTATGTATGATTAAACTGTTGTTGATATTATGAATTTAGAACCTATTAAAATATGAAATTAATTTTTGTGCGTATGTGTTAACATTTATTAACTCACTATAATATTAGGTAGTTGCGTGTTTAAGCGAAGTAGTTCGGAATGATACCATAACCAATTCAAAACATAAAGTAACAAAACCATGTCGACAACAGCTCAGAGCTCAACTATTGCAACAACGTGAATATCTTGAACTGGATCCAGTTTTAAAAAACGTTTGTCAAAGTGATATTGTTAAACATTGTTCTGGCATGGAATCTGGTTCAGCACAAGTAAATTTACCTTGACATTTTTAATCATTTTGTATTATAATTTTATTCAAAATTCAGGTTTTAGTGTGTCTTGAAATGAACAAAAGTTTACTATCAGATCAATGTCACCATGTAATATTTTTAATTCAAAGACAAGACTTAACTGACAGCTCATCTGATTATGTGCTGTTAACAAAATGTCATAAAATGTTACAAATTTATTGTAAGGAAGAAAATTCTTCTCAAGCTTTAAGCTGTTTGAAGGTACACATTTGCATGTATATTGAAATTAAATACTACAATTTTTAACTAATTTTATATTAATTATTTACATGGTTAATTCGTTTACAGAAATTCAAACATGATACGGCATTTGAAAAATCTTGTCAATCACTTGTCATTCAACGAATGATTGAACAAAGTGATGATTATAGGCTTGATCCGGCACTCACTCATAGTTGCCAAGCAGATATTAATTTATATTGTAGCCAAATATTAGCAAAATTACATCCTGAATCAGAATATAATGGAAAAGTTTTACAATGTTTAAAAGTATGATTAAATACATAATTTAAGTAAATATTCAAATTTAATTTTAGTATATTTGTCGTAGGAAAAGTTTCGGCAGAGAAAACTAAAACCAGAATGTGAAAAACAAGTATCTGTCACTCTGCGAGAAGCTGCATTAAATTACAAATTAAATCCATTGCTACGCAGTCTTTGCACATCTGAGGTATTGTAATTTGTAATTTTTATTTTATTAGTAAATATTGGTTACAATATATGAAGTTGATGTCCAATAAATTTTTTTGTTAATATTTTGTTTGTGCCAACAGATTAAAGAACTCTGTCAAAAAGAAGAAAATAGTGAAAGCAACGGGGGTATAGATAACTCAGGTCAAGTTGAAGAATGTCTAAAGCAGGCCTTAAGCCATGGACTAATAGGTAGCCGAGCTTGTCGTTTAGAAGTTGCTGGTTTAATTGAAGAGTCCAAGGCTGATATAAATGTAGACCCGTTATTGCAACGAGCGTGTCTTCTAGACATAACTAAGTATTGTGATAAAGTACCTCCTGGTGCCGGTAGACGTATGTTTATTGTGGTTATTCATTTAAACTAAAATCCATAAATAATAAGTTGTAAAGCAATTTTTTTTCTTTAAATAGATGTTCAATGTTTACAAAATGTAGTTGAATCAAATTCTAAAGCATTACATCCCAAATGCCATGACATGCTTTTACAGCGAATGAAAATGTTCATAAATGCTAAAGCATTGGTAAGAAAACTTTTTATTTTGTATTAATTTTTACAGTGGCCTACAATTCTTATAACAAGTTTGCATTTTTTTAGTGTTGGTATAGTCAATAGTTGTAAACTAAATTACATAATGAAAGTAAAAAAAAAAAAAAACAATGCATGTTTTTACTTCAATTTTTATTTGAGTTTTTAATTCTTTTTACTTCTCTTTTTAAATTTTACTGTGCAAAGTAAAGTTAAAAAAAAAAATTGTTGAAGTATTTTTTGCCATATCAATTGCATTTTCTATAACTTAAAATACCTACATATATACACAATACATCAAATTATAGTAAATAATTTTATATTAAAAGACCTAATTTAATATAATATAATGTATGTCTTATATTTGATAATAAATAATGACAAATAATGGGTTGAGTGTAAGAATATAATATTAAACTATATGAACAAATACAATTATTATGCACAATACCATAATAATATTTTAACAGTTATAATTGTAATGAAATTTCATTAAAATATAAGTTGAATAAATCAAGAATTTTCTGTTATTTTCTTGGGGCATTATGACATTGCACGGAGAATTTAATATGTAATTTTTAGTAATGTTTCTCTGATAGAGTAAAGATTAATTGCGTGATCGTATTATATTTATTTTAAAATAAGTACGTTCTAATAATTCAAGCAAGTCAACTATGTTATTTAATAATTTAAATAGGAATTTCAATTTATTTTTATCATATACAATTTCAAGAAGTTCTTGGTAGATTAAAAAAGCCTTCAACACCTGTGTAACAGTCTACATACATATAACAATATGTTTAGAGTAATGGATTCAATTAAAAAGATTAAAGTAAAATACAAAACAATTATACTAAAAAAAAAAAAAAAACATAATGATTTAATCAAACAAAAAGAAAAATTTCGTCATAAAAATTAACAGAATGAAAGAGTGTAGAGTGTGGTAGATTTATAGCATTGTTGACTTTGTTAAACTATAGTTTGTATAATATTATGTTCTTTATTAAGTAAACATTTCAGTGCAAAAATTTGGATTGAGCTCCACAATCTAAATTTGTAATTTGTCAAATTGTTATTATAAATAGTCAATACTTAAGACCTGATGTCTAAATTGAATGTTTATGTTCAACATTGCCAACATAGGTTAAGTTTCACATACATATATTTTGCTTGTTATGCTCATTCTAGTATTATGTAGCCCATTTTGGTCAACTATGTTACTGTACATTGAAAGAACAGAAATGTTTTACTAAAAATTGTAAAAACAAATGATTTATTATTTGGTTGAAAATCAATACGCCCATTTACACACAAATTAAATACTATGTTAAAAATGCAATTATGGCGTTTGTTAACATTGATCAAGGATCATTTTAATTTCACCACGGTCAATGATTGCAAATTTTGTAATTTATATTAACAGTATTTGATTGGTTGGCTTTCAATTGTTGAAAGCACTAAGACCCATTTTTGTCCGCTGCATCCTTATTCTGAAAACATATTTATTGATTCTATTCATACTAAACAAAATAAAACTAAACTTAAATATAATGTTGTTGCAGATTTATCCCGAGAGTTTACAGCAATTGTATGGACAAGTTGCCAAATCGCCTTCAAAAAAATACTTAGTTGTGGTTTTGTTCACTTTAATGGGATTAATATTTATAGTTGGTTTGTTTTGTGGTCGTATCAGCCGAAGAAGTGCAATTTCTAAAAAAAAATAAATCGGCACTAAGATATTTCAACGTTAAATAATATGATCCAACTTATCAATTAGTAGTTTAATTTTATATCAAAGAAATGATTTTGTGAATCTTTTTATATTTATATTGTATAATATCCAGTATGCAAAATATTATTTTATGCAATTTGCATTACTGTCACCTTTATAGTAAGTTGTGACAACTTTTGTATTTTGATACAGCCGACATAAAGTCTTTAGTGCTCAAAATAGTTAATGCTTCTTGAATAGTCTTATATAAGTAAATTACATTAATAATAAGAACCTTTTTATTAGCCACTCGTTTAAATAAATTATAAAAAAAAACATGTTTGTAAAATTTACTTAAACGAAAAAATGTTTGTTTGAACAGTATTCTTATACAACTGACAACTACAAAACCGTGTATCTATTTGATAAAAAATGTTATCACTACTTATTATTATTATTATTTAAAATTGTTTGGTTTGAACAATATATAATTTTCTTTGTTAAATGAATGTTGCTTTAAACAGTGAACAATAACATATTTTGTTTTGAACTTCATCAAATGCAACTACTGTATAATTGTATTTTATATATATATATAATTACTTATAGCTATTAGTCAATTATATGATTTATTCACTACTTATGTTAGTTATTATGGTTGTTGTTCCATGGATAGAACTGATAAAAAATCGTATTTTACCAGGGACGGATCGGACCATCAGAAAATTGGAAAAATTCCAATTGGCTAACAATTATTACTATGATTTACATACTACTAGTTTCAGAACAATCACTATTTTTTATTGTATTTTTAATTTTATATCAATTACTGATCATCTAACTTGTTTTTATCTTATTGTTATTGTAAGTAACATAAGTTGTATAACAGTAAAATATTATGATAACTAGTTCTAAGCCACTTGACAAAAAGAAAACACTTTCATGGACTGATCTAATGACCTGATCCGCCCTTTAACTATTATGATTTATGTTGAAATCACTCAGATATACTTATATTATAGATAAATGTTTAGTATTCATGACAGATATGTGTCTGTGTATTTGGTGACTTTTGAATATTATACATGACCTACCGTGAGTACGTTGCTGTTGTGTACATTTGTAAAAGGTATTTGTTTCCTCAATAATTTTGGCTATCTTAATAGAATAATAATATTTAATATGAAATAAATGGTAAATTAGACAATTTTTTGTTGTTGTAATTTTTAATAATAATTAATATGTGTTTTACGTAGTACTATAATATATTTTGATACAAAGCGACTCCGAGTAGGTAGTAGGTACTACTTTTTGCTATATTTTTACACAGAAAATTTGTTTGCGTCCAACTTTCTCTTCAAATTGTAATAAATAACATGTATCCCTTAATGCAGACCGGCACAACATGATCGTGAGTGTTTGGATCAAAATTTATTTCTTGATTAATATATTTTGTTCTACTTTGTTCAGACATGATTGCGAAAGTTACGTTCTATCAACAACTGGAAAAAAAAAAAAAATCAAGAACTAGATAAAACCCAGCTGTGCTTTGTGTATAATATTAAGTTTGCACTTTTTAACAATTTATGAAATCCATGACGTTTAAGCACTTATCTGTGAGGTTATTTATAATAGCTATGATTTTGTTGTTTTATTAACGTTAATTTTTCCAAGCCATTTATACCAATATCAGCTGTGCTATATTCATTCTTGCTGTACAAAATTCATGAATATCTTTTAGTATCACGTTCTTAAACGTTTGGTCTATCTTATAATGTAAAATTGCACCACTTTTTTTTAGTCCTTAAGAATGATTGATCATTCATTTTGGGATAAGTTTTTTTTTAAGCATTTTTTTTGGTTAAATCTTTGGTAGGTATATGTAAGAAAATTATGCAAGTCAGTTGTTAAAAATTTCTTTTTTAAATCTTTTTGATCTGTAAGGAGCATACACAATTAAAACATTGATGTTTCTGTTACATTTATGTTTAAAGTAATGTGTGGAACATGGACAAATAAGATGCATCTTGTTGACTATAATTTGACACGCATTGTCCTGAGGTGACGATCACTAGGTACAATCATTTATAATTGCTTTTAAAATTGTTAGCGGGGATAAACAATGCACAGTTTTCTCGCAAATGCAAATTCTGTGTTAAATGTATTTTCTTTTCTGTCTAAAATGCATTAGTAATAATACTTCATTTAAAAAAAAAATGGCTTCTGTAAATAACCTGAAAACTAATTTTAATTTGTCATAAAGTCTTAAATAAATTAAATAAATTTAATGTGATTTAAAGTGCATTTAAATGAAATATTACACATTTAAAAGTGATTCTATTTACTAATCAAAGTATAGGTTGTAATATTTTAAGTACAAGTTATTTTTCAAATGCCAATTACATTGGTGTTTGAGATTATGGCACGTTTTTGTATTGCAAAAATTGGTTTTAAATATAATGAAGACTATATTTTTTGCGTTTTTATTCTGTATTTTGTACTTAATTATAGAAAATTTAGCGTTTAACCTATTGTAAAATGATCACAAAACTATATTGTTACGAAGCATTTTAAACAGAATCAAAACGTATGATATTAATGTTCTTAGGTACCTACCGATAATAATATAAAACAATTTTAAAGCCATTTTCAATAAAAGGGGAAGGGATGTTTAAAAAAAATCTACTTTCATTCAACGGATTTAAATGACCAACAAGAATTAAAAGACTGTATGAGTTATGTTTTTATTAATAGTCACCATGGTAATATAAAAAATAAAAACTATTTAATTATTTGCATTGTGATAAATTGTTGAGTTACCTATATCCGAATCAATTTGTTTTCACCTAAATTACAAGATACCACCTATTAGAATAGTAAATGTTTAAAGTGACTTAAATTTCTTTTAAATATTCAACAGAAATGGCCTACAGTTCTAAGGTATGTACAATTTATACTGTTATTGTTATATTGACTTAAAAATATGTACACTAATAAGTATTACTGTTTATGTAGGTACCTTATTAATAAAGTATTTTTTTTTCCTAGCAAAAATTAGGAAGTATTATTTTATGTTCTTATTTATTTTTATTTTGTATCGATTGACAATAACACTCATAAGTAGGTACTAGCACTAAATTATTCACTTGAATGTATAAACCAGATTATAAATTTATTCT
The DNA here is from genome assembly GCA_017140985.1 of Hormaphis cornu. Taxonomy (NCBI): domain Eukaryota; kingdom Metazoa; phylum Arthropoda; class Insecta; order Hemiptera; family Hormaphididae; genus Hormaphis; species Hormaphis cornu. The sequence goes on from CM029361.1 coordinate 16,118,115, forward strand.
GAGAAATCGTAGCCTCGAAGTTTTCAAAATAGACTTGAACGTGATAAATAGGTAAAATTTAATCTTGTTTTTATTAAAACTTTTTAATTACATGACACTCAATAATTGAGGTGCCTATACACTTTTGACCCGAAAAGACAAATAGTAAAAGTAAACATTTACAGTATTGAACGAATGAAAACGATGATTACAATTCATAATGTTAACAAAAAAATGTTTGACCTCAACTTGGTTTCAGTAAGTAACATAAAAAAAACAAAAAAAAAAAAATCAAAATCCTTTAAATCACTACAGGAAGTTAATATAATATCTGTTCTGTGGCGATTTAAGCCCATATATAGTTGCAATGGTGTGCCGGCGTATAGAACAAATAGTAGAAGAACGAACGAAAAACTTTGGATAATGTATTGTTGGCACTTGGTATCATCAAGTACTTAAGGCCTCGGAGAACAATCTATTTTACCACTTTAAATTGGATTCACGACACATCAAAAACAAACAATTTCTCTTAACTTTTCTAATTTGAATTCGCTAACGAATAACATCTACAGACTTTCGTGTGATCTGCCTAACAACTTCCATCGTATAGAACACGTAAAACTTTTCTGATACCGATTCGATGATCCATATTCTAATTGGGATTTCAGTAGCGCAGCATACGTACCTACTGAACTTTAGGCCAAACTGGATCATCACATTCGATTTCTACGTACAAAACCGAAACCCCGATTTTATTATAGGTAGTCAATACCTACATGTAACTCTTTTACATAGTCGATTAGGTACTTACAATACAAACACGCGCAACGTGGTACGTTGGGTAACTGAACACAGGTTACAGCTGAAAATCGGCCACACCATAATAATATAATAAGAGCAGTTAAGGAGCGGTTGGACGAGCTACTACTATAAGTATTAGCTAGCCCCATTTAGAATTTAAAATACGTTCGCGTAATTGAAGTCGAAAACTAGCGCTAAATATAAAACTTTTTGGCAGTAGCCTCCCCCGATTTTTCGTAACGAATCGTGCCGAAGTAATGGTTACCTATCTACCTAGCGTGTTTGAAAGCTGTGTATCTAACTCAGCTGCACGACTCGTTTTTCCAGCTCAACAAGTGTATGTCGCTGACCGCCAAAAGCAAAGACAAGAAACCCGTCAAGCCGCTGACGAGTGAGTGGAAAAATCGACCGAAAAAACGCTTCATCTAATCGCGATTTCAGAACAGGTGTCGGCACCGACCAGGTCTACAATGCTGGTACGTCACATCAAGGAGAAAATCGTGTACACCGAGGGGAAACAAGGCGCTTTGGGACCGATTCTGTCCGGCTCGGCGACGAGTCGCAACAACCCGGAACATTGTTCCGATTTCACGACCAGCCGGTCGCCGTTCTCGTCGTCGGTTCAAGACACAGACTTCGGGAACCCAGCCGATAGTTTCGCGAATTCGCAGGTAATAATAGTCTAACGTACCCAGTTCTACAGCAAGTTTCCGAGCCTGAGCGACGGCGAGTTAGGTGCGTCTGAATGGTAGCAAGTTCAGTACCTATGTGTCGACATTGAGTTTTTTTTCAAAGAAAACGTTTTAAAATTAATTAGGTTAAAGTAACACTATATACACACCGTGTAGATCAACTCTTGGACCCAATAATATACGTTGCACATTTTGTAGGTTACTTTTGAGTTTTTGACATTGTGCAAGCTTTATTCAAAGTGTTTTATTTACGTTTGTCGTAACGTCCCCAACCTTGCCAGGATGAAAAAAAGTATATAAATGTTATAGTATGAATTACAGTGAAGTAGGTGACCGATTAGAATATTAGATGATTCATGATAATTTAGATCATAATATTATGTTTATTGAACCAATAAACACTGTATAAACACATAAAGGATAGCGAACAATTGATCGCCAGTGAACTGATCGCGCTGGTGTAATGCAATAGTAAATTTTTGATAACAATATATAATTTAATATAACTAAAAGTTGAATTGTTAGACAGTAAAAGAATAAACAAGCGTTTAGTTTTAAAACTGAAGTTGAAAATTAAAGGCTATACCTATTAAAAAATCTAGCAAATTCTGTAGTCATATATAGTCATCACTCATCACATAATATTTTCAAAATCTTTACGTTTGATTACAATGCATTTTCGAACAATAACTGTAGGGTGAGATGCATTTAAAATCCACACAAATTATGCTATCCTTCAACGGATGTTTTAGTCTTGGAAACATCTTTAAACACGTGTATTTAAAATTGTTCCATATAGTTACAGTTATAGGAAATGTGGCTGGTTTTTTTCGATTTTTGCGTTCAAGGCGTCCAAGATACGTGTCTATAGTTTGTCAACGAATCAGTTAAAATTTCTTCGTTTTGCATAAGAAAACTGAATCAAATAAATCATATTAAAAGCATTTTCTACGCGTCATCATCAGGTACAAAACTAAATGATGCCATCGTTCTATATTAAGAGAAAACGTCCACGAATAGATGAAAACGCTCTTTGAATGGCATTATTATTGCTGCTTTAATTTTTGAATAATAGTTCACAATGTGTTTTAATTTTTATCAAAAACTTTCTAGGTGTTTAAATTTTAAATTTTAATATATCCTTAATAATACTTTATTTTGTATACAAATAAATCAAATAAATATAATATAAAACACATACAAATGTTTTTTTTTTTTAATATTTTGGCTAAAAACAATAAATTATGGCGATCAATTGACCGGCGATCAATTCACCTTAAAATAAATATTACTTACTATGAAATATTTTAAAGCGCACTGAGATAGTTTTACCAATGCAAAAGGAAACATGGATGAGCCTGCCAGAAATTGAAAAAAATCAATGGATAAAAAACTATTTAAAATTCACTAAAGTAAGTATAGCGATTCCTTATTTTTTATGACACACGTCAAGTGCCATATAACATTGCCCGCCGGCCGCCCGCTGCCAAAATCACTAAATAAATAAAACTGCAAAGACCATATTGCATCATTTTTCATCCATATTTTACTTTAATTTTCTCTAAAAAGTCGTTCCTAAAATGACACAAAATTTTGACTTGCCTACTCATGGGAAGTATAGAAATATGGACCACGACGACGCTTGACGTGTTCAAATTTAATTTTTAAATTACTTTTACCGTTCGAATTTCAATAATTTTTTTCAGAATGAAGTCATTTCAGTGTACCGAATGATCGTCGATTTTCGCAAAGGGGATGTATTACAAGACGAACTGTGCGATTTGTCGTCAACATTATCCATGATCGACATCATACCACAAGAAAAAAAAACAAGTTTTGAAGTGAATAAAAGTTGTATAAAGCATGATCTTATAGCTACTACTTGTATTACTTTACAATACCCGTTCCAGAAATGTATTCCATTTTTGGGAAGGTAGTTTAAAACGTTAATTACAAAGTCATATTCAATTCAGAAATTGTGGTAAAGAAATTTATAAAAAAAAAGCGGCAGTTGAGAAACCGATTACAAAAGATTACATCAATTTCATAATCTCATCAACAGAGACAAAGAAAAATTTATTAGGCATCTTTTCATCGAGAGTCATATAATTTTACTAGAAACAGAAAAGTCAAACTAAATTATTACAGCGTAAATCCAATTTCTATTTTTATGACCTACATACATCCAAGCTAATCTATACGAACCAATCTTTTTGTGCCTGGAATAAAAGTTTAAAAAGATATTTTTTTTAAATTTCAAAATTATTTTGTCTCTCAAATCTCTCACTTTTATTTATTTTTTTAGTTTATTTTTAGTGACACGCAGCTACTTTTTTGCAAAAATAAAAATAATTTTATCATCTCTAATGAAAAACCATGTTAAAAAAAATATGTTTTACATCGCATAAATTAAAAATACGATTTATAAAATCTGATCATCAATTTTAAGGCAAAAAGTAATTACTTGACCGTGGCAATACAACTGAAAGAACTGCAAGAGCGATACAAAGAAATTGTTCATGAACTTGAAGAATGCAAAAAGCAATTGAACAAAGACAAGCGAAGTACAGAAACCCAGACGTACGGAATACCTTTGGAACAATTGGAAAGTAGTTTGAAAAACGTGTCCACTGAAAAAACTTTATTGCGTTCGGAATTGGAATCGTCAAAGGTGATCATTGAAAATCTAAAACGTGATTTGGAATTGAAGGATAACGAATTGAAAACCGTATCTGCACAAAACTTGTCTTTGTGCTCAAAAGTAGAAACTCTGGTCAAAACAGTCGAGGACGCGGAAAACGACAATTTAGAAAAAACTAAAAAAATTGAAAAATTATTCGAGGTGAAAAACCAGTTCAAGTACGATTTTATCACGATTTCTAAGGAGAGAGACGAAGCCGCGGATGAGATAATAGTACTGCAAAACAAGTAAAATTCTCCACTTTCATCGAATTCGTGAAACTAATTTTCAAAGTGAACGCCGTTAATATGTACTCAAACTTCAAAGAAAATTATTTAATACTTAGTTTTATTCAATTACGCAAAATCGGGAGAATAATATATACATTATACAGTCAATACGGGTGAGTTGGAACTGAGAGGTTAACTTGGAACACTAATATGTACTTTTTTTATTGAATTCAATACAACTAGATGAGTTTTAATAAAAAGTTGATGATCTTTTAACACTATTTTTCATTCTAACATTTCAAATCATAATTTTCGATATCTATTATTATAAAAACCAAATCTACCATAAAAATTTTCATAAAAAAACACGATTTTTGTAAACGATTTTATGTTAAGTCACCTAACTAATGCTGATTACACCACAATTTTAAGTTACCTATTTAAAGTTTTTAACAATCGCATATCAATTTTATTATACATTAGTCCAAAAATAGTTTAAAAATATTTATTCTTTGATTTTCAGTGAATTTTTTTGTTGAAAGTAAGGTGATTTGGATTGCACAATACATATAGGAGTCAGGTTTTTGCCGAGTTTATTTTGTTCATAAAAATATGGTTATTAATCATTTTTTTATTTTTCTTTTTACACAGAACCCTTATAGTGTTTCAAGTTAACATTACGGTAGGTGAAATAGAAAAACACATACAAATTAATGTGTGTTCCAAGTTACCCGAAAACACAGGTGACTTGGAACACGCCACTTAAAATTTTTTTAGCCGAAGTTTTGGTTGAATTTTTTTTTACAAACGTGTTATTTATACCATGGGCCTATCCCAGAATTTTTCAGATTTAAAAAATAAATATTGAAGTTGTGAGAGGCTAGCAAAGTCAAAATCGTTCCAAGTCACCGAGGTTGACAATACATCTTTTATTAATCAATAAAAAAATCATATATTTTAAAAGCCAGTAAAAAAAAGTGTATGCAAGTACCTACTTATTTAAATAAATATTTAGGTAATACAGTCGTCTGTAGAATTTATTTTTAATTTCTTTCTCAATATTTTACAATTTTTGTCAAGTCTCATAAGGCTGGTAATGAAACCCCGCATTTTCCCCTATGAAATGTATAGAAATTGTTCGGTCTTCCATGGCGGTTTTGTTTTCGTCCCTTAATTACTCATTTCATTATAATGTAGTACATTAATTGTAATTATTGTTCATAGTTTTAAATTTTGGAAAAAAAATTTTCGTTCATATCTCGCGTACAAGTTAGGTTAGGTTAGGTATCTGCCTACCTATTGCGGTCGATTTGTGGCATACATTTTATGATAAATACTTGTTTTTTATATTTGAATAGGTTAGAAGAAGTGAATACAAAATTATTTGAACTCAAGTCGAAAGCCGATGGAAACAGAATTGACTTTGTGCAACATTCGTTGAAATTGAGCGAAAAAACCGACGAGCTAAATGAGAAAATAGAGAAAATAAAACAAATGTTAGTGTTATTTTAAAAACAAGTACCTATAGGTCTTTATTTTGAATTTCATCATGTCGTTTAGAAAAAAAAAGGTGAAAATTAAACATAATTTTGTACGAAAAACACTAAAACTGCAATAATTACTTTAAAGTTTGAACTTTCCACCAAATTTTTTATAAATATCGGTCTGAAATAATATTAAAGTATCCTATTTGGTTACAAATAGTTTTAATATTTTACTGTAACAACTTAATAACATAACGTTTTTCTCATTTGAAATGAAACACTTGACTGATAATAATTAAATTATTATAAGTGCTAATTAAACAAATTTAATAAGATAGAACTTATAATTTTTCTGGTTTTCGTGGGTTTTGATGATATTAGTATATAATGCTTTCTATAAGATTAATTGATTAACCCATTCAATAATTTATTGACTAACACATATTATACTTTTAAAATACCAGTTTTCGTTTCTTTAAACATTTTTAAATTACAGTTTTTACTTACAGGGAAGAAATTATTTCAAAACACGAAAATCTCGTCGGAGAATTGGTACGCACAATATTTTTTATAAAATATTTAAAACATAAACTCAAGACAAGTAAATACAGTTTGCTTAATGATTATCTACGCTTAAAGATTGTTGCTTTTTTTTTTCTTTTAGCTTCATAATCTCTCTTAGTCTAATAATCGTTTTTTATTTTGTTGGTATTGGTACTTACATTTCACTTATTTTAGTTGTATGCAAGTCGTATAAATTCATATGTAATAATATGTTTTACTTACAATATCGTACCTATACTTATTGCTTATTCAAGTATTTGATTGACTCTTATTTAAAAATAGATTGTTTGTTGAGTGTTTCAAATGAATTACAATTTGAGAAAAAATTTCATTTTATTTATTTCATTTAGACACATATACTATTGCGACTTTAGAAGCCAAATGTAAAATGTTCAACTTACGATATTGTACCTTTACTTGCTTATTTAATTATTTGATTAAAAAAATGTAAACATTTTATTTCAAATGTTTAGACACTAGAAAATCTAGATCAGACACATACTATTGTGACTTTAAAAGCCAACGTCGATGAGTTAAAAAGTGAACTAAAATCATGGGAAACCCGAGCGACTTGTTGGATCAATATGCGCGTTCGCGATGAATTCCAATCTAAAATAGAGGACCTTAAAAAGGAAATAAAACTGTTAAAAATTAAAAATAAACAGTTACAAGGCGCCCACGAGAATTCCATCTCGGAAAAAAAGTGAGACTTTTGCAACGACTTGGGTAATTTTTCTGTAATACGTACTAGGTAAAGCTTCAAAATAATTTTTATAAAGTGATTAACGTTTCTATACTTCAAGATATGATTTATAAAAACATTTTTTAGTTTTTTGACAACAAAATAATAATAATAATCTTGCTTATTCGTATAATTTACTCCACTATTTATGTTTAAAAAAAATGTAAAAATACATTAGGTAATACCAAAACTATTGTTCAAACACTGGCCAACTACATTGAATAAATATCCTTGTAAATTTGAATTATTTGGATTTTATTGACGGACAGACGGAGTGTTTTAGAAACGTGTATAATACTTGTTGGTTGTGTTGGTTCTGTTATCGGCATTGATCGAGAAGATTGACTCGTAACCTTAATCAATATTCCCTTAAAACCAATGAAAATTCAACCAAAATTAAATTATTTGTAAGCTCATAATTAACGCTATTTTTTTGTTTTCGATTTTCCTTGGAATTATGTGTAAGTTTAAATAATTTTGTTTGGTTTTTTTATCTATATATAAGAACGAACACAAATACATTTATGTTTAAAAAAAAATAATGTTATTTTGATATATTATACTGTATTTATAGGCATAGGTATGTGTATATTTTGATATCGATACCTATTGTAATTTTATTTTTTACCGACAGTAAACAAATGGCCAATATTGATAAAATAGTAGAGATGAAACAAAACATTATCAATCAACAGGAAACCGTTATAAAGCTGATGAGAAGTCTCCCAAAGATGACAAATAATAACGAACCGTTACAAAAAAAATTAGACAACATTTATTCCAAGTTTGACGAAGCAAGAGATGCAATGCAAAATTCGGAAGTAATCATGTGCATTTACTATTTACTAAAAAACATCAAATTTTAAATTTGTTTATAACAAAAGTGTAAATGCTTTGAGATCTGATGATAAGTAGTCTTTTTGATTTGTATTGTTTAATTTTTTTTTTTAACGTTTCCAAGTAGTAGAAGGGTGAACAAATCGTAACAATAAGTTTGACAACTATAGTAAAGTGAAAAAACAATTTAATGGATTCGGTAATTACTGCAGTAGGGTGGAAAATCGTTATAATTAAATGCAATTCGACGGTTATAAAATACCTATATAGTAGGGTAAAAAACTTTGAGAATAAAATAAATCCAAATTAATTATATGTTTCTGGTTGAAATTGAAATTTCATAAACCCAGAATCTGGTAGAGAACAAGTTGAGAATCACCTTGACCGCCCGCCAAAAAAAAATCTTGCCTATCACCACAGTGTTTACGCTCTAGTTCAAACTGCAAACCAAAACGAAAAATTTAAAACATAAAGGGTTTAATAATTGTTGTAATAAATTCTATGACAATAGTTGGGTATAAAATCGTTATATCGCATAGTTTATACGAGATCAGTGACGAAAAATAAACAAGAAAAAAAAAATTGAACAAAGTTTAAGGACTAAGACTTCAAAAAATATTGGAGTGTCTTTGATATTTTTGCTGTTTTTCTTGATCAGCCGAGCGTGTACATTTAGTATTGTCTAGGGCAGGGCAAAAAATTTACCAGCCCAATAGTTCGATCAGCCCATATTATTCCTGAGCCGGCCTGTTTTGATCAAATTCAGTCAAAGTTAGCCCAAATTAGGGTGAGCTCAATACTTTTTTAAAAGCTATAGGGATAGGATAATGCATAATATACTCTTGCCCCTCCTCCAAATTACGTCTTTGGCCGAGCATCAAGTACGCAAAGCATGAAATTCTATTCAAACTACAAAGAAAAATTATGTTCGTTCCATTTTACGATCCGGAAGACTTATAACATTCCCACAACACTTGCTTAACTAGAATATAATACAGGTTCTTTCGCAGTATCATATTTTTCTAATATTTTAAGAGTCGTACGTTTTAGTATTAACACCCGTAATTTTAAAAGCTCCTCCTCTGACCTCTGGTCGTGTCGCTTAACGCTATTTTTAATAGGTATTAATTACGTTTAAATGTTACAGGAACTAATGAGAGAAAACGGACGCTTGAAAGCGATTGTAAATGAGCTCAAGCAACGATTAAATTCCGATGTGTACAAACAGTTATTATAAGTTATAACGTGTTGTTTGAAAATACACACAATCGTTTTGGCTTGTATTTTAGCGAACAATTTTAATTAATATTTTTTTCTAGTCATATAACTTATAGCGTACAACTTTGGAGTGTAAATCAAGCGAAAAATTATAAGTTTTTGTCGATGAGTAAACAAAACTGAACACTTACGAGTTACAAGGTACAGTTTAAACGCAATACAAAAACAGTGGAGAAGGACACGGTTTCTAAACTATTGAAACTAGGACCAGGACGATGTCATTTTGGGTCCCAAATTTAACATGGATTTCACGCTTTAGAATTTAAGATTCCAAATTTAAAAATTGTAATTACACAAAATCATATCTACAGATTAGTACCAAACCTAATCTACGCCTTGCAATCGGTCCGGAGATAACATTTATAACTTCTGCAAGGTGCCAAGATGACTTTAAAAATTTAAAACTGTTCGGTTATAGGGCCTAAACCTAACCTGTGGAAAATTTTATACAGTTTTATAAAAAAAAGTACCTACGGTTTTTTTTATCAGTGCAATGGTTTGAATCAACAAGCGTGCTATTAAAAATATCGTCGAAATACGTATACGAAATTAAAAAAGTGTATTATCTTGTGATTCGGGTATTTTATTTTTAATATAAATAGTCAAAAGTACTCAAGTACAATTTCGTAGGCGTAGTATTGTTATTAATTCAGTTCACTTAATCTAATGGTCTGAAATAAAAATTATATCCGTTAATTTTTACTGAACCTTATATATGTAACTGTTGAATAATATCTATTAACTTTATTCAGCAGTATATTGAAACATAACCATTTGGGACCAAAATGTATTGTTTTAAAGTGAACCCTTTGTTCCTTTTTTTTTTTCTAAAGTTTTTATCATTTATTTTCTCTGTCGCATAACTTAACCTACATATATATATATATATATATATATATATATATTTCAAATTGTACTACTGAACAAAATATAATCATATTACGTGATCGTTTTCGTGTTTGTCACGACAAGTTGAAATCTGCAGTAATACGACGATAAATTTGAGCCAAAAAAAGCCTCGCGTCCGTCCATCGTAAATATAGGTAGAGACGAAGATACAAAGAAATGTGTAAAAACCAAAGAATAAAACAACGATTTTACATCTATATTAACGATTAGTATAATCTATCATTCTGTTCGTATAATAATATAGTAATGCATAGAAGTATACAAGAACACTGCTTAATCCGCGCCGCTATATAAACTGTACAACGCACGTTGCATATTGTTGATGGAGGTGGTAGATATATAATAATATTGTTATTGTAAATAATAAACATTACAAATTATTGTTTTTGACCGGAAAAAAAAAAAAAAAAAAAACACAAAAAGTGGTCTTCCTAACGTTGGATAAGTATATTTTTAAGTGTTCAGCATGCCTGGCAAAGTCAACATAAAAATATTTTTTTATAACCAATAACTTCCGTAATGTTATATACGTACGTATGTATATATAATACGATTACTACCTAAAATTTAAATCTAAAACACGAATGTAGATTACGAAATTACGCGTTTTTCAACATTGGTTGTTAATAATAACACAACGATACAATATAGCTTAAAACGTTATACAGGTAAGTCGGAATTAAGCTTATAAAAAATAATAAACAACAATCAACACAATAAGAATAGAGTGGTACAATAGTTTATGTGGTATAGATAATACGTAACTAATGATTTCCTCGAATGCGATTATCCCGTTCCATATGTAGTGTACAGTACAACACTGTTCTAATTTCTAACACAACATAGATGGTCAAATCAATATCGTTTCCGTCGAAATGTATAATGTAAGTATCATATACGTAAATTCTATACGAAAATTATTAAAAAACGTATTTTAACGTTAGACAGGGGAAAAAAGCGTACGACGGGGGCGTGTACCAACTCGAAATCGATTTTTATAACATAGCATTTTCTACGTTTCTCTGATAAAAATCGAAGTAAAACGACGGCAGAAAGTACCTAGGTAAATGGGAAGAAATCTCAAAACACGCGGTTGACTAATTTTTTTTTTTTAAATTATAACACCCACTCAGAACTATATTAAGATTATTCGAATGTTATTCAATCTTTACTACTCACGTCGTTCTAAACGATGGCTTCAGTCTGACGACGGTCTGTAACATAAATATTGAGTGCGTACGTGACACTGTACGGAAAACTCCGAGTTTGGTGTACATATGTATTATATTATATCTTTGAAAACTACTACAGCTGTTCTCCTATGAATCGTTTCAACGAAGAATAATCATTTTGTCGTAGCATAAAATCCGCCTATCTTGTACATTTATACTATAGTATCCGCTTGTCGAAACGCGTGCCAAAAACGAAGCCAACTATTCGCGGTACGATACGAATAACTCTATAATCGGTATAACGAGACAACAGTTTAACAACAAAAATACAATTCAGGCAGTGATAACCATTGTAAGTCGTCGGATTAAACAGCATATTAGAAAATATTCGTTTCAAGCCCGACTGCAGTATAGTAAATTTATTACTTGTGTGTCGTACAAATTTCGCCGTCCTCTATAGTATAATAATATTACGCACTACCGTTATGCAAGTATGTTTTTGTTTTGATAGGAACAAAAAGAAAAGCCCCTAATATTATTGTTATTGTTTCTTTAAAAAAGTGAGTAAATACTCGGGGTTTCTTAAAAAAAAAAAAATAATAATAATAATAAAAGTGTTGATAACGTAACGTTTCTATAATAATAATAAACTCGCCGCGTTCTGTGTTTTTTCGTGTGACGCAACAAAAAACCGAGAACGGAGCAAAAGACGTGTCGCGGGCGGCGGTGTCGTCGATCGGGCGCCGCGTCCTACTTAGTCGATCATCAATTCGAAGTGGACGGAACCCTCGCGATTCTGCAAGCTACGCTTGTAAATGATGTTCTTGGCCCAAGCACGGCATTCCACGTTGATCAGAGTGTGTCCTGGAAAATTTCACCGTGAATGAAACCGTCAGGTAAGGGGGAAAAATCGTGCTAATCGAAGAAGGTTTGGACGTTTGGAAGGGAGTTACGAGTTTCAAAAAGAACGGATTCCTGTACAAGCAAAAGTATGACGAACGAGATCTTGAAAAAAAAAAAAAACAATCTCTTATGACGGGGAAAAAACCCGTTATTTTTTTTGGTTTCTTTCCTTTCATTAGGAGGTAGTTTGTAACGAATGTTTTACACTGCAGGCACCGCACGTGGGATGTATTTATCAATAACAATACAAAAACGTATGAACAGAGCGCAACAATTCCACGGTTTACCGATTTTTTAACCGTTTAAAACAAGTTGTTAAAGTTTACGAATTTGAACAACGAACAGGTATTTTATTTTCATATTTTGTATACTCAAACTTCACGAATAGGCGCTTTGCTCATCGTAATAGCCGATTTGCATTTAACGTATACACGAGCGTTCTTACTTTTCGGATTTATGAAATGTATCGCGATCAACGGGCTAAGATAGTCTTGCTTGTTTCTGTACGGGTAGTAGTAACCAGGAAATCCATCTTGAGGGTACAGCTTCAACGGTCCAATGTTATCCTTGTCAGCCGGTGCCTCTCCGTCACAGGTAACCCATATGGTGTTAAGCTGCAAACATATCGTGCACAAGCGTATTACCGCGTGTATTATGTACACCACGTATTGTCAATGTTAGAAATTAACGAAAAAAAAAAACTCGATCATTTTGTTTTTACCTCGTGTTTCGGTCTCTGCAAAATTTTGTTTTTAAGTTCACTTGGCATATCCGACGGAATGTCCGAGTGATTGTTGTAGAATTCTGGTTCCCAGTCGAAAATCTACACCACGTTAAGCGAAATAATAATCAGTGTAAAAATGCAAACAAAAAGTTGTGATTTTCCATCAAACCTTATTGAGCTTGATAAAAACGCACGGTTGAGCTTTTGGATACTGGTAGCTGTATTCGGACGAGCACAGTCCCATGTTGGCCAAACTGACCTCGCACACCTTGTCCTTTTGCGGTGGCATGCTGTAAGAACACTTCTGTTGGTTGTTACCGTTGTTCGGCAACAGAGTCTTGTTCTTGTACACTGAAAACGTTGTCAACCGTTTTCGTGTAAGCATTTGATCGAATCGTTAATTCGTTTTTTTTTTTTACATACCAGCTAAGAATTTGTCCAACTGACTCGTCCAACCTTCTACGTTGGTCGCGTTGTCCGCCGCATAGTAAATAAGCGATCCGTCCTCCACGTCCGGAGACATGGGTCGGAATCCAAGTCCTGTAAATCGTTACGCGATTGAGTTGATCTTGTAAATATACCTTTAGTCATTCGCGTTAGCGAACCGTAACGTATTATGTTTTATATTTAAAAAAAAATTAGAAAAAGTCACGACAAAACTAAAAGTTGAATACTTGATCTTTCAAAAGAATACCTATTTCTTTCAAAACTTATTGATGACTTTAGTCTTTGTCAACTTTGTCAACTTCGCAGGGTAAACTTATTTTAGCCGTTTATAATTAACGCCAAGATGAAGTATTATTCCAATCACTGTCTTCTTCTTCGCATACCTCCCAACTATTTGGAGTCGGTCCTTGTCCTATACCACCCCCTGCACTTATCACTAACCTCTACGCCCTACGGCACACATTAACAACCCTCGTATATCTTCAGTTGTTTCCATCCATCCATCTCCTTCGGTCCTCCCCTACCTCCTTTTCCTTCAACGTTCATTTTCATAGCCGCTTTACAGCTTCTGTTTCTTCTCCTCTCCTCATCACGTAACCACGTCAATGTACACTGAAAAACGTACTTTTGCATATTTTGATCAATTTAAAAAAAAAATTATTTTAGTACACTGTTAGAAACAAAAACATCTTGTGAGAAAAAAAACGATTTGTAGTGCCTATTAAAATAGGTACACATTTTTTTTTCTGGTTGTCTACGGCCATCCCGCAAATTCGCGCAAACGAAACGTAACCAACAAAAATAAGCGAAAACAAATGCTCCAGTAGAGTAATTTGTAATTATTACGTTTGTTAATAAATCAGTTAGTATTGACGAGCGGGTTACAGTCATTAACCATGTATGTACAAACAATAAAAAAACTTCAATTACATGTTACAACCGTTATGGTTTAGTGAACAATGCACATTGTTACGTACCAGGGTTTGTGCCGATTATCGAGTTGGTCAAAGTGAAATGAGGTGTGTGGTTATTCAGTGTGGATAGCAACAGTTTCATACAAATGGCGAACATGCATGCTAAACTTGAATAAAACACAGCGTAAAAGAGCAGGATACCACCTGAAATTGAAAAAAAACGTTTGTTAGATTGCAAATAAAAAACTAGTTGTAAGTTAAAAAAAAATGTTTTGAACCAACCACGGGGTTAGTATGCAGGTTTATCAATTTGAGTGGACCTCAAACTAAGGAGACGAATTTACATTTTAACACGTTGAAGTATTAAACACTTAAAAGCAAAAACAAATCATTTCCGAAAAAATTAAAATTAAAAATGTCGAAATGTTTGAAATAACGTTAAACATCATCCATTGTAATATAATGTGTAAAAATATCAATACATCAAAACAATTTCCAAAGAAGTGATTGCAAAAAACGAAAAATTAAATAAAGGAAACAATAATGATGTAAAAATTTCTATAAAACGAAAATTGTGTTACCTCCGTGTTCACATATTAACAAACAAAAAATAAAGTTTAAATGTCATTAAATACCTTACTGGAAAAACTCTTACGTCCATTGTAAAATGGTTTGGTTTATTGTTTTTTTGTTGGAAATATAACGAGACATATTGGATTTTCATGTTTTCAATTTTTTTTTTTAAATTATAATCATAGTTTGAATTAGGCCATTTTTATAAGTTTTAAATTTGTTTTTTGGGGGGAAATAAAAGTATCGAAAAATGAAACAATCTATTAATCTTCGTTTATGTAAAAAAATGTCTTCGGGTACGTTGAATAATTTTTGTGTTTTTAACGTATGTACTCACATCGAATTACGTTTTGATTAATGCACACATCGGAAATGAAAAAAATACTCTTCAAACATCTAAAAAAAACCAACGAACACCCCAAAAAATGTATAGTTTCCAAGCTATCTCACCAGGTGAAACGCTTTTCTCCTTGACCACCAACTTGCAAGCAAAATCTTTTTTAGGCGAACCGGTTTTATAACCCGTGGGTAATAGGTATAATAGGTATTCTATATATAAGTACATTTTGTTAAGTCCCTTTCCCCGGAAATAGTTAATGATTTTTGAAAATACGCCACTGTTTGTGAGGTCTATATGCGTTATTTATTCCGCCAATATTTATATGGTCTTGATACGATTTTCTTATTAATGGTGGTATCATGACCATTTTGTAAAATTTCAGGTGCAACAAATACTGTACGTACAATGTAAATATTTCATACAACACGCACATTCCTATCGGGACAAACGGAGGTTGATCTATACTTAGAAACGCTTTTTTAGTCACAATTTTCGAAATTTATGAGAAGACGCGTGTGCTAAACACGATTATACGATAATCGTGTGTTTGCGCGCTGTGTGTGAATGCGCGCGTTTCTTCTATTTTTAAACGGTATTGGCAACGACGTCGTTTATTCGGAACGCGACGCGACGAGCGCTTTACGAATAATTCGCTGGAGCAATAAACATTATTACGAGGGTGAAGTGTATTATTTTTGGTTCAAGTTATTAAGGGGGAAAACGTATTTTAAGTATATAACGATGTAAAAAAAAATTGTTTTTTTGTATAATATGACAAAATATCTGGTGTTACGCGGTACATTATTCACCCGTATAGGGTGAAATCTGTCTCGAGCTTATGCAAAACGCAAAAATCAAACACGACCTTGAACTATTATAACGAATGAACGATAATCATTACGTGCACCGCGCACGGAAATAAACGGTAAAACACGTCATATTATATTATAGTCCTACAGCTTCGTTGCAGAGCATCGAAATATTGTATTTTCTTATCCCGTTTGAACACGAAATTTACGAAAATTTGAACTCAAAGCGCGCGCGATTTATCGTTAGAAAAACGTACGGCGGAATGAATACGAATGAATTCTGGCCAGGTTGACGTGTGTAAGTATAGCGTCAATATGATGGGACAATTTGCTCGGGAAGAGAACTCGAAAATAGAAATAAAAACGAAGAAAGAATAATAGAAAAAAAAAAAGAGTAAATTCTAGGTCGGGTGAAAATAGTCGGTTGGGATTATAAATACGCTTTGGAGTAGAATATGTATCACATCTTTAGGCGGGTCACTGCTCGGATAAAAAGTTGTGGTACAGACCTATTATATAAAATCTGAAAACAATGGCCAACAGCGTTGCTTATTACACGAAAAAACGATTCCGAGCGAGCAAACGACCACCCGCCTGTATACTACGACAATCGTAAAGCATATTTGTTTGACGTCGACTGCCGTATGATATTTTTTCGAGATGAAGTTTTTTCCTCTCCGTATTCAGTAGCCGAGCGCATTATAGCGATAAAAATTAAAAACGTTCAAGTTGTGCGTTTACGGATTATCGCTAAAAAAAAAATGATCAAAATTTCAAAAAAAGTTTCAAATAAAGCATGCGATCTAAAACGAGACTTCCGAATTTTTTGAGATGTTCAACGTAAAAATTGCGGCAAAATTTAAATACAATTACGCAATAACTTCGAGTCGTATTTTACTTCAAAAGGATGCTTGTTGTTTACATTATTTTAATTTTTTTTTTTTTTTCATCAAGATGTTAGAATATTTTTGCTGGCGTCCGCAACGAAACATCGTGTGGCTGTCACGTGAGCTCGAAATCAAATATATATGTATTTATACGTCGTCGGTTCTACGTAAACACGCGACTCGTAAACTAGGTTAAAGCCTCGTAAGTATCGAAACCATTTTAAATCACATATTTTATTCCGTATTTAAAAAACACGAGCTTAAAACGAACGATTTTCGCCGCTGAACTAATCGACGACAATACGTAAAAAAAATTAAAAAAATTCTACTTGATGTTCAAGATACAAAATATTATGTAGCTATATGACGTTCACTTGTATGCAGAGATGGGCAAAATAGGTACCGAAATGTATTTTATAGACAAAATATAATATTATAAATGGAATTAAAACGTCCGTTGCAAAATTAGAAAAAAAATGCTCGTTCATTGCAATTTTTGAAGCGAGATTTCAATAGTTTTGGGAAATCATTACAATGTACTAATAACTAGCATGATGGATTTACAAGTTCAAATTGTATAAAATACGAACGTAAAAAAACAATCGGGATCACTCTTGGTCGCGTGGATAGTTGGGCAGAGTAGTGACTACGCTTTGGGCGGGTCACTGGTTTGGAAATTGTGTCTTCAAATGCATTATTTAATTTAATATCTGAAAGCAATGATAAATCGTTGCACTCGGAAATACGATTCTGAGCGAGCTCGGTTGTCTAGTGTACGTCCTGGTACACTTTTCACGAATTAACGAAAGTTCTATACTCAGCGCAAACATTTTTGAAATCACTAGAAACTGTATCGAAAATGTATTTGAATGTTATGTAAAAATTTCAATTTGTTCCGATCAATATTTTGGATGTTATGGTCAAAAAACTAAATCGATATGTCATAAACACGTTTGCCGTAGTTAATGTTTCTCCTTACAGTTTCAAGACTGTAACAACTTTTTAAATTTTGAACTTTCGCATTTGAGACCCAATCAAAGTACTATCAGAGTTTGACTTTAAAAATCGGAGCATTCCTTATACCCTTAGGGTTGTTCACAGAAAAACAATAAAACATCATTGTAAAAACAATATACATTCTTCGCTGCGCTCGAAATCTAAAAAAATTGTGTTCATTGCTGTTTTCGTCGCAAGATTTCAATAGTTTTACGAATCATTATACGATGTACTATAGACTAACATAGTTAGGAACATTAACGTAACAGGTTTAAATCAAACGTTATAAAACACAAACATAAGAAAACAAATAAAAATATTACAATACGGGTATACAATGATATGTAACAAGTGAATTTGGTACTGCACACTCGCATGAAGCGTTTTGCACACTACAAAATAATGTAAGACCTGCAGATTCCGCTCCCCTACGCCAGGGGTGGATGGATAAGTTTGGGCCTACCGAGAAATATTTACTAGGGCCTATAAAAATTAGTAAAGCGAAATCGATAAATTTGTGAAAAAGTTGTTTGTTTCGGACGCAAGTATGCACTTTTTATTTACTCAGCCTGCAAGTGTATAAATTATAAAGTATTGTTAGGGTGGTTCAAAAACGTTATTTTCAAATACAGAGGAGAATCCCTAATTTTTTTCTTTTTCTTTAGATTTACTGAGATTAAATTCTTATGAACATTTCAATTTTCTGCCATACCCACAATAAGATGGTGCCCAAACTACCATCGATCGATCAACAAGCTCGTTACTTATATAATAGTGTTTCTTGCGAAATTTGTCTGAAAACAAGTCAGTTAGTAACATAGGTGTACACTTAAAGTCTAGTTCAAGTGATTTTTGATACTTGCCTTGTACCGTCTAAAGCAGTTACACCTACTTATACTATACCCTATACTATACTTATACCCTAGGTTAAAAAGCATGAAATCGAAAATCATAAGAAAATTCTTTTGAAATTGTGCGGTAAGCAAAATGTAGTGTTGACAGGGTTGGGGGCTCGAGGTATTATTGTTCAACTTATCCACCGATTTCCCTACCCGCACTAAAGTACGTCATAATATATATACTATGTATCAATACAATAATAAAATGGTCTATACTTACGTATACATTTTTGACGTATGATTACAACAAACTGTCGTTGTAGCAGACTTTAAATATAGTAGTTTAACTGGCAGAAAAAAAAAAAAAAAAACTATAATATCTACCGATTAAAGTAAGGAAATGAAAATCGGCTAGGACATACTTTGAGACACGGTAATCCTGTACAAGTAGGTAGTCCTGGATGGAGCTATTCCTAGGAAATAAGAAAAAGGATGACCCAGAACGAATTGTATACATCGCGGGCATGTGGAGAATCAAAAAAAGGAAAATAGAAGACGGAGAAGAACGGAGGAGAGCAGTGGGAAGGCAACGCCAGTCGGAAGACTGAGCAACCCGCAGGGGAAGAAATAGTGGACACAAAATGGGGGCGCGATGATGAAAACCTTTTTTTTTCACGTTTGGACGGGTTAAACCCCTAGAAGGAAAAAACCCTCGAAACACGCCACTTAGAACATAATTAGGGTTTGTTCCCTGATATACTTTTTACATCCTCGTATTCATACAATTTTTTTTTTTTATAATTTTGTGTGTATAGTTATGACGTTTGGAAAAACGACGAACATCCCGAGTTCACCGCGAGGACAAAAAACCGTTTTGTCCCCTTCGCGACAAAACACGGCACCCGCCCGCGCAAATCGTGTACCATAACGATCGCGGTTTTTTCGGGGGACTAGAAGGGCCTCACCCCTCCGGTTAGCGTCCCAGGCACGTAACCAAGGGGGGGCCAGGGTGGGCCGGGCACCCCTAAAAAAATCATTGGCCCTTAGCTGGCACCCCCGGAAAATATATAAACTCCCCTCCCCCGAAATTTTTTCTTATTACGCCCCTGTCTCTAGATAGTTTTTAGTGGCTGAGGCCGTTGGCCGTTGGGGGCCAAAAATATATGGCCCCTCTGTAGACAAAATCCTGGTTACGTGCCTGTAGCGTCCCCAACTTTTTAAGAAAACCCACATCTTGTCTTAGGGTTCTTACGAACTAGCTTACCAGCCCCCCCCCCCCCCCCCCACAATTTTGGCTCTTCGATTTCCGCCTGTATATACATATATGCGCAGCTTTACCCCAACTCTTGGCGGACCGGCCGAGAAACTCGTGCGAGCTCGGGTTGTAGATGCCCATGACGATCTTCTGCCACACCGTCCTGTCGTCCTTCACTTTTGCGTACTCCCATTCGTACCCGATGCCGTTGGTGTCCGTGTTGTGTTTGACCATGGTTGCGGCGTGAGGGTGACGGGGCGGCGTTCACGACCTGGACGGGACTGGCCTGCAGCGAGCGCGCTGTTGCGGGTCTGAGGGCCGCGAGCTGGGACGACCGGCGGGTTCGTGGCGCGCAAAAAAGGCCGGAAAAAAATTGGAACCGATATTGTGGATCGCACGGGACGAGGAGGACGACGACGACCGACTTTCGCGGGACCGGCGGCGGTGACTGGTGGCGAATTGGCGACGGCAGCCGCGGCAGAAGCGACGGGGGCGGCGGCGGCGGCGGCGGCGATCGATGACGGGCCAGCGGCGGCCGCGAACGACGCGCGGCGACCGGCGTGCGCAAAGTACGTCGCGCGACCGTGTTCGATATCCGCGGCGTTGCCGACATTCACGCGCCGCCAAAAGTGGCTCTTAAGGGCTTTAGGGGGAGATTGACTCGGAAATTTCGTTTTTTTTTTTTTTTAGATTCTCGTGAGCGTCAGGCGAAGAACGTAATTGGTTTTACAATGACGTTTTTTTTTGTTCTCTGTAATCAAAAGTTCTCGTAGAAAAACTGCACCAACGTACGAGATACCTTAAAAGATAGATAACGGATCCGAGAGATGGTTCGAAGCGTTTATTGAAATTTTCCGAAAGTTCCGAGGAAAACGGGCCAATTTTTCTAATTATTGCTCTGGTCCACTTTGACACTTATCCTAACGTCGTTTAGGAGGGTCTGACGAGTGTTCCGCTGAAATTTCAGTCGATTTTGATCATTTTTGAGGGAGTTATGTGGAACTCGAGGGGCCTGCGTGTTTTTTTCGCGCGTATAGACCAATTTTAAAAGACCCATACTTTTTGTGTGCCTACCGATGTTAATTCTGAGAAAACTTTATTTAAAATAAATTCGTCGACTTTATTCCGGGTCATTGAGGGAATTGATTTTTTCACTATAAATGTGTTACAATTAAGACTTTATAATTTATAAAACAGTGTTATAAACTGTATTTATTGTGGACAAATCATATTTTTAGTTTTAAAAAAAATGATTCCTAGAGAACACAGTTCTGTGGATAACACAAATATTTCATAGTTACATCAATATCGGACCACAGTTTATGTGTAGGTAGAGCGACGTAGAGTGTTAAATTGTTTTTCGAGTCCAAACGCATGAGAAAAAAATGCATTTTCAATCAATTTTAAAAGTGCTCTGCAGAGTAAATATACACTGGAGTGCAATCGCATCTTTCCCAACTAATCAATTTAAAAATATAAATATTATATACTCTTGTAGATCACTCGAACGTGCATTCAAGTTTCAATATTGCCTATATAAAACTCCTTGATCTGTATTCCGTTTGCAACGTAATAACGATAATCAGTGGCGATGTTATTCTCCTTAAACTTTTTAACAATACATAAAACAATGCTTGTATTATTTACGAATTGTAAATTAGGTGTACATTATTTCTGTTGTGTCATTTCTTTTCAACCATTTAATTAGTTCCGATGCCCACGTGAAATATCGTGTTTCAATTATTTTCACAAATCAATCAATAAATCAAAAACTACACAAACTAAAGCTTAAAGTAGATTTAATAAAATATTAAAAATTATTATAATGTGAAAATGTGGTGTTTGATATTCTAACAGCAATAGTATTAAAAGGCGATTCAACGCATTTAATTTACATTATTTGTTAAATTAAAATTATCCGTTCAATGAACATAAAGTAATTTCATAATCAATTTCAAATACATATGGATTATGATTTTGAAAATCATTTTCAGAATAATTCGGTTTCGAGATTTTTAAAATCAATATTTTGGTGATTTAAAGTTTTGAATTTGAAGTTCAATTTCCTAGTGATTTTTCCCATTTCTGAGTGACAACGTGGCACAATTACTTATTATTATTATTATTTTTTTTTTTTTTTGGTTGGAGTGAAAATGTACAATTTTTTTTTTGTAAGTGAATAACAATTTTGCACATTTCAGTGAATAACAAACTTGTCGATTTATAATTTGTTATTTGTTGCTTACATTAAAAATAAAGACTAAAAAATATGAATTGAAAACAGATATATTACAATATTAAATTATAATGCGTATTTTTTTATTTTTTTGTTAAAATAGGTACCTCTGTTTTATAATATCATATTTGATCACCGAAAAGTCAACGACGCAGAACCTCCTAATTCTGCTGGTTCGACTATACCTAAATAAATAAATGAACTAAATCGTTTGTTTGGAACAAAATGGTTCGGTACAATAATATACGGTACACGAATGAAAAAGATAATAATCATAATACTCAAAACGGTTATAAATGTTCTGTTACAGAAAAACACTTTTATTTGCACGTCGAATGTTTGAAAAATCCGCGGGTCGCTGTTATTATACATTTTATCCACCAACAGCTGCATATTATCATAGATTAGATTATAAAAATATTTCGTGTGTTATCATCGGTTCCCGCCAAATCGCGCGCGTAAACAGCGCGAAACAAAACCGACGATAACAGTGGCTGGCGCGAGTGTTTATTGTCGAGCAAAAATCAAACTTCTGGCTCCGAAATTTGTCGTTTTGATCGACAGTCAAGCAAAATCCAAACGGGTGAGTTTTTTTCAAATTTTCCGAATATTATAAAACATACCGACGAATCGACCGAGTCCTTCCCGAGGCGGACCGACCAGCGCCACGGAAATCCATGTTGTGCAAATAAATATGTTGTGCTCGTGAAAATGTATTTTTTTAAGTACCTATTGTTTTTTGTTTATAGTTTGTCGGCCGGATTCCCGTTTAAAAAGTAGCCGATCGACTTGTTTTAGTGTCTTCAGCGATATCCGTGCGCAGTACATGCCTATAAGTAGGTAAGTAAATCATCTTTGTAGTTTGTATTGCTCGTGTCGCCATAGTCGTCAGTTTGTATTTTGAATTCATTAGTCAGTAAATACTATGCGCTTGTGTTGTTAACTGTTGCACAAATGTGCTGAATGCGAATCAAATTTTAAGTAAAATTTCTTTCATCGCTTTGTCAAAATAAACTTACCTACCTAAATAATAATTGTAATTACTAGGTTGGAGTATATTACACCATTAAACATTTGAGTCAATTGAAACTGTTGCCGCGCTTGTATTATTATCTTGTGAATTCGGAGCGCTCGCCGGACGCAGACCGATTGCCGGTACCAATATTGATTTTTATTTATTCGGTTGCTATACTCGAAGGCGCCTAGTGAAAAATTAATGTTCAGGCCCTCTTTTTGGCTAAAAATGACTTGGGATTCTCAGGTTTAAAACATATTGCACTCAAAAAAACTATATGTATACTAAATACGCCCCTGTATTTAATTACCTGTTGTTAATAATTAATTATTGAAATGGCCTAATGCCCAATACAATAGGATTATGTTGTAAGACATACATGTATAGTTGAATTTAAAAAATAGGTAATTGAATATAATAACGTATTAATGTATATTAGACAGTATACAACGAATAATATTACACTAACGACTCAAAAGATTATTTATTTGATCGTGTTGAACGCTATCTACATGGCGGATGTGCACTTTGAAGCTACCATATTTTTATGTGGGAACGATAACTAGTGCCAAATTATTGTAATTATGAGCTATTTTAATTTATTGAACAACTGCAGTAGATAACATACTATACAAATAAGCAATTTTATAGCAGTAGATAACATACTTTCATGAATTTGAAACTATATTAGAATGTCAAAAACAATTAAAAATTTAAATATATACCTACTATTTTTGATTTGTTTTTAAGGTTAATCTAACAAACAATGAATTTTACACCAACTAGAAAAACTGAGTCTACTATAGCTCTAGATAAGTTCGATGAATTTTCATGTGATCACGGCCTACAACTTTATCAAGAAGTCCCCGACGTTGATATCAATTTGGACGAATTTGAAGAATGGACAATCGAAAGACTAAAAGGCAATATATTTAACACTATAAATGATTTTTTTCCTGACTATAAAAATCTAATCTATGTACTACCTGTATATAGTTTTACAAATACTGGAACAGCTAGGTTTGAAGGGCAATACTAATACCTTTGAAGATTTTGCTAAATTAGTAGTTCAAGAAATTAAAAAACAAGGACTGAAACATATGTACAAATTGGTATGTTATTTTATCACTTTAAATATTAGTTTTACCAATAATTATAAATTTCCAGTTATTTGTGTTTTGTTCTGTTATGCTTTTAATATATTTTGTAATTAGAAAATTATCTAATCAATATCTAAATAACTAATATAATAAAAAGCGTACATTTATTTGAAGTATTAATGCTTTAGTTGTTTAATTATTTCCATATCTTTATAGTTTGTTGCATACAAATTTGATAATAGGTACATGGGAATAAGTAGAAAAAAAAAAGAATAATTTGTTTGTCAAAATATAAATTTTGTAACACTAATTTTACTCTAATTTGTTTATAGGCAACTGGCGGTCATTACACGGATTATGAAGAAAAGTGTGAAGCAAGAAAGAGAGATTTATGTTCACATTTTATCCTCAGACTAGTTTATTGTAAAAATGACGAGTTACGTAAATGGTTTATCAACAGAGAAATTGAATTATTTAAATTGCGTTGGTTTTATCTTTCACAAAATGACAAACTGAAATTTTTATCAAATAATAACACAAATTATTCAGCTGTAAGTTCAAACGTTATTTGTCATAAATTGTTGTTTTAATTGTTTTAATAGGTACTTTATGTTTAAATAGTATAAATAATAATATTATTTTAATTAAATCAACAAATATTTGTCATACAATAAATTGTTATATTTTATTTGTTGTATAACCAGTGGCAGAGGCCATAAATCAAATTGCTCTAGGGTGCCAAACTTCTTTATGTCTCCCCTGTTAGACCGTTTGCATTAAATAAGAATTTAAGGGCAAAAAACTTGGTAAAGCCCCAATGTACTGTAATTGTAAGCTACACCGCTGTATGTAACAAACATTAAGTGATTAATTAATTGAATAAGGTTATTTGTGGCTGCTTTAATTATGTATCCTGGTATATTTTAAGTTCAATTTTTGTTTCAGACTATGTGTCATACTAATGACTGTTGATTTACTTAAAATATTGTAAGCTGATATATTTATTTTTTTAGGTTGATGCCGAAGAATTTGAAGTTATTTCTGAAGATGCAAATACTTTAACCACAGTTGGAAAAAATGAGTATTTTAAAGTTTATTGGACACATGTCTTAGACTTAGTTCACAGCAGAAAAGTTTTCCTTTGTGACGGTTTTGCTTATGTTTTGCAAACGGATGTTATTTCTGGTGTATGTCAAACTTTTAGGTCCGAACTTTCTCAGGAACTAACTGTGAGTTTATTTTTAATTTTATTTAATTTTATATCCACCATATTCCTGATAAAATATTTTATGAATGATGATTACCATTTTTCTCTTAGAAGATTGTGTAGTCCACTTAACACATACCTTGAATAAATGTTGATTATCTGTTTAAAAAAATTAACCTATTGTCACTTTCCCTTTAATAAATATTCAAGTGGTAGGAATCTAAAAAATCCAAAAAACAAACATTTTAAAATATTATATTTTAATTATTACAATACCTATTTAATTTGTTATTGTAATAAGTAAACTTATTAAGTGAATCAAATAAACATTTAATATTACTGTACATAATTAATAATAATTAATGTATGTATTTGGTTGAGTTGTGTTACATATTATTGAATATTTAATTGTATTTGTTTAGAAATGTTTTCAAAAAATTAGTGCAATTAGTGAAGATGAACGATTTGGTGCTTTTATCAAATATTTACATCAGTCATACATGGGTAAAAATTATTCTGTTTCGGAAAATATGTCAAAATTATCAATTAATAATATTGATCTTGTAAGTAAATATTACGTTTTCATCCTATGAAAATTATATGTTTTACTTTTTAGTTATAATTTTAAAAAAAACACTACATTATTACTGTCCTAGGATAGGCTATTATAAAATGTATTAGAATATACCTTCATATAATTTACATTATATTATGTTCTTTTAAAAGTTTTGAATTTTATAGTAATTTGCATATAAAATATATAAAATGCAAATTAGATTAATCACCATAATTACTAATGTGATGTTTAGCTAATAGACAAAATTATTTTAACAATTATATCCATTAAGTATATAATTATGTAAGTTTCATATTGCATTTAGCAAAGCTGGTCATTAACTTGTTAAAAGTTAAAGACTTAAGTTAATTAACTCGTTAACATATTTTTTTTGTTAACTTTTAACTTATCAAGTTAGTTTTTTTTTAATTTAACTTGTTAACTTGAGGTTAATATAAGAAAATTAAAAATTTGTTTAATAAATTCTTTAAAAAAAAATTTTTAGAAAAATGAAAATTTAAAAAAAAAAAAAATACAAAAGTAATTTTTTAAAAAGGAAGAAATCTCATACTAGATACAAAATTATGTAAATTAAAAATATGAACTATTACCTTTATTTTAAGTTAAGTTAATTTTATTTTGTTAGTTAACTTTTAATTTAATACATTTAAAATATGAAAATATTAATTTTTAACTTAATTCTACTTTTGTTATTTACATTAACTTAACTTAACAAGTTAAAAAAAGTTATTAAATTGCCCAACCTTGGCATTTAGTTTGAAGTGACCTCTTGTTTTAGTTTTCTAATCAGCAGATTTATTTGCTACATGAATTTAAATGATTTTGGCTTTCATGAGGTATCTTTTACACGCAAAAAAAAAAAAAGTATAAAATGTCGTTGTGTTACATTTAAAGACTTGTACACACTGATATAAGTTTTAATTATAATCAAAACAATTATTCTTGATTTGGTTAATTCTTTTCTTTTAATACATTTTATTTATTTTATTAAATATTTTTTTTTTAAATTAAAATCAACTAATGATATCCATTAAATTTTGATGACGGATAAGTCTTGTCAATATTTATTGATATGTTTACTTTAATTATTACAAAATCAGTCTGATAAGTAATTTAGTTTCTTGTGCTATTGTTTGAATTGTACTACCTAAATTTAAAATCAAATTGTATAATTTAAAATGGTAGATAATTTATTGATAATGATCACAGTAATTTGAACAATAAAATGCATTAATAGGTTGTATATTAAATATTATGAGACATTTAAATATTCTCAGATATATTCTAGAGCAATCGAGTTGATGTCATATCCATAAATTTAATATCTATGATTTTTTAAAAATATAACTATATATTTTTGTTTTGTTAACTGTAGGCTTCGAAAGATTCTTTTCCTTTGTGTATGAAGCGTTTACATGTAGTTTTGAGAAGCGATCATCATTTAAAGCATCAAGCACGTCAACAATATGGTTTATTCTTAAAAGGTGCTGGATTACCACTTGAACAAGCTTTAGAGTTTTGGAGATCAGAATTTACAAAAAAAATGGATTCAGATAAAGTACAAATTTTTTATTTATCTTTGTGATAAATATAACTTATATGTTATTTTAAACACATTAATATTTTTTAATTTAGTTTGACAAACAATATGCTTACAATATTAGGCATAATTATGGTAAAGAAGGCAGAAAAACAAATTATACTCCCTTTAGTTGTTTGAAAATAATTATGGGTGCTGTGGGTTTGGACGAATACCATGGTTGTCCTTACAAACATACCAATAGTCAATCGCTGCAACAATTACTTGAGTCATCTAACATTTCGGCACAAAGTATAGTTACTGATTATTTCATATTGTATGTAAGAAACATAATTACCTAACATATTTATAAATTATTGAATTATGTGATAAAAAGGTGTTCAAGATATTTTAAATCTTTCTCAAAATGGACATTATCAAATTGCTTGTACAAAATTCTTTGAAGCCAGACATGGCGTATCACCTTCTACATCAGCTATCAATCACCCAAATCAGTTCTTTGAAGAAAGCCAGAAATTAAAAGGATACCATAATGATAGCTTAGAAGATTCTAATCTTGAGGAATCGAACATCAATACGTCTCAGTGTAAGTTATCTACGACTGACTACATTTTATTTTGTTTTCCTAAACTAAGATGACTTTGTTTGATAAATAGCTCAAGTAAATTCTTCAATAACAGATGAGATGAACCATACAGATCTTGACCAATCTATAGTAGAATTTGTCGACAAAATGGATTGTGATTAATATGTGTAATTAAACACTTAGTTCTATTGAAACAATTATTCTTATGTGTGATTTAATTTTAATTATGTATTTATACTTATAATGTATTTTACTGTGTGAAGTTGATAATATTATTTCATTTATTAAATTCCATTTTTTATTTTAAAAGTAAAAATAATTATTAGCTACTGCATTTATAAATTCATACTTATTAGTATGTATTATTTAGTGTTATTAGTACCATTCTAGTGTGTTTTAAATGTTAAATTATTTATAGAGTTTTAGGTGTTACTTACCTAGTTTTTTATACCTATTAAGGGCAACTTGTGTTGATGACAAATAGTAATGTGTTAATGCATAATGAATATGATAAAAATACTTCATACGTGATTTTTTTTTTTTATATTCTTATAAGTACATTGTTTAAAATCAATATAATTTTTTTTATTGAACTGATAAACTAAATAGAACTTTTAATGTGTTGAAAATGTCTTCATAATATCATATTAGTAAAATAATTCTCTTGTTTTAGTTAATAATTTACTGAGTATTATAATTTTTATGTATTAGAATAACAAGTGTGTAACAATTTAAATAAAGGACAGAAAGTACAGTTTGGTCTATTCTCAGTATGTTGGTGGTTTCCAAATTATTGTCATAATATTATGATGTGTCAAAAAAAAAAGTTTCAGTGATTGGGTCGCTTATAAGGTCATGCAGGCGCTAAAAAATTGTTTGCCCAGCAGTAAACTGTACGGTAATAGTAATGTCAGTATAGAAATGGTAGCCAGCAGTCTCACTCTACTACACGCAAACAAAAATTTTTTTTAAATTGTCTGTTGTCGGTTTCTTCATCACTTGTCTTGGCCACATTTGCCTTCTTGTTTATATTGTATTTGAATTTATACTTCTCGTGCAGCAAAATAAAAAATATTTGGAGTATCAATTTTAAACGCCTAGATCCACTCATTTACTTAAAAAAATTGACTCGATAACTATTTTTGTACTGATAATGCTCAGTCTTGTAGGATTTACTAAGCTGAAACTGGAGAAGTCAAAAACAAGTTAACGTATTAGAAAGAACAGTGATACGTATAACATAATTAATTTGTACGTTAAAATGTATTGATTTTACTATGAAAATAGATTTGGATTCAAAAAGAAGTCTTCTTTGTATCCTAAATTGTGATTTTTAAAAAAATTTTAATTCAAACACATGTCCTAACATAACTCTATAATTTATATTTAATACACGGCACACCAGTCAGTCCATCCATAATATAGGCACGTCTCTACCAGAGATCGGCAAAATAAGTAGGTACGCACCCGGTACCTACCAAAATGCATTTTAAGTACAACATACAAAACATATCAAATGGATTTAAAATATATTATATTGCAAAATGGTTGTTAAAGTTACAAAATATGATACACAAGATTACATTTTAAATAGTAAAAACAAATACGAAATGTGTATTAAGTAGTCAAATTTTGCTCGCTTAAAGTAATTTAATTTGAATATATTATAAACTATATAGTTATTGTTATCTCGATTGGTAAAACTGATGTACTTTTAGTGATTGACCTCATCAGTTGTTGGTAAGTTAGTTTTTTTTAAGAATATGCGATAGCCTGCAAGTTTATTTAAAAATAATATGCTATTTGGTTTGATACAAAATAAGTAAAAATAAAATGTAAAACATAGATAATATTGATACATATACACACATAATTTATAACATAAAGTGCTATTTTGCATTTTAAAATTGTACATATTTTAAACACAATCTATTGAAAATCTGTCCTATTACTTACAGTCTAACGTTGCATGATTTGTGTTTCAATTTTTGAAGTACCCAGCTCAAACTGATTTATTTTCTATGACCTATTTCGAATTGCGTGTTTTATCACTTTTGTAATGACTCTATTACATACCTACAATATTTAAGATTTAAAGTAAAAAAAAACAGAATTTCGAGGATGGAAATTTTAGGTCAGAGATTTGAATGGGTTTCATAATATACATGTTTAAAAATGAAATGTCAATGTAATGAATTGCTGACAGAAATAATTACGACTCTGGTTGAGCTTAGTGATTCGTTTGAAGTTTTTACTCAACAAGTTGTAAATTATTTTGTTTATACCGTGAATACAATTTTTTTGAAACTTTTATTTCGTTTTAACACGTTCCATTCCAGCAGTGTGTGAAAATATCAATCGGTGTCAAAATGACAAAATTTTATCAAATTATTTGTACACTCCTTTGGGATCTACCGAGTCGTTTTTTTTTTTTTTCTTTAATTTCTGGATACAGATATTTTCAAATCTTCAATAATTGTGTGAGTCACAGAGTTTCATCGAAAATTAAATGGCGAATACGACGGATTTGTTCAACTTTAAACGACTGAATAAAAATTGTGTATAATAATATTTTTGAAATTATTTGTCAGAATCAGAACGTATACATTGTGTTGCCAACATGGTTTTAAATTTTGCAAACTGTTTCTGTAAAATTAAAGTTCTCATTGAGTCTATACAACAACAAAATTAGAAATGTGTAAAAATTAACAAGTTCCATTGTAATACATTTCGCTTAAACGTTTTTGCAATACGGTGAAATTCTTATTAATTTCCCTGTAATGTATATTATATAATTATTTTTTAAACATTGTTACGAGTCTTTGTAATAATCATTTTGGAAGTGACGAGACCAAATAACAAAATTAATTTTATAAAAAATATGATCGCCGTTCATTTTCCAGTCTCTTTCTGAGTTTCTATTTTTACTCTTTTTTTTTTTTTCGAGAACTATAAAAAAAACGGACTTTTACAAAAATGTTGTACAGCGCAAACAACGAGAGCTATCGACTGAAGGCTAATTCAGTATATAAGTACATAAGTATGAGCGTGTAAATAGATTAGAGCATTTTTATATGAAGTTATTGGGGGGGCTCGTTTATTTTGTTTGGTTTTTGATAAATCGGATAGTAAATTATAGATTAATCTAATTTGAATAATTAGTTTTTACCATACATATTGAATCACGTTTTAATTTAAAAACCGGAATATCTTGATTTTTGTTTACAACAGTTGTTTTTTAGATTCCGAGCGTCAGCGAGGAATGTATTGTTTTTACGATGATGTTCTTTAGTTTTATTTTTTTCTGCCAACTTTTATGGCAGAAGAAATGCTCAGGTTTTTAAAGTCAGTAAGTAGGTATATTGATAGGTTTAAGAACGCCGGTGGTACCTACCTACTTTGGTTGAAGCTTTTTTTTTTTTTTTTGCTCGCTTTTTGAGTTTTGCCACGAATTTTGAAAATTTCACGTTCGTAATGACGTTTTCGGGTAAGAGGAGTGCTCCTACGTCGAACGCCGCATAAAAGTTTGGATTTTCACTTTGAATCCTATTTTATTTGAAGCGTTTTTTGATAACTTTTGATTATCTTCCGCGCCAAAAACGAAATGAAAATGTGCTAAATTAATTTAATACGTTACCTAGTATGTAAGATTGAAAAAAAGTTTTTGCGAGGTATTTTTTAATTTTTCAACAGATTTCTAAGTGTATTTTTTGTTAAAATAAACGGTTTTTACCAGGACGCCTATTAGATAACTGAGCTCGAACTGAAACAATAATAATAATTGTGCTTCGGACTTCCTTCCTACGTCGTTCGTCTCGCGTGCGCATATGTTATGCAACACGATTTCTCGAACTTTTGTGAACAATGTGGTTTTCAAAAATGAAAAAAACAATGCTCGAGATCCCGGGTAATTTTTTGTTATCATCGCGTTCGGTATACGTAGGTTTTGTAATTTTTTCTCATTTCTTCATTGTCCGCGAAAAAAACCGAGTTCGAATCATCGCGCTCGACTTACTTACCATCGCGACGACGACGACGCAACAATACCCGTAAGAAATAAGAATAACTACTATAACGCATATTATAGCAAAATAATAATGAAAATAGTACTCGTTTGTTTTAATAATAATGTTATAACGCTTACCCGGTCACCGCGGGCGGCTATGTACCTATTATGTTATAATATTGTCGCCGCCATTCATTAATAATACGTTAATAATTATAATAAATACGTTAATAATTGTTTCAATCGTTTTTCGCGCGCGTCTTCCACGTCGCACTCGCGTGCGTGTGACCTGTACAGCTAAAATATTGTGTGTAGAAACGAGACGTTTTGTGTAATACGAAATAATAATATTAATTGTAGTGGCGTGTGTGTAGAATTATTTAGTTTCACTGTGGTAGGACAATTATTGACACTTGAAAACTTCGAAATACCCGTGAATCAGACTTTAGATGAGATTGTTTTTTTTTTTTACCTAAAACCTGATATAATTCCCCCTTATACACGCCGCCGTTTGAGTGTACAGTACGAAAATTGAAAAAAAAAAAGCTGGGATCTCTCTAGGTCGCGCGGGTAGGTAAACACGTCCGTTTTACAGAGACTGCGCTTTGGGTGGGTGGGTCACTATGGTTCAGAAGTCGTGGTTCAAACGCGATATTTAATATCTGAAAGCAACGATGAATCAATTAAAACACGATTTTCGAAAATACGATTCTGAGCGAGCTCATGTTGTCCGGTATACGTTCTGGTAAAAAACAAATTTAACGATAAAAATGGTCCGAAAATTCGAAAAAAACGTATCCACGCGTATAGTGAACATTAATTCAAATAACGTGTGAAAATTTCAAACCACGGCCTATGTTTTTTATTTTTTTATTTTGGTAATGATTTTATGTTGTATAAACGTTATGGGTATTTAGATGTTTGTTATTTTTCTATTTAAAATGTAATAGTAGTATTCACTCTTATTGCATAGGTACTTGATAACACCGTTTCATAGATATTTTTCAATTGTGTAGGTACCTTTCTATACTCACGCCACAGCGATAGGCTTTAGAGGGTAGACCAATTAAATAAGTTTTATTGCTAGATTTACATTATTTTTAGTATTGTTTTTACAATGATGTTTTTTTCCTGTGATCAAAAGTTCATACAGTAAACCAGCACCAATTTTAATGCATGATACCTCAGAAGAAAGATAATGGATCAGAGATGGTGCTTTATTTGAAACGTTTTTTGAAATTTTAATTGTTTTCGAAGTTCTGAGGAAAACAAAAAACGGGCCAATTTTTCTGAAGTTGTTCCGATCGACTTGAAATTCATATATGTCATTTAAGAGAGTCTTATGAGCGTTTCGCTGAAATTTCAGTCGATTCCGTTCATTTTTGAGAGAGTTGTGGAACTTTGAAATCATCATTATTTTGGGCGGCCGTGTATTTCTTATGGGAGGCCCAAATGATTACGGGAAACGTGTTTTTTACACGTCGATTTAGATTTTTTTTTTCGATTTTTGTGACCACTTTTTCTAGTAGAGACAGTACTCCGATTTTAACGCATGATATCTCAAAAGATAGATAATTGATTCGAGATAGTACTTTATTTGAAGCGTTTTTTAAAATTTTTATTATTTTTTAAGTTCTGAGGAAAAAACGAAAACGATCAAATTCCCAAAAGTTTGACTTGAAATTTGTATGCGTTATTAAAAAACGAGCTTACAGCTTAGTTTTCAAACCATTTTTGAGGGAGTTATGGAATTTTGAAATTTTTGAATTATTGAATTTTACGCAGTTCCATAAAACCTCTAGTTTTTACGTTTAAGTCTCGAAACTTTAATACAATCTAAACAAGATAGTTTTACATATGTGGTTGAAAAATTTGGAAAATTCGTTTACACAATTTTGGTTTATAGCCGATTTTTAAGTTGTTATTTTGTCGTAAAACTCGTCATTCCGGGCGGCCGTGTATTTCTTACGGGGGGGACCAAATAATTACGTGAACGTGTTTTTTGCACATCGTTTTAGATTTTTTTGATCATAACATCCAAAATAGAGATCAAACCAAGCTGAAACTTTTACACATTACCAAAATAGGAAAGATACAGATTTGATAAGAGTTAAATTTGTTTTTACCACAACGTGTACTATATAGACAACTGAGCTCGCTCAGAGCCGTATTTTCAAAGATCTCGTTTTTCTTCAACATTAAATTGTTGAATAATAAATAAATAAAATAAATTCCAAATAGAATCTACGTAGAAATATGCCTTATATGTAGAATCCGCCCCCTAAAGTTGTCATTAACCCCCCTTAGATAATTTCTGGATCCGCCCCTGAACCCGTAAGGTATACCTACTAACTATGACACGGTGGTGGCTGGTACCTAGGTAGCCGAAATCCGGTTATCTCTCGGCGTGCCCGCGCCAAAAACTAGAGCAGCGGGCAGGGAAATCTTTCATGGTCCAGTGGAGCATGCAGCTAGAAAGATGTGGAATCGTATATTATAGCGATAGTAAACGATGTATTGAAATCAGTCGCGTGCCAACAGTGTTCCCGTGCTCTCACGAAATCGTCGGACCTGTCTGTATACTTGGGGTATCTACACGTCATAATATCGTACGCGTCGATTTTATTTCCAAAAAAAAAAAAATTATAAAAAAAACGCTCTTTACGCGTTCAGTTGAAAATCTCGTATTTCCAGTTTAGCACACTCGTTAAACCGTAACATTTTTGAACCCTCAAAAATATCCATTTATTTTTGCTTATAAATTATATGCGCGTAAAGTGTGTTAACGCGTCGAATGAGATCGTAACCACGTCGCACGGACAACTCGAGACGGCCAACACGATGGCGTACCAGGTAAAATGTCTTTTAGAGCTATTTATAGAAACTGTTTTTTGCTGTGTTTCCTCGGATTACTCAAAATCGAAATTTTCTAGGAAGATTCCTATGTAATATTTTCCGTCGCGTACATTCTAAATGTCAAATTTTTCATCAATACCCTGACCATACCACACTATTGGCCAAGGCCCGCTCTATACACGCCATTGTCAGGAACTGTTATGTTTATTTATGGTTATCTTCGCGGTCATCTTATTGTTGATGGTAAAAGCACGAGTCGTTATGTGTTTTATTTATGACTTTAAGGTACAGGAAAAATATTACATTTAAATGATTAAATATCAACGTTACCCACTTTTTTTTTAACGTATTTAAAACATTCTGGGATTAAAAATAGGTGTAAATACTTTAAAATAGAAATGGGCGTGTGCTCTCTATTACAATTTACACCATAACTCTTAACTCACGTATGATGTAGGCTAATAAATGCAATTTG
Organism: Hormaphis cornu; assembly: GCA_017140985.1. Taxonomy (NCBI): domain Eukaryota; kingdom Metazoa; phylum Arthropoda; class Insecta; order Hemiptera; family Hormaphididae; genus Hormaphis; species Hormaphis cornu. The sequence continues at coordinate 16,153,768 of CM029361.1, forward strand.
TGACGCCGGCCGATATAAATATGTATATTGTACTTTTTTTGTATGGGCTTGGTATAAAAATCTAGGCACGAAAAAGAGCTGTGATCGATTGACCAACAGACATAATTGAATTTCTTCTTCTTCTTTTTCTAAGCCCTAAGATATATTAAAGACCATTAAGGCCCATAGCCGCAACAACAGCGTCCCTCCACTTCGCCCTGTCCCTTGACACTTCCTCCACTTTTTTCACTCCAATTATCCAGATGTTTTCCATTACCCTATCAGCCCACCGTTATCTGGGTCGTTTTGTGTTCGGTGTCCATTTTGTGATGTTCCCTAGTACTCCTTCAGATCTCCAAACATGACCGGCCCATCTTAGTATGCTAATCTTCATGATTCCTATAATACTGGCTTCTCCGAATTCTCCTCTTAACTCTTAATTTGTCCTAATTTCAAATTCATCTTCTTTTTTGGTTCAAAAATTTTTCTAATTATTTTTCTGTCAAAAACACCCTATTTTGTTCTCATCCGTTTTTGTAATTGCCCACATCTCACGCGCGTATAATGCTATGGGCCTAATTTAAACTCTGTACAATGCAATATTTGATCTTCTCGAAAGTAATTTTGATTTGAATAGTGTAGACTGGTAGATAGTTCAAATTAACACATCTGTTCGCTGCTATCAATGTTTCATTAGGTAATTAGGTGTTATGGTGTTTGGTAGATACCTAATACGCTAATATCTATTGTAAGTATACCTGCCCAGTAATATTAGTTCATTAATTAGACCGTTTTACGTCTGATGTGTAACAAACTAGATCTTGTTTTAAGTCGGTGTATCAAATGTACAATGTAATATACCTAGGTACATTTATAGTTTTTATTGAATCGTATAAGTTTTAAAAAACGCACTACAGATAACAGTAATGTGTAGGTTAGGTGTATTGTTCGTGTTTAAGTGTGATGCGTTTTGTGCTAAATAAACGATACTAACAGTAAATAAACTGTACCTATTCTTATTATTTTTTAGACATGTATTTTGTTTACAGATTTGTATTATGATCTTTCTTTTTATCACTATTCAAGGGTTCGAGATCGCGTTGTACGATTGTCGGTAAAAGTATAGTTTTTACCGTACTTTCACATTTTTATTCAATTATTTGTATATGCGTCTGCTCACTTCATATGACCCATGTACATATATATACATATATACACTTTTTGATTATACAAGTTATCTTTAAATTATCACTATTCTTTCAATATAAAGTCAGGTTATATCAACGTTTAAAATCCAAAAGTTCCTAAACTATGATCAAAACAATTCAAATAAATTATCAACTATAATTTTTTTAGCTAGAAATTTTATACTTTGAAATAAAAATCTGTTCAACCGTACATAAAATTACAGTTGAGTGACAGCTATTATATGTTTATAAATACGAAAACTTAGATAAATAAAACGATACTTTAGATTAATCACTTATTAAATACATATACCTAAATTATTTGTATTAGAACGCTCAATATCATATTATTATATATTATTAGCAGAAAGTCATTCTAATTTGATATGAACATAATGCGTTTATTAGGCATTGAAAATATTACACTTATTGTTACTTTTTGTTCTTAATAAACGTAAATTTAAACCTGGTAATGTTATCAATATACAGCCGAATTTAAAACAGTTGCATTTGAAATATGTTTAGTTTTATAAAAAAAAAAAAATAATAAATTGAGATTTTTTTTAATATTATATGAACAAACAATACCATAATTTCCTCTAAATCTTAATTGGGATATTCAAGGTCCAGGAATTAAGTTAGATTTTCTATCATGGATGATTTTAAATATGTGCCTACTTATAGTATAGCATGGCCAAAATAAGTTGTGTTCAACATGTTGAACTCTAAATTCATTTTATTTTTGAACTAAAGTTGGTATGGGTTTTTTGAAGTATAAGTACCTACATTTCAAATAATATTATTTGTAAAACATAAAACGTGTAAATTTCAAAACTTGAACATAGCTGGATTTGTGTCTCTTTTTACACGCATACCAGCAATGACGAAAAACTAACATATTTAACTTTATGCAAACGCATAACTATTACATTATAATTTTTTGATTAAAAAAGAGAAGTATTAAAAACACTTTTATTAGGTTGGGTGTAAAATTGATCTATGTAGAGCATTGCTATTTATTTGTATTACAAACTATATAAAAATCGAGAACTGTAATAATTCATAATTGTTGGTTTCCATTTTGATAAAATTGTCAAAAACAGATTTATCGAAATTTTCGGTTGAAAAATATCTGATGCTTCTCATAGGCTTATGATAAGTACTCTAATATTTAAAAATATTCTGACGTAAACAAACATTATGTAGTGTTTAGTCAAAATTTTCAACATCAATTGTTTATTTGCAGGGTAGCATGTATTTTATATTTTTGTACGAGCTTTTGAATATTTTGATAAAAACTAATATGTTGTTGATTAGTTTAATATTAAGGTACTGTATGATCTATAACAAAATAAAGAAAGTTTCGTTTCGTCTCGTGTCACAAAAACAATCGTAAACGAGAAGTTAACAGTTTCTTTAACAGAACAATGAAAGAACGTTTTTCTATAGTTATATAATACATGATTGAGATTTTTTTAAATAATTATCATATTGTTATACGTAATAATAGTATTTGTTTATCTATATCCAAACAATCTTAACTAATTAAATTATGTTAGAATCATACGCGTTATAAACTATTCCGTATAGGTACATCCATAATGCGTTAGTAGCTGCGTAACACCTGAAGTTGTTACTTGTTTATATACGTAGCTAAGTGATTTATGTGTTTTATGTGGATACTTTGTACTTAGTAATTCAAAAATAAAATTAGTTAAAATGTAGTTTCAGATACTTTATGGACTACTGTGGCTGGAAAGATCATAAAAATTCGAAAACCATACTTTTTACACTATTAGAGTGAGATAATTAATACCTAAATATTTTTTAAACCATTTTTGTTCAATTTCAAAACTATACGTTCTACAAGCAAGCTAATTAAAAAGAGAAAAACTTCGTGTTTTATAATTGTCAATAATTATAAATTTAATTTTGAAAATCCTATGATAAAATATAAATAATACTTTCTCTTTTTGTATAAATTATCTTTGAACTACGACCGTTTTCAAAATCAGTTTTAAGAGACCGTGTTTTTGAGAAAGGAATTCATAATTATAGCAACAAGTAATTAATATTTATAATATAAATTATAGACTTACATGAGATTATATGCAAAATTCACAACACTTCTATTTTTTAAATTTTATTTTTACAGAAGTTCTATACAAAAAAATTTAATAGCATATGACTGCATAATAATGTACGCATAAACGAGACCAAAAATTAAAAAAAAAAAAAAAAAAACAGAAAATGACAGTATTTATTTACTAACTTAATTGTTCTTGAGCGTTTTGGAATACAATTTTTAAATTTTCAGCAGGCTATAATTATCACATTTTTCGATTTATACCAATTCTAATTTCTAAAACATAATTCCTATGTCCAGTCAATTTTCATACATGAAATATAAGTTCTTATTTATAATATTTAAGCAGTAAATGTACTTATAATATAGGTACATTTAACATTTAAACTCTCAAGACTATGTCTATATGCGTACAAGTATAACTTCATAATAAATTCAATAGTGGTAAATGTTACTTGGTTTTATTCTCGCAAATATTTTCATTGAAAATGGTTGAAAATAAATAACTTATATTTTATATTTTAATAATTAAAATATTTTTAACGTGACATTCGCATTTAAAAATTTTCCGTTGATGAATGCACATTCAAACCACTAGCCGATTTGCTCTATAAATCATTCCCAAATAGGTGCTTACAATTATATTTACGTCATTGTCGTTTAAATCGTTGGTCATGGTCGACTAATTAAATATTAGTAAACACATTTTAAAATTTAAAATTAAATCGTTTAATTAAACTTTTTTAAATACACGCTATTATTATATAGGTATAGTACATAAATCATACTAGGTAAATATACTTTTGATATAATTAAAAAATCGACTAAATTTAGTAGATATTATATGATTATGAATTTAAATGCTCATATATTATAATATTCTTCTTTAATGTTTAACATGTGTGGTTAAAGATTTCAATAATTATTATGTTTGATTAAAATTCAATATTTTACCTATGTATTTTAGGATATAACCTGCAGTAATCTATATTGATTTATAGATTTAAAGCCCTGTAAAGTGTAAAGCTAAACATTTAGTTTGGAACAAAACAAAATAACAATAAATTGTCTTTTCTTTAGAGCGGGGGCTACTGTTTTTACTTTTTGATGATGTAGCATAAACGGTATTACATTAAATTTTAAAACATTGATAATTATCATTTCTTACAAAAATAACGATTACCTACCAAAAGGCAAACTCGGTGAATTAAACATGAAAAATCACAACAAATAAAAAATTACAAATTAGTCGGATATCAGAAATCATTTTTCGCTCATTTCAGTGTAAAAAAAAAAAACAAAAAATATATAGTCTAATTAATATGCTACATAATGAAATATTAAACTCGTTTTAACGGTTCGGGTTTTAAAACTTAAATTTAAAGAATTTCCTAAAGACAAACTTTCAGTTTTCATTTTTCAAAAATGATCAAAATCATTTAAAAATAAAATCGAATTTGTATTTTGCGTTCAATGTAAAAAAATTACAAAAATGTTGAAGCATTTAAACCATTTATGTTGGAGTTATCGCAGTAAAACGTACCTACTTTAAACATTGGTAATCATATTGCTTTTTTGTTAGCTAATCAAATATCCGTTTTTACGGCCCCCCCCTTTCACCGTTTTTTTAAATCCGTTTTTTCCCTCTTCTAACCCCCCCCCCTGCTACATTGCGGTCGAACTATGGAAATTTAACGGAAAATTAAAAAATAAAACAAAACATTTTATACTTAACGGCATATTATCATCGTAATGTTATTTTTTTCCAAGTCGAGCACACCGTGTTGCGTACGCGTAAAATGTATGTATTATTTTTAGGTAGGTACCTACCATAAGGTACGATCAACTACGGCAGTACGTCCGTGCCGACCGGGTTCCACTCGCTGAACTTGCCCGAAACTTAAATCCGATATCATTATTATTGTTATTATTGCGGTACTTTTTTTTTTTTTTTTTTACCTTGATGTTCATACATCACGCAGGATAATAAATGTATAAGACGCCTATGTATAAACAGAGTGACCCAGTAACTGTTGTTTAATTATTGTATGGCTCGCCATTGTACGTTTATGAAATGTCTGCCGTTTCCCGTGGACCGTGTACGATGGCATATATAGGTATAATATGTAATATGAATACCATTATTATATTATTATTTTACATCGTATGTAGTTCATAATAATATAATGACGCGTGCACCACCACACTGGAGTAAATTTTCGTCCGACGGATGCGCTTCTACGCACGCGGTTTTTCAGTGTCAACTGTGCCAGGATTTTTTTTCGGGATACCCTGGTTAGCTTAAAAAAGTGCGATCTCCACATTAGATTTGCCCATTCGTAGAATTTAGTAGGGAAAATGAGGATTAATTTTGAAAAATTCCCTCCCTCACCCCTCAAAAAAAAAAAATAACAAAAATTGTTGATTCGTCGATGGTGACGGCCATCTTCAACTCCAGGAAAACGCAATAAACATCCTGGTAAAATATGTGTAGAGGTACACTTCAATTATATCAGTCTGTACGTTATGTACAATTAATCCATTTACAACATATTTGTTCTATTAAGTCTTACGGTAAAAAATATTTACTGCAAAAAAGTCAATGAACTCGTCACCACGGATTATACTAATGTGATATGAATAACGTTCAATTTTGAAACAGGAATAAGTACCGAATTTTACTTTTACCTTTTATAATGAAACAAATAATTCTCATAGATAGGTACATCACTGTAAAATTAATGGCGTACTAAAATACTGTATTATTGTTTGGGCCGACGTGCCAAGAAAATAATATTAAAGATTTTAACGAAGACGTTAAATTTATCTGAAATTTTGGGGGGTTCCTCAGCCTTGGGTTGACGTACATTGACGTATTATGCAACTCGCCCACAGTAGAAACTTTTCAGTTTGCCTTAATCTAAAAAAAACTACCGATTATGTGGACTCCTTTCATTGAAATTTGAGGGTTCCCTAGAAAAAGTAGTAAAATTAATAGTTAAATAGTTTTAATGGAATAAACAGAGTTTCATATTTCAGTTTTACGATGGTAAATTTCTCTAAAAAACAACTTTTGATCCGCAGTATATTATGGTTTATTATAGTTTCAAAATATTTTTTTCGACTTAGTAGTTATAGTTAGGTACAAATCAAACGTTAGTGAGTGGTTACAAAAATTATTGGTTTGGCTGATAATGATTGGTTCATGATAAAGTTTAAACTATAATATATTATACAACCCTTTATTTTCTTCTAGTTTATTGAAAATTTCCAAACATAGCTCAAAATTTCACGCTGATCCGTCTTTGAACGTGTGATTATATTTTTTCAACCCGAACTGTACAACGCATGTGCCAATGTGTCGGTCTGGATAAGGAGAATTGGTACTTAGGTTTGTTGCCAGTCGGTAGGTAGTGACTCCGCTCTTAATATAATACTAAAATGTAACGAATTACGAAATTACTACAGGTTAGTCACGGCTCATCGAGTTCTATGTTGGATTAGATTGTCTTTGTCAACTTTTCGGTTATTTTCAATTAATCATTAAACTCTCGGTTTAGTGTCTTCGCAACACAAACTTTGACACAATGTACATACCTATTGTACGACACGAATTTTTCTGTATGTATGTGGTCATAAAAAATTTCGAAAATTATTTTGTAATTTTTTTAGTAATTTGGCGTTTTTACATCGTTAATTTTTCGTTTATTTGAGTATCGGTTTTAGACGACTGCTCTTGAAAAAAATGTTGATACAGTCGGTTAAATGTTTATTTATTGATATCATTTACCATTTTCATTATGATTTGGTATTACATCGGTTTTTTTTTTTTTTTTTTTTTAGCACAGTCATTTCTACAAAAGTGGTTCGAAAAAATTACAAATTTGATTTTACTGGACGTCATTAAAATGTCAAAATACGTTAATAATTCAGCTAGAGCCTAAAACTTAGTAATTTACAATTTAGTCCGAGTGTTTGACTCACTGAGCTCGCTTAAGAACATTATACATGCATCAAACTATACACCTATCTACTAAATTAGTGACCCATCCCATGGTGTAGCCAACTAAAAGCAGAGTCACTACACTTTTTTTATAGCCAACATAATGATTTTCAAAATTTATACGACAAAAAAATAAAAAAAAGTAATAATTTTTCATTAAAGAATCGTAGCATGTCATCAGTTTTAATTTATAAAATATACTCATTCAAATGTTATAAAATTACTATAGACAAAATATACGGCCATTTATAGTTAAAAACTTGACTGAATATATTATAATATGCATTATAATATTCGTCTCAGCGTGAAAACAAGTTCGTAGGTCCTATCAATAATTTGGCGATTACAATAATATTGTTCTAAACTATACAAATTATTATTGTCGTGACGGTATTTAACGCGTACACTTAATGAAAAACCGGATGAGTTTATTGTTTTTCTTTATTTTTTTGCTCATTTAATAGCTGACGATTTCTAAAACGTAAGCAATACGCACGAAAACAATCATTATTATACCGCCGCTGGAGTCTGAGAAATGATTAACGTCGACAATGAAACGAGTAGGAATATAGCAGGAACTTCGGCTCAAAGCGCTCGCCAACACTTTCCCTCACCGACGATAACGGTGTTAATTATGTGTGTCAGCATTCGGTTGAAAAAGCTTTTGTTTTTCTAGAGACGAGGCGAGATTCTTCGACGGTGGTTTTTTTTTTCGTCATATTTTTCGTTCATCTCCATTCTCATTAATTATTATTATTCTGTGGCAATAATCGTATCGCAATAAAGTGAAAAACATACAATATAATTCGTAATGTTTTCGAAACACTCATAATAATTACTGTCGGTGCCTACTTATAGTTCGAGTAACGTAAATATTATGATTATGTTATGTTTTACTTTTACATGGAGGTACCTATGCCAGGTTTTAAACAAAAGGTCATCAGCACGTACTCTCAACAGTCGTAAATTCTAAGATAATTTTGCATTTAAATAATATTTTATAATCATTAATTAACATAATTTACCATACACCCAATGTATAGTCTACTGAAATGTTTATGTATCACTATAAATGTAAGCTTAAATTACAATTCACATTTCAGTGTGTCGATAACATACGCGCGCAACAGTGTTTTTTTTATTTGAAAGAGTTACTATAATTATCAACGTGTACCAAGAGATTTGCAATAGGAACTAGAATTATTTAAGTAGTATACAATTTATATAGCATGAAACCTATTGAACTGATGTGAAATTAGTATTTCTATAAAAAAAAAAAAAAATTAAAGTACAAATGTATACAATTCTGAGTAAAACAAAATGTTTAAAATGTTAATTAATAACTTCCTGTGGCAACATTTTATCATTTTATGCTTAGAAATTAATAATTATATTAATTTACTATCTAATCAATTATTTTGTGTCGTATTGTATTTTAAATGTGTGTCGGCATGGTTTTATCTTTTTATATTTGTACTTACCAAATATATACCGAATATTAATGTCTAAAATGATAATTAGTTTTAAACAATGTTGTTTTAATTATTAGTAATATTACTGTTAATTACCATGTAAATTTCATAAAATGTTCTATTTGAGTTGAGTTTGAAGTGTTTAAGTCTCGAAACTTTAATACAATCTAAGCAAGATAGTTTTACATATGTGGTTAAATTTAACATCCACCATTACTTAACGTCAAAAAAATTGAAAATAAAAAAAATTATTAAAAATTTTTTTTTAAAAACCTGACTGTGTTAAAAAATATCAACTAGAAAACAAAAATCAAGCTTTATAAACAATAGAAATGTGATTGTTGGAAAAAGTATTGTAGGTGGTTACAAGCAAAGAATTACGAAACATATTTGTATATACATAATCCTTGCTCCACTGAAATCCGCAGAATTCGAAAAAATAAAATGAATGAAACCTTATTTGTTAAAATCCGTCAAACCGTTTAAGCTTGACAGCCGAAAACGTGCCAAAAAACATACTCACTTTCGACAGTCGGGTAAAAATATTTTCCGTAAACCATAGGTTGGGAAAGACTGGACTTAAACACGAGATACAATAATATTGTCGCCTAACCGTCAAAAACAAATTTATCAAATAATAAAATAAATAGATTATAGGTACACATTCAAAACGCGACCTGACACAAGAAGGTAATTAGCGCGCGCGATTGCAGAAATCGGTTAAATTAGATACTTACTTACGCACGCGCAAGCACATGTCATCAATTTTGAAGGATTATAAAATTTAGACGACTGAAAATACGTTTTTAGAAAAAAAAACTCTCGCGCCTTGTAAACCAATCGGATTTTGAAAAAAAAAATTTTATTTGAAAGAAAAAAACTTCCTGCAGGGTGGATTGAAGCCCGAATACTAATTTGATTTTAAATTTTGCTATAAAAACTACCAGGAACTATTCAAATGCATTTTGAAGCTATTTTTGAAAATAAAGAATTTTGAAAATCGGGCTTCAATCCGCCCTGCATAAAGTTCTCTTCTTTCAAACAAAAAAAAAAAAAAACAATTATCGAAATCCGTCTATTTTTCAGGGCGTGAGAGTTTTTCCAGTGAAACGTGTTTTTGTACTTAAAACGCACCGGTACCGACACCCTTAACGAAACTCTTTGAATAGGTTATTCACGATTTCTATTGGTGTTTTCCGAGAATTTGCTACTATCGGCTAAAGTTTTATATCCGTGTGATTTTTGTATGGAAAAAAAAACCACACTAACTGCGCTGCAACAACAATATTACACGAGTACTTGCAAGTTCACTTTATCATAACGTCAATGTAAATTTTTATAATTTTCGCGGTCGCTTTCTTGAAAACAAATTGATTTTTTAAAAACAAAAAATAAAATCTCGCATTCCAGGAGACGACGGTGACCGGTTGAGGTCATGACGACGCAATGCGGTCCACCGACGGTCTGCTGGCACTGCTATGGATCATCGCCGTCATGGCTGTGGCGGCCAAGACGCCGCGTGCCGCCGCGGCCACGTGCCCACAGCCAAATGATGCCGTCAGGCGGTGCAAGTGCTCCAGCCGAGACAACGAAATACAAATATGGTAAGTCACCACTGTAACTGGGTTTTGTTTTAGTGAGAAAAAAACAAAACACGCGATGACAATATCAATACGGTATAGAATACAGTGCAAAAACATGACAGTTGAACCGAAATCGGGTAAAACGATTATCGAAAATTTTCAACTACGTGTAAATGTTGCTTGGATCGCGTTTAGGTCTCAATGCTCTAGACAAAAAACTAAAAGCATTATGGAACAATACGACCGCGAAAATACGTAAACGAATAATTCCAAAGTTTCCAAGCACTGTAAATAATGTCGTTTGTGTCAACATTTGTGCCGATTTCTCTCGAAAGTGCCGTTTAACTCTTTCCGATGATATCTGCGAGAATTTGAAATCATGCGGATCGGTTTTGGGAATTTCGACTTTTTTGTTTGTTTGTGTACAGAAAAAATATTTTAAAAAAAGTTTCATCGAAGCACCGTCGCTACAACCTAGGTATCTTTTGTGGTATCATACGTTTTAAGATTGTATAAGATACTCCTACTGCCCGTGAATGAAAAATAAAAAACATCATTGTAAAATCAACACTCAAAATACGTACCTCGTTCCACTCAAATCCTAAAGAAGTATACGGTTTAACAATGGTACTTTTTTTTAGTTACGTTATAAATGTAACGCAACATTTATTTTTATTAGCATTATTATGCTGAATTCGATCTACAAAGAAGTTCCTTAAAAAAAGACAAAATAATAAAAGATCAATAAGATTATAGTTCCGGTTAGGTTTTTGTGTATCTCATGTTGCATCGTTTACGTAGATGTAGTAGATGTATATAAAAAATTAAATGTTAATAAAACGTTTTGAGCACCAACTTGAAAATGGCGAGATGAATAGGTGACCGTTTAAAGAATTATTTGTTGCCAGCATGTTTTAACTGAACATTTTAGAAACCACCAATAACTTTAAAATTTGATTTGAAGTTGACCTAAACTTCCAATGTTAATTATAAATTGATATTCATTTTTTTCGAGCTTAAATTTGTTGAAAATTTTATTAGTGAGCCAAATTTTTTTGGCACATAATTTTTTTTGTAATTTTTGTTCGATAAAAAATTTAATTTTTCACTAAAAGTTTTGAAAACTTAATACAAGTATTTTTAGTCTTTTAGAGTTAAAAAATTTTGAATATTGGTCATGACTTTGACTTACTTTTGGAAAAAATTTCGTAACTTACACAAATTTGTTATTTAAGATTTTAAAATTATTTTAGTTATGTGAAACAAGATTTGATATCTGAATAAAAAAATTTCAAAAAAATCAGCACAGTAGATTCTGAAAGCGTAGAAAAATTTTTTTTTCTAAAAAATTATGTGAATTTTGAAATTATGAAAAAAAAATTGTGTAATTTGGTTATAACAATGAAATTACGTACTGTTTTACAATTGATACTAAATTTTTTTTTTTGTGCACCTAATATTTATACACCTAGGGACATACACATACACATTATTTATTACTTCTATTTTTATTATTTATTATCCTGGTTAATAGTTTCGAAAAATTCATTAGATATAATTATAATTATTTTAGTTTTAACTCAAAACAAACATTATTTTTCAGAAAACAGTTCAAAACGTCCGTTATTTAGAACGACAATTTATTATTTTAAATTACAAACAATTACTATTCAATTTATGTAACTTACACAGTATTTATAATAATAGTACAACTCTGTACGTTATGAAGATACACAATAGTCAAACATTGTTACATAAACAGGCATTTACTTAATGAATAACAATTTATAATGAAAGGAACCTTAATTAGTTTACAGCAAAATGAAATTTTGCAGTGTGAATTACATTTAAAAAAATCCTGTCTCTTTTGTTTTAATAGGACTAGACAAATAGATTCAGTCCACTTAGTTTAACACACGTTACACTTTAGAACCTAAAGCAGTCACTCAATTTTATTCCATAATACATTTAATACTCTTTAGTTGTTGAATTGTGTATGCTGATTATTATTAAATGTGTACTTAAATATTTTTGTTAAAATTTAGGTGCAGTCACGGAGATTCAACAACCATACTTGATGAATTGAAGCAATTAGCTTCAACTGTGACTGATCCAATTGACGAACTAATATTGGAAAATAATGCCATTTCGTCGATGCCTGCCAATGCTTTTTCGACTTTAAAAATTATAAGATTAATGTTACGTGAAAATGGAATCCAAAAAATTGCCTCCAACTGGTTATCAGATCAAGAGATGACCATATTAGAACTGTTTATCGTAGAAGCAGAGCTTAGAAGTTTTCCAGAAGAAAGTTTGATGGTGCTACCAAGATTGGAAGCACTATCCTTAATTGCAGCATCATTAACGAGGTTACCGGTGATCTCTGGTTTGGCAAGGTTGAAGTATGTCCAAATCGAGGCTTCTTCTCTGATAAACCTGGGCGTAGGAAATTTCTTAGGACTCCCGTTCCTAGAGCAATTGCATATTACTGGTTCGCCGAAAATGGAAAAATTAGACATGGGTTCTGTACAAGATTTGCCTCGGCTATATTTGTTAAACTTCACGGATTGTGGACTTACTTGGCTGCATCCCAGAGCTCTTGCCCGCCTGCCATCACTCCTAGAATTATCGTTAGTCGGCAATAAGCTAAGCGACGCGTTGAATATCGGTGGGGCAATCAGGGATTTGACTTCGTTGGCCACTATTAAACTCGATAAAAACAAATTAGAATTCATAAACGAAGCAACATTTGTGGACATACCGTCATTGCGCCATGTTCACATGTCGAGCAACAAAATAAGTGATATACGCCGAGGTGCATTCCATCGTATGCCCAATCTAAGATCAATCGATATGAGTAATAATCAGCTGCGTCATATCCACCCGGAGTCGTTCACGCCCATTCGAGACAATAACTTAGAAGAATTATGGCTGTCCGAAAACGCCATCGACAACGCAATGACATTAAGACTAATTTTAGACATGTTTCCCAAACTTCGTTTTCTAGATGTTAGCAGAAATCTGTTACAGGACATAGTTTACGGGTCGGTACAAGGCCATTCCAGAATTGAAATGCTATACTTGGATCATAACAAACTGCAAAGAGTCGGCAGAGAAACATTCACGGCCATGCCGATGTTAAGAGAGTTAAGATTGGCCAACAACTCGTTATCTAATTATCTGGCAGTTCCCCTATGGAATCTTCCCATGTTGAAAGGTCTTGACATATCGTTCAATAAGTTTGACAGATTAGAACGACGTATGTTGACTACGTTGCCGTCGTTGAGGCGTTTTGATATCAGTCACAATATGGTTGGATCTTTAGATCCCACTACTTTCGTTGACACTCCAAATTTGGAACACATCAACATATCATTCAACAACATTGATTCCATTAATTCGTTGACATTATCACATTTATATCATTTGTATGAGTTCGATGCAAGCCACAACAGAATAAATCATGCAAGTATTTTAATTAAGATTTTAATAAATATTTTTAAAAAATATATATAATTGCACATATAGTTGTTATGGTATTTATAGTATGTTATTCTCTGATGGTATTTATACCTTTTTACACTCTGTGTATGTGTGTGGATAATAACAATTTTCTAATCTATACTATATCATATTATAATAAATATAATTTACAGTTTGTTGGAGGACTTCCCAGAGCTATTGAGTACTTATACTTATCTCATAACAAAATAATGAGCTTACCTGGTGACGGTTCAACGGATTTACACCTCCCAGCTTTAAAATTATTCGATGTTTCCGGTAAGATTATAAAAATAGAAAAATATGGTAACGAACAACAATTTATAGAGGAACGGTGTAAATATAATATTACGTATCGTAATATTTTTTTTTAGATAATGGTATCCATAGAGTGCCATCGAATTCGTTGACTGCGTTAAATTTATTGCGATGGCTGTATTTGGGAGGTAACTCCATGCAACAACTGGACAATGGAGCATTCAACGGATTGAACCAACTACAAACATTAACATTAAATGACAACAAACTATTAAGTATACATGCAAATACGTTTAAAGAATTGCCACTACTCGTGAGTAAAAATTGATAAACTGTATTATAATTAAAGCCGAATTGCAATTATTTAAAAATTATTTAATTATTTTCAGACCGAGTTAAATTTAAAGGGTAACAGATTAGAAATTTTAGAACCATCATTGCTATCTAATAACGTTAAGTTGAAAAAACTCGACATCAGTCATAATAGACTAACTGACATACACGAGTCCTACTTTTCTGTAAATAAGTGAGTAAAAAATTATTAACAATTCTCTATTGTCTAATAAACTATAATATGAATCATTCTGCGTATTTATTTAGGGAACTTGAAGAATTATCCGTTTCCCATAATTCTTTATCGGATTTCCCGTCATCGTTAGCCACAAATCCGAATCTAAAAGTGCTAGACTTGAGAAATAACGGGATCAAACAAATGAAAAGCGGAATGGTCTCGTCAATGCCATACTTGAAAGAGTTGTACTTGTCAGAAAACAACTTAGACATTTTAAACGAAGGGGCCTTTCAGCGGCTACCGAATTTGACCATTTTAGAAATGGAAGGCAATAATCTTAATACATTACCATCTTATGGCATTCAAAACATGCCTAATCTAATGGTGATAAAAATGGCCAGGAACAAATTGATATCTTTACCGAGCGCTTCTTTGGTGAACCTGCCGATGTTACAAATCGTCGAGCTACAACAAAATCAACTTAATGAAATAGCGAGTGATGCGTTTGTTGGTATGCCAAATTTAGTTATGATGAACTTGAGCCACAACTATTTGAATGGAATGGAAAAATCAGGTTTAAGCAGTCTAAAGAATTTAGAAGTCCTAGATTTAAGCCATAATAAGTTAAAACAAATAACGACGAGAAGTATACAAAACATGCATTCGTTAATTATGTTAAAAGTGAGTAATAAACCCATTATTCTAATTATGTATTGTTTTATTTAAATTACAAGATTGAAGTCGTTCATCAATGTATTCTTTTAGCTTGACAACAATAGGCTATGCAACATTGTTGGAAGTCCATTTGAAGGTATGAGTCGTCTCAGAGTATTAAGTTTACGAGACAACAAGATGACGTCACTTTCTGAATCTGCATTCAACAGTATAAAACCTACAATATCCCGTCTAGACGTTGAAGGTAATATAGTCTATAACATCCCTAACAGCAATATTATGACCTTCCTAGGAAAGTAACAGGCATGACCATTGGGAATTTAAGACCATGCAGGGAACAACCTGATTTGTACCTGGACTGGTCTAGGAAGGTCCAAGACAGAGTTCAGACTCGCCTAACGCATGTTTTCAGACTAGCCCGTGGACCAACTATTAGGAATGTATTAGGCTTTGTAGAGTATTTTTTTTTTGGTTCCCATTTAGGTCTACTTACAGCCTTATACAGTCACGACCAAAGAAGATGGCAAGGTCTAAATGCTTACTGACGGGAGCCGACCAAAAAGACCATTACGGAAATTTAACAGAAAGTGTCCGGGCTGGTCGGTGCTGTTAGGAATGTTGTTTTTACGAATTTGTTCAATCAATATTTAAAATTATAGTGATGCGCTATAACAAGTATACTGTCTTATTATCAATAATTATACGAAGAGTAATCCGAACGATATTATAGTTTATTAAATACGATTCGATCGACTTTTTATTTTATATTATTGGTCTTATTTTATTACGTTATTATATTAAACACGTATACTACATGTAGGTAACCCGGTGCACTGTTCTTGTAATATGAAATGGTTGCAATCGTGGTTAAGAGCGACAGCCGACGGTTCTGGTCCTAGATGCACCGACGGTACTTTGCTGAGAGAAATGCCAATCACATCAAAACATTGTGACGAAAAGGCCGAAAGCTTAAAGGAAAACATTCCTGGTTGTGAAATCGAGGCTGTTCCCGCACCAGCCAGCAACGGTAGATCACATAAAAACATTATATCTTGAAAAGAGCGCGTGTTTTTATTTTTAAACGGTTTTAGCCAACACGGGAACATCGAATCAAGTGACTTCGTGGACAAACGGCGACGAAGCGGAAGAACACAAGCCACTTCCCGAAGAAACCGATTATTTTTACGACGACGTCGTTGATTTAAACGACAAAACGGAGTTTCAGAGAGATTCTTCCACTGAGAAGTCGGTATCGACGATATCTCCGGAAATCCTATCCCATTACGTGGCTGGTGATACGCCAACGCTATACGCCGGCACTCGACCTGCGAACGGCTCTGCAGCTTACACTCCTGCGGAACATTCACCGCAGAACGGAAGCCCCGCAGACGGTACTGCTTTCACCTTTTTCGGAGTGCCGATACCGCCGTTGAATCTCAACAACGTCTGGGGCCAAACGAAAGGTAAACGGACTAAGGACAGTAGGCGAAATTCGTTGCCGAAAAAACCGTCGACAGTGGATCAAGACGGTTTTACGCCAATGTTACCGGGGGGTACTGGAGGATTCCGACCAATGCAGGTGTCCACGACGGGCCATACGTTGCTCGGCGAAGAAGAAACCGAGGACGAAGAAGACGAAAACACTGCTCACAGGAATGACAAAAGCACTTCGAACAAAATCGCGGGACCCGGCAACGGTTCTACAACGCGGTACACTACTGCAGAATCGCCGTATCAGTACGACAGGCTGCCGGGCAACGAATATAGTTACTCTAGATTTGTAAATATCACTACGCGAGACTCTTTGTTCGAGTCTGCCACTATTAATTCGATCGTTAGATCTACAGCCAAACCGGATTCGTTCAACAATCTGCAACAAACGGCGGCCTCGGATGCCATAGCACAGAGCGACAATGCGTTTGTCCATTCTGAAAACCCTACCAAACTGTCGACAGGTAATTTTAAGTATAACTGTTTAATGTTCCAAAAAGACACGCGCAACACTGATGTTGTATTGCTGCAATAGTCGTACAAAGCTCAAAAATGAACTGATATGGGTAGGTAGTAATTCTTTTTCCTTCAGAAACGAAATTCGTTCTTAATACTGCGTTTTTCTCCGTATACTTTGCCGATAAAAATAACGAAGCGAAAGAATTCCGCTGTCCGTCGGGCTCAGGGGCGGCTCCAGAGGGCCATTTCCTCCCACAGAACAAAAAAAAAAAAAAAAAACACACAGATCATAAACAACTATAGGTACTTGTAACGAACGATTTTTTTTTTTTGTACGGACACAACCACTGTACAGTATTATAATATCGGTGTGTTTTTTTTTTTTTATAAATTTAACATTTTTCTGAAGACTTCTCTTAAAACGAAACCTCAATCCGTGCAGTGACCGACCGTTATAAAGTGGCCGCTTTCCGAATTTAAAACGTGCCTACACCGGCAAGGTGGACATTTTGACGGATTTAAAGTACATAAGGATCGAAATTCCCCCAAAAAAAAATCCCCGGCGGACCTAAGTGACGCAGTTCTTTTCCCGCCCGTAGGTAATACACCCGTTAAAGATACCAATACTAATTGCAGACGACCCGTCGGCGAGCGCTTCGACCCAACAACAGCAGCAGCACCACTACCAGCTGTTACCGTCGGCCGTCTCCACGCAGCGACCGACGTCTTGGGCGCCGGCGGAGGAGACCCGATCGACGACTTCCACCGCGGCCGCGGTCACGGCAAACGCGTCCGCGCCGTCGTCGCTGTCCGGATTCCTGGCGCCCGGCGGACAGCTGCCGCCCGCGCACAAGGACAGCGGCGGCGGCGGCAGCGCGACCGCGGTCACCGGCAAACCGTCCATCGTCAAGGTGACGCTAAGCCCGCCGGGTCAAACGCCGCAGCAGCAGCAGCACAATCAGCGACCACCGGTGGAAGAACAAGCGCTGTACGCCAAGCTGCACCCCGCGGCCGCCAAGGACCACCAGCAGGCGTACCAGCTGCCGCCACCCACCCGGTCCGCGGACGCGTTCCAGTACACGCCGTTCCGCACGAGCTCGGCCGGCGATTGGTACTACGCCAACTACAACCGGACCAACGTGGAACCGTTTGTCAGCAAAACTTCGTCGGTGGCGTCTCGCGGCGCCGCCAGTGGTCCGCGCGAGGTCGGCTCGGTCCGCGCCGCGGTGGCCGCCGTCGCGTTGCTGCTGACCGCTATCGGACGATAGCCGCGAACACGACGTACGCGCGGCCGTAATCGTAACGACATTATTACGTTATTATTAAATCGTCGTCGTCGGCCTGCAGGATTTCCGAAAGACGGTCAAAAATCCGAAACGGTCTTTTTTTTTTGTTTGCGATTTTACGTTTTATTGCTGATGTCATGATGTATGAATAAAAAAAAAAAAATGTACGCAAAACCGTAGAAAAACGACATTCGCATTTTTTCCGTAGGCGCGCCTGTACACAGTGTAACATTTCAAAATCGAAAAATCACGGTTTTTTGTTCGGCGAACACCCTCGATAAAAAAAACATTTTCCGTCTGTTTGAAGTCTTATTTTCAAAATATCGTATCCGATCTGTCATCGAGTGCAATGTGCAGTGCACAGCATTTCAAGTTTTTTTTTACTTTTAGACTTTTGCAGTTAAGGATTTTATGACGAAATAAACTGACGTGCGAAAATGGTTGTTATTTTTGTGCAAGTTTTGTCGATTTCCGTGTAGGTAATATAATTTTTTTTTTTTTATATAACTTTCAAGTACCTACGACGAATAAATTGAAAAAAAAAAAAACAATTAGGATTACCTACCAACCGCTGGAACGAACATTTTGAACCAAACTCGTGTTGAAATCGGTATGTATGCCTGCTGGTGAATAAAATAATGCTGAAATTCAATCGAAACCGATTTTTTTTTAACATTGCCGCCTCCTTTGGCTGCGCCGTTGTCTGCAACAAAAGTTATTTACTGACCTATATGGGTACGACTAAATATTAAATACTACACTGTACAAACGTGTCACTATCGAATAACGATAATTGTCTATATACTATAAAATCCCTATGTATTATATTATAAATAAATATATATATATTTATACAGTATCCACTTAATCGTAATAATATAACGTGGAATTTCGGCGTAGAAATTGTAGTCCCGTACCGTTTTGTTTTCCTACAATAAAATTTTCAACGCTACCTACGTTACTGCGGTTATATTGCAGTTATATTCCGCGATCCACCGAAAGATTCGGCACGCGCCAGAAATTTGGTCAGCAAAAAAAAATTGTTGGCACAAATAGAGTTGTAGACGCGGGGAAAAAAACGAAAAAATGTAGAACAGATTTTCGCCCATTTTACGTGTGAGACATTTTACGAACTGTTTTCTTCTTCTTCTTCTGTATAGCAACGTACTTACGCGTCCGATGAACGCAGGCATACCTATGCCGTAAACATATATTTTCTACTTGTTTCGTTCGCGTGAGTATAAGAAGAATTACGACTAAAGTACGTAATCGTTGCGTCGATACAAATGGACGAGAGAGAATCGACCGCGAGATGGTCAGTTTGCAGGTCGTGTGGACGAGGAGGAAAAACTAAAGAAACGGCCAGTAAACGGGAGAGCTGCGGCTATAAAAGTGTGTTTAACCTACTGAAGGATCAACGTTGTAGGGAAATCAGTTCTCGGGCGAACGTGTTTCCAGAACTCTTATTGCGCCATTAAATCGATCGGTGCGTCAGAAACAGGCCGGGTGTAGGCTCCTAAATGGGCTGTATGTTTCGCGTGTAATAGACAAAGAAAAATAAAAAATTTGAGGATTCCTGCAATAATATAATATGATGACACCTGTTGTTGGCTGTTCAAAATGAACGCAATTAGGTTGTGTTACAACACTCGCTCAACATAATATTCGTATCTAACAGTATTATTATTATATCGTTTGTAAAAAAGCTAATGAAATTCTTCGCCTGCGGTTAAACCAAAATCAGGTAAGTGCCTACCTACTTTGGATACGACGAATTCTGTTTTAGTTATCCATAACGCGTATATTTAAATGTTCTAAATCATACACAATGAAATTGTACTGTGGTGACGCGGTTTTTTTTTTTAATAAACTTACGATAAACACCTACGGGACTAATTTTCACTAATTTTTTAATCACATCAGATGTCTCGAAAAACAGTATACAATTTTTTTTCTATCGTCTATACATAGCAGTCTATGTTGTACAAAGTGTATACTACATATTTCATAGGCCTTAAAAACTGAAACCAAACATTAAATTTTTTTACAAATCTGCAAAAAAAAATCAAAACGTTTTTGTTATGTACATGAATCTACGTAGCCTAAAAAGTAGAATTATATTAAAAATATTGAAAGTTGTATGAAATATCATACGTTCACACCGCGGTTTAAAGAGTTGGAAGAGAAACGACTGCAAGAAAAGTTAAAACTTAATTTAAAATTAATTGAATTAAATAAAGACCCCTCAAAGTACAATTATAGTCCAAAGCCCTTTCATTGCAGGTATTGAATGTAAAAATCGGAGCATACCCTACAATCGTTCACCTACAAAAAAAAAAAAATATGACGTATACTATGGAAGGCCTTTGTACATTTAGTGCGCTAATGTAGTTATTTTGCAGCAATGGCAGAATTTTACAAATGAGGGGATATTTTGGTTTGGAATCATTTTATGAAGTTTTCAATATTATTGAATTCAATAAATTGAAACACACTTAACAAGTTATCACTGATAAATATTAAAACTTAACACAAGTTCATTAGTATTTAATGTATATTATTATTTTTGTAAATGGCCAAAATTTTCAATTTTATTTCAAATCTGATTTAATGTTGGTATAATCAAAACACACCATCGAAAGGCTGCATGTTAAGTGTGGCAACAACCTCAGGGACAACCGGGGCAATACCCCGATGAAAGATCCGTCATTGATGGTTTTGGGGACCCCAATCACCCGTTTTTACCAAATTCTCACCCCATGAAGTTTAGTTGCGTCACTATGCATTGTCGTATAATATGCATATTTTGGCAATATACTTTTATGTGATTTAAAACAAATACAAAGACGAAAACTTTTATCAAACAAATACAAACAAAAATAGCTCGTCTTCTGTCCGCAGTACTAATTCGTACCACAACCAAAAGAAAACGACCCGGTTCTCTCATTTTTATTTGCCTTAAATATGTTTTACAAATACTACCTCAGCTTATTTGCTTCATTGGCGTAAATTACAACTAGTTGCCTCAGCTCATTTGCTTTTTCGGCTCACGTTATTAATACTTAAATTTAATATAAAAACTAATTTTACGTAATACTACAGCATGTAATGAGTTTTATAACTATAGACCAGGGGTGGCGAACCTTTTTTGGGTCAAGTGCCAAAATTTAAAATCAAGTTTTTTGAAATATGTTCGCGTGCCAAAAAAAAAAAAAATGAATTTTACTAAGTAAGATGAAAAGAAAAAGCATGCAATAATTAGATACATTTTATTAGGTATATAATTTAATAAATAAATAGTATATATATACGTAAAGTTTTATTTCATTTATTAATGTGATTTCTGTACAATAAGAGTATAAATATTTTTTACTATAACATTTATAATCACATTTTATTACAAACTTATAAATTTGATTCTTAAAATTTCTCATACTAAAGTTTTAAAATATAATATTTTTTTTTTTTAAGATAAATAATATTTGCGTGCCACTGAAATTTGGTCAACGTGCCACTTGTGGCACGCGTGCCATAGGTTCGCCACCCCTGCTATAGACTAACCATATTTTATCTGATCACAAGATTACAACTTATAACCAACAAGAAAAAGTCAATGCAACGGCTTTGTTTAAAGTTTTGATTTGTAATCAAAATAATCAACAATATGGTATAATTAATATATAGGTCTGTACAAGTAGTTACTAAAAAAAAAAAAAAATAATAAAAAAGAAGATATGAAAGACCAAACAATTATCATAAGCAAGATAAATTTAAATAATATATTATTGAAGTGTCCACAAAAATATAGCATTTAGTAAAATTATATAAATGAATAATTATTAAATAATTTGTTCTATAAAGTATATATTTTACAGTGTACAAAATTTAAATATAATAAAAAAGAATGAACTAGAGAGTTATTAACATTAAAATTAACTATTAACTATTAAAATTTAAACAATACAAATGTCACAAGAGGTTATAACCAATGATATGACTTCAGTGGCGGATCCAAGGAGCAATTGCCCCTCCCTTGAGCCTAGTTTATGAGTGTAAATTTATATTAAACGTGTAATATTTTCTAGAATCGGCACTTTTTTAATGATTTTTTTCAGTTTACAAACTTGGGACATTTGGCAAAAAATTTGTAATGTCCCAGTGAATCTGGGACGTATGGCAACCCAAAGATAAGTGCATTTCTATATTACAATCATTACCTTTATAACTACACCAAAACTAAAATTTGTCTCACCCCTCTCTTGGATAACTCCTAGATCCGCTACTGGAAGACGTTGATTAATTATTTAGTAATTAAATATATAAATCTTATATTGTTAAACTATTATTAGTTATCGTGTACTGAGATCTACTCAGTAATGATCCTTCAGTTATACAGTCCAATATCCATTTTTCACTGATATTATTTTTCATCCGCGGAGTGTAACCAATCACTACATCAGCCAAGGTCTCAATATTGGTACATTTTCCTCCACAAACACGTACTAATCGTTTCAGATGTTTAGCTAGTGGTTGGCATGAGTCCGATATGTACATCTTTCCGGCATCATCAAATATATGAAATGTTAGCAATGTACCAAACGAGTGACGTTGAATTTGAAATTCCTTAAAATAGATATAGATAGTAAAAATAAAATTAACTCAATAAAATACACAACTCAAATACCTTGACAGGATCAGACAGATTTGAAATTAAAAATGTTTCATGATGTAGCCACCTGCCAAGTTTATACGACTCGTGCACCTAAAAAAGAAATAATATAATGTCTTTGTTGTACATTGCATACTGTATACATTATAGTTGGTTTACACTTTATTTAATTTACTAAGTAAATAACTAAAAGTTGTTATTACACGTGATTTACTTAAAATGTGTAACAAAATGTTGTAAATGTCAAAATTTAAGTGAGAAGCGTTCAAAAATCTATACTTTTTAAATAATTATAGTTTCTAAATTACTAACATTTCAAAGAAAATTTTTTACTTACCCAGTTTTCAGAGACAATAAAGCATCCGAAAGCCATTGCAAATACCAAATTTAATGTTCGGTTTGGCTGTGATGTAGTAATTACATAGGTTGTAGATGACTCTACTTTGGTATGAAATGCAAAAGTACCCAACTTCTGTATGCATAGTTTTATGGTTTTTACTTTGCTGTAAATTCAAAAATCATTTTGTAAAAACTAAAATAGTATAAGATAAATTAGTTAAAGGATGAATTTAGCTTTACTGTTTATCCATTCCAGTGCAGGAAATCGACTGTACCACAACAGGACTGGCTACGGAATTTTTCGGTGTTTGGAAAATCGTAGAAGAATTTCTAGAAAACGTGTTGGGTATAGTTTCTTGAGTCAAAGTTTTTGTATTTACATTATTGCATTTTGTTTTAGTCTTTTTTGGACGTAGTTCTGTAGGTATTCTCCATTGTAAGGTATTCTGCGTACCTATTTGTTTTTCTGGTGTTTTTTCTTTAATGTTTAAGTTATTATTTTGAAATAATGTTTCTTTCTCTTTTATTATATTCTCCAGCTTTTTTTTCTTTGTACTAATTAATCTTCCTGGAGCACTGATCTTGACTTTTGGAGGTGATGGAGATGGAAAATCGCTAGTTGTACTAATGTTTTGTAATGCATTATTACATGGAAATAACAATTTACGTAATCGTTGTCTAGCATGGACATTTAAATTAAGGCGATCTTCAATCTTAACTATATCACTGTCAAGTTCTGAAGGTGTTTTGTTTTCATTCCCATTAGGGGTAAGATATTTCCTTAATATTTTTATTGATATAGGAAAGTACAGCTCATTAGTTTGTTCGTCAGGTATAGGACTGTCAGTGTTTAAAACTTTACAAAGCTGATCTGATAAAATACTAATTATGTCTTTTAATTTGTTAGGGCTATCCTGAAAAACAAATAAACAAAACATACAGTATGTATAATAATTATTTAAAACATATTTCACAATTCAGTTGAAGTTAAGGTTTATTAAAAAGTGAAAACAAATTAGTGTTTTCAAACTTTCATACAAATCAATAAACAAAAACAATTTTTATCCAATGTCTTCTTATATAAATAATGGTTGACAAATTTGAAAACCGTAAAATTGATCATCTATAATAATTGATCAATTTCTATAAGTTGTTTTATTATTTTGAAATAAGCAAAATAGTTAGGTACAGAAATAAATTGGTTTTCCATTCATGCTTTAATTTTTGGACCTTCATTTTAAGAAAGTTGGTACTGCATATAAAACCCACTTTTTAAATAATCTTAGGAGACAATATTAATTATTTTTTTAATCTTAACGAAACTTTGATAACTTATCTACTTATCCAGTGTTTTAATCAATAGTACAAAACACTTGAGTCATACTCCAATTTTAGATGATAACATTAACTATCAAATGAAGGCTATAACATTTTGTATGGGGGATGTAATTTCCACATAAAACAATAAGCATTACACATAAATACATCAGTTTCTAGTAGGTACTAAAAGTTACAGAAAAAACCGTAACTTAAGTCAAAATGTTAAATTAAAAGAATATTATAATTTATGGGTTATAATATACTTACAGGTTCCTTTAAAGGTTCTTGAATTTCGGGAGTCTCGGCAATACTAACAGGAGTTTCACTTTCTTCTACTATTTTATAACGGCAATTTTTATTAAGATTTTCAACTTCTTTCATTAGGTTATAACATTTTAGTCTAATTAAATTATCACGATCTATATCACTTTGTTTTAAGAATTTATCATATTTCTTCAAAGATTTCTGAAAATAAAATAAATACATTAATAAACACAAAAAAGGTTGAAGTTATGGATGTTTAATAAATAAAAAGTAGGTACAATAAGGAACGTAAACACATATCAATATTACACTTTAATTTTTAATGAACCATTTCAATTGAATTCAATTTCACATATGTCTACCTACCTACTTTCAATAAATATTTAAATAATACATTTTTACTTACAGGAAGATCATAATTGACTATTCGTGGCTTGGTGTATTTATCTATGCCAATAGGGGGGTAGTCAACAGGATCCAAAATTCTTCTAGCAATTTTACTATTTTGCACCCACATTGCTGCCACTAAAGGAATTTTACGTTCAATTGCTTTATCATATGTTTTACGGTAACCATCTCGAAACACTACATGAGTTACCTGAGGTAAAAAAAAATTTAAAAAAATTATTAATTTGTAAGAGGTAGATATAAAATATGTTATTACTTTACGATTAAACGTTTTTTCAACTTGAGCACCCAGTTTGCCAAGAAGCTGAATAATCCCAATTCCACTTCGATCATTATCAATTTTATAATCAACAAATGCTACAACTCCTAAAAAAAAGAAAAATTTTGAAAATTGGTGTGCTTGCCTACTTAATATTATAATACCTAAAACTATAGGAATGTAAAAATTAAACTATGGAACCAATGTCAAAGTTTTATTTGTTAAGTAGGTACAGTTATAATTAATGTAAATTAAGTGAAGATTAATAATATTAATGTACTAGGTTTAGAAAACAAGTATTCAAAATATTTTTAATTTATAAATTAATGTGAGTTTATATAAAATGTACCTAAACTAAACAGAAAAAAAATTTATGGAAAAATGTTTATCTATAATTTTTAAAATATAATAAAAAATGTTTATACCTATAGCTCCTAGGTAGGTAGGTACTAAGATAAATCAGATTAAATTGAGTGTTTCTTTTTACTTAAGTGAGTTTTGATAAAACAAAACGCTATACATTTATTTTAATTAAAATCTATGTTAATGTTGATATTGTACTTCTTTATTCCTAAGTTGTGTCAAAACATGTTCCTCCTACCATTAACTTCATTGTATGAATATCTTTGGTAATTAAGTTGAGCATAATATTAGTACAAATAATATTAAAACAAATAACAGTCACAAAACATACATAGACACTATAAAGAAATTCTTTTATATGGCTATGTCACAAAATATATATTATTATATTGACATTTTTGACTTCCGTATTGCTTTGTTTCTGTTTAAAAAATAAATTAAAATTTATTATTTTATTTTTTTTAGTTTAATAATTGTCAGTACATTTAAATTTTGTTTGCTTGTATATTTAGAGTTAACCAATCAAAGTTTTACAGATATTCACCCTTGAGGATCAAAGAACTTGATTCATTGTCACCACCATTATCATTTGGTGCGCTCGTCGAAGATTTATCCAACAAATTGTGTACCCCGCTGACATCAAGACTGTTGCTCAAACCCACAGAAACGTTGCTTGAACTCTTATTGAGACCCATCAACGAGTACAGTTCCGTTTGCGCGTCTTCCATGATTTTCATGATTCGCGGAGTGGGAATGAATACCCGCGTCTGCCTGGCCGGACGGCTTATTGCGACATCTTTGGACGACACTTTTTTCCTCTTCGTTTTCTTTGTGGCCGATTTCATTTCGGGCGTCCGATTGTTTCTTGGCGGGTCGTTGGGAATTAGTTCGCCAAACAGGTCCCGGTGCTCCATTAGTGACGTCTGCGAGTCTTTGACCACTTCCACCACAGAGTCGGGGAGCGCGCCGCCGTCCGATGACGACAAGGGGTCCGAATCGTCGATGGCCAGTCTTCTTTTTTTCCTGTCACTCACCCGTTCCAACGCCCGTCGGTGATACGTGGCCCGGCAAACCGACATCGTCCAAAGGTTTTGAAGGTCGTCACACACGGTTGGTTGAACCAAGGTTTATAGACGATAAAATTATAGATTATAATAAAATATAATAAATTGTTATAAATTATACGACCTATTGTAATATATTATCGTCTATAAACCTTGATGTAGAACAATTATTTTTAACGAATCACGGCGGGCAAGTGTACGTGCAAATTCGCATAGTAAAAACCCGTGAATATAATATTATATTGATTATTCTGACCCGGGAGGCCGGTGAACTCGAGTCTCGGATGAAATTTCAAGTTTGAAAAAATTAAATGAAATGTTTGATAGACCCGTAGTTTTATTACTGTAGCCCGTGGCCGTTAGGTTATCAGACGGCGGACAGTAAAAGCCAAGGTGTATAGATAATAATACCTTGCCGTACAAGGACCAT
>CM029361.1:16181774-16270129 GCA_017140985.1 Hormaphis cornu
TCTCATCGAACAGAGTATAGAAGTATAGTATAAAAGTTAGTGTTTAGAGTATGTTAGAGTATGGTTTATTCTGTGGTATTATCTTAAATCGGGCATAAGACAATCACGCGCGTTATCACGATTCACTTTTTGATGTGTACATTGTCGTTTTCTGTTTATAAACCGACGGTTTTCTTTTACATCTTGGCGAAACCGTATAATAAGAATAATAATTATTCTGAACATTTCAATCGATCTGGCTTCTGGCCCCTGGATATATTCTTTCATAGCTAATCTCAAATTAAACTTGAAAAATGTTTTATAAAAAGAATATTATAATTATTATTAACACAAAACAAAAAAACTCTACAATAAAACACGGATTATAAGTTCTATTTAATTTGGTGTGTTAACATTTGGAAGTTTGACTAAAACTAAATGTAGAATAAAATAATTTCAATAATAAACAGATCACGACCGAGCCGCTCAAGTCAATGATCTCTGAATTGTTGATCATACAAACTTTAATAACTAGGTAATAAAAGACATTAAAAAAAAATGTTTGTACTTTCATAAATTTAGCAAACTGAGAATTTTTTCAAAGAAGTGTTCGATTAACTGAACTATCTACTATAGCGAATGATTGTTATAAATAAAGTAATTTTTTTTAAGGAATTTACTTAAAGGCAAGCATATACACCCAACCCCTCTTGTTTTCCTTATTTAGACCAATAAGCCAGACAAAATTATAAATATTTTTAGTTATCCGATTTTGATTCTGTAAAAACGTTTGAGTAGGTACTATAGAATAGTAAGCTATTCTATAGTTACGTGAAAAACAAAATTGTGATATTTTGAACCAAAGTAATAACAAATTAGTATAACATTTTGAAATTATTTTTATTAGGTATTTGGTATTTGAGATAAATTTGAGTAAAAAAAAAGAATTCTGCTCTCTAGAAGACATAAAAAATTATTAAATTAGTAAGTTGTATTTAAAAAAAGTCAATTTCAATGAATCCTATAAGTAGGTCTTATTACCCAATCTTCGTTTGGCTTATTGGTCTCCAGTACGCTTGAAATTGTAATTGAGATTTATTGATTTATTTTTGCATGCACGTGCGTACATTATTTATGGCTTGTTGACACCAGAAAACTTAAATTCAAAATTGTACAAACAATTATATTTTGTGAAACCACTGATTATGAATTATAATATGAATTCATAATTAATGGTGAAACAAACTTCTTTTAGCAGCCAATAGGGAGGGGGGCTTTGTCATCCCCCTGTGTACAACACATGTCAAATATACCTGCATTATTAAATATCAATATTTTAAGTGGATACTTAATTTAAAATGTGATTTAAAACTTTTCATTCAATTTATCAGTGTTGTTATTCTGATAATTATACTTTTTAAGACTGAAGTTGATGAACACGTACAATTAATTTATTCCCGTAGTACACTTAAGATAAAAATAAATATGAGGTTCAAAAGATATCATTTGGTGTTTTCAAATTTAAAACCAATACTCTATAACCTAGTGATTAGCTGATCAATCTATTTAGGTAGGTACCTATGGTAGCTTATAATATCAAAATCATCTATCTGATAACTAAATATTCAAATTCATGTTGTTTTTTTACTTGGATAATCTCTGTAGAAAAGTTATATAAGTTAATAGTATTTTCCGAAAACACAAATTCAACATACCTATAAAATACCTACTTAAACGCAAATTAATGTAGAAAAGAAAATGTTTTGTGAACTTCAATGTACATATATAGCAATAATTTGTTTTTGGTGGGTATACAAATAAACTTAAGAAAAATTTTTTTAAAAATGATTTAACTGTTTGTGCTGTGTAAAAAAATGTATTCAGAGTATCCTGGATAACAGGAGGTGTGGTAAATTTTATAACAAAATTACTTGAAAACTTGCAGGCATGATTAAAATTAAAATCATTGCAAAAATCATTTTTGATTTTCAATAACACATTGACATCAATATAACTAATTGTTTATAACATATAAGCATTTGATAGATATAGAATAGATGAGTTATTTTAAAGTTTTGATAGATAACCATTATTAAAAGTATGTTTTCAATTCGACTGCATAACATTGAAGCACTCAAAAATTTTAAGTTAGATGTGAAAAACAATACAAAACTGGAAAACTTTCTAGTTAAATGGTTTTATAACCAATATCATGCTAGAATTAATTTTAAACATACCTGTGCTTAGTAGTTTTTTTTTTTGTTTGACATGCATTTCTTTTAATCATACAGCTACCAATCCCATCATACTAACCGGTATTCTCATACTTAAAGTACTAAAAATATTTAACATTCCTCTATCACTCAATGAAATAATAGACAAACTTAATTCTAAATGATTTTAAAAACATTTTGTGTTAAAACAAGACAAATAGACACTTCGTTAATTATTTAAGTTTTTCATCAAGAAAACCATCAAAAGTTTTTATGGACTAAATATTTACATTCATATACTATATGGTTCACATTCTTTATTCATGCAGGTGATACACACCATTAATTTGTGCCAAGTTCAGAGGAATATAGAAACTAAAATCAAAATCAAGATAGTTGAAACATTACGGTCTAGACATAGTTTTTGTATTTTTTTATCATCTATAATGGCCGTACAAAAAAAAAAAAATGTATTAATAAATTACAGTGTACTGAACAATGACATGGCAAGAGCACAAGTTTCATAATTCAAAATAAATAAACAAAACAAATTCTTATCTTAACCGCTACATAATTGTATAACATACAAAAATAATGATGAAACATAGAACATAGAATTGTATAGACTAAAATAAATGATCATAATATACAGTTACTCTAGGTTAATGGTGTTGCATTACTTTAAATTGCAAAAACTTAGCAATTCACGCTGGTTAAAATATAATAAATGAAAAATTGATGCATTCTTGATATGAATGAAATACTAAATTGTCAAATTCTCTAAGTATAAAAAGCTATTACATTAAATAGTCATCGTGACTTTGGTCAAACATAGGCGTGGACTATACAAATTTTAAGAATTAACTTACAAACATCTTAACATCTTCACTACTCAATGTGTACGTAAACATAATATTATAAAACACAACATTGTAATATACATAAAAAAACATGTTAATGAAATAATCCTAAATAGTATATTAACAACTACAAATAATTTGTATAATACATTCAACTATTGCCTATGAGCAATTATTCAAAAATAGTTATTAGTAGAGATCCCAATGAATTTATTACAATATTAATTATTATACTGCTATTAATTATTTTGCAAACATAACAATAGCAATCATTACAACAAAACATAAATTGTACAAAATAAATGTGATACATTACAATATGATCTAGTCATGTAAACAAACAAATTCTAAATCTAATAAATAAAAAGTTTTTAATGATTCATAGATATTTATTGTTTGCAGATGTTTGAATAATTTAGAATTATCATGAATAGAGCATAAATAAAATACAAAATCAGACTAATAATTTTAATAATTATAAGTCCTCATTTAGTAATTTAAAACCCTATAAAACCGTAATTGATAATTAACTAGTTTTAAGTCTCATAAAAAATATAAAGTTTAAAATGATTTTTAGAACATAAAAATATTCTGTTGGATTTTTATGTTATACATTTCCAAACATAATTAGCAAGAAGTGAAGTACTATGTGTACATGAGCGATTGGCATGCTCTCAACTATGTTTTGGCTGATGTGGCATCTAAAGAAAAATAGGAATTAAAATTATTAAAAAACCACTTATTTTTACAAAATCTTTTAGTTTAGACTTAAGAGACTCACAGTCACATTAGGTGACTGATGAATATTATTTCCCTGATACATGGAGTTAGGATTTAACACCCCAGGATTTTGATTATTATTTTGTCTTCTGTTATCAGATTTTGGCTCTTGAACAACACCTCCTCTGATGACTACTTGAGAAGGCATATTATTTGTCAAATGATGAGTTTGATGCCTAGAAAATCACGTGAGTAACAATGTTAAAATATCAAAATTGC
Organism: Hormaphis cornu; assembly: GCA_017140985.1. NCBI lineage: Eukaryota > Metazoa > Arthropoda > Insecta > Hemiptera > Hormaphididae > Hormaphis > Hormaphis cornu. Next base: position 16,185,826 of record CM029361.1, read on the forward strand.
AGTTGCAATTTATCTACCTGTTGTGTATTGAATGATTTTGATATCTATGTTGCATTGAAGGATCAATGTTTCCATGATTTGTCTGATAATTTGACCTTGGTTGTTGAATAGTTGGAGAAGGTTCATTATGATTACTTGTTTGATGAACAGACGCTCTATTTCTATTATCTTTAAAAAAACAACACATGAATTAAACATTCATTAATAAGCTAAGGCTAAGCTCTTAGCAATAAAAAGAAACATTAAGAAAATAATACAAATTATTTACGTTAGTGTGAACTATTTTACTTATTTTGTTAACTATTTACCCATGTAAAAAATAATTGTTTATAAAAAGTCATATTTAAAAATACAGTATTTATGTTGATTAATAAATATGCATTACTTTAAACATAAAAATTCTAACAATATCCTTACATTTGACTCAATAGTATTTTGATTATAACTAAATAATAATTAAGTATAATACTTACAATTAAATTTAAGTGTAATATAAATAAACATAATTATTAAAATATTATAAACAATAAGGCAATTGAATATGCCACGTTGTGATTTAGACCTAAAAACTAGAAAAAAATGTGACTACTTTAAATAGTTGAATTTTAGTTCTATAGAAAGAAATCTTCTTATACACTTTTTTTTTTTTTTTTTTTAGGCTATCTTTGGAATGACATTTTCAATATTTCAATTTTATGTTAGTCAAAAATCTTGAAAAGTATTTTCTTTAATAATTCTTATAATCTAAATATTCCAAACAGAATATCAAAGTTCTCTATAAAATTCTACTATCACAGTAGTTTAGAAATAAAATGCTCAAATCAAATATGTACGCAGAAACAAAATTGGTCTATTCTTAGTGAGTTGTATTTTAGTCTGGTTAATGGTCTTAAGTGACTCACTCAAAGCCATATCTAAGAAACAAATACCTTACAATTATTGAGATGATGAAGCATTAGCATTTGTCAATTAATTTATAAATAAAAATTAACACCATATGGGTTTATAATGGTATGGTATGTGGTAGTTACACACACACACACTAATAATAATAATATATGCGACACTTGTTCTTAATTAGACAAAACATGTTAAGCTTAAAAGCTGTCTGTAAATTAAATCCTTAAAAATTAACCTCTTTCAATCGCCTAAAGGTTTTTAGTTGAATACTTGTTTGGTTTTTAAAATATACAAGTTCTTAATTATATATATATATAAAAGCTGAAGTAAAAAATTTTACATTATTTAAATTACTTTGAGGAGTTAGAGGAATTGCAAGTCGAGCATTAACAGCTAATAGATGATCACGGCGTCTTGTACAAGTAGCTAATTCTTCTTCCAAATTAACGTTCTCGCTCTTAAGTTGATATAAACATGTTAACAACGATGCAACTACATTTTGAACAAAACAGTGTTAGTAAAAATCAAGTCTAATCATAATTATTGATATCATACTATCAAAGTGTTGAGCCTGTTCCATCAAAAATGCACCACCCTGTTCCCATTGTCTTTCAAGCAAATCCTCTAAAGCTTGAGTGCCATTGTTATTAATTCCATTTGAAAATGAAGACCATGTTGAAGATGCTCCTTGAGGTTGGGGCGTTTCCTATAAAATTATAGGATTAGGTACAATAAAACTATATTATTATAATTACAGATTTAAAAGCTTTAAATTAAAAAGGAGGAAGAAAGAAAAGAAGGGGAGTAAATTAAAAAAAGTGAGAAAAGTAAGAGAGTCAGTTCTAAGAACGTAAAGAAAGGAAAGGGAGTAAGTTCTAGGTTAAGAGTAAAAATGCTTGGGGTAGCAACTAGGCTTTGAAATGAGTAAATTCTTAGTAGGTCAATATTTTAAAAGCTGTGATTCAAATTTATTATTTAGTATCTGAAAGACATAATAAATTGTTGCTCTCGAAAAATAAATTCTGAGCAAACTCGGTTATTAACGTACTGGGGAAAAAACAAACTTAACAAAAAATATCATTCGTCAATATTAAAGTACCTATACTACTTAAAATAGCACTATATTAGGTATTAGTGAAACAAAACACACATAAACTATCAATTGTTTGATACTTTAACACTTGTAAACATAAACTAAGTGTTATTAATTTTTGTTAAAATTTTAATTATTGCAAACACTGAAAAATGAGGTGTTAGTTGTAACTTGTTACTAAAAACAAACAAGAGATCCACTGCAAAGCATAGTCACTATGCCAAACAACTTCTCACCCAACCTAGAATTTACTTCCTTTCCTTATACTTCTTTATTTTTGTTCTTATAATTCACCCCTGTTTTTCTTCTTTCTTTTTAATAATAAAATAGTAACCCACTTAGAGGACTCTACTTCACAGCATGTTATTAATTTTCCCTAATTTTTGTAATTACTTCATTGTCTAACTCACTATTGTTATTAAATAATTATTAATAGATTAGATCACTTATTCTAGCCAAAAAACTGTTGACAGTAAAAACAATTTAGGTCCATCAGCCTATCATTTATGTACTGTAAAAAAACAAAGCACTTCTTATAGTGGAAAAAAAGTTTTGTAAAATTTAAAATTAATTTATTCCATTAGAATGTGAAAATGACAAAGAATTAATTCCTATAAAGTTTGTATAATTGTAATACTCGTTCTAACAACAGTAATGAAAATGTTGAAATATTAGTCCGATTTTACACATTGTTAAAAATGTAATCATAATAGCAAAAAAAGTTTTAAAACCTAAATTATAACTTCTTTCTGGTATTTAACACAAAAATATGATAATAAACCTAAGAATAGAACATTTTTCATTGTAAAATTTTTGGTTTTTGGCCATTAACTCGAAAATTAAAAAATAATGAAAATTCCTAAAAACACTTCAAATAAAATACCATCTACGTCCACTTTTCAAAATTTTCAGTGCTATATCATTTTGCAATTGGCGTTTGTACGCAAAAGTGATAACAGAATTTTTTTTTCTTAAAACTATATTAATATTTTTTGAGTGGCAAAGTGGAATCTAAATTCATTAGGTAGTATGGATCACAAACCTGTTGGTTTTGAGGTTTTGGATTTCGACGTTGTAACTGAGGACCTGTTAAAGCTTTTTTGGATGCACTAGTTGACAAATTTGATTCACTATTAAACATTTTATGGGTTTCAATCTCCTTGGTTAAATTATTTGCCATTTTTTGTGCCATACTGGAAGATGGATTCAATGAATTTCCCAACATATGAGGGGCATTAGAATTATTTTCAAATCTAAATGAACAATATTTTATGAAATTATTTATTACACAACATAAAAACACGTTTTTTTACAGTTTATACTCACACTTTTTTATCAGTTACTTCTGTTTTGAAAACTTGCTTACTGTTTGCAGGAGAACTAATAACACTGGTTTCTTTTTTTATTGGATTAGACTCTGGCATCTGAACTAAATTAGATGATTCATCTAAAACAAAATGTAATCATAAGCTACTTGTATTAATAAAAACATTTAAAAATCTTAAAAAAATAAGATAAACTCAATCGTTCTTTAAGATTTCTTAATCTACTTAACATTTTATCACTACAAAAATTAAAAAATACAAAAATGTGTAGAAGAAATTTCATATAAACCGGGTTTGTTGAAAATATTTAAGTTTTTTTTAATAACTATAGGTACTCTAATTAGGAATATATTGGTTTCATTGCGTTTGTTTGGTAGTAACAAAATGATGACTATTTTGTATTGAGATGTTGCTCATCATATATTTACTGTAAAGCCTAATGTTAATATGGCAGTCTGAAACACAAATATAACAATTACTGAGATTACATGAACAGTCATCTTAATATGTTCCTAATTACAAGATTTTGAAGTGAATTACCGAAATTAATGACTAAGGATTTCTATACCTACACAAAAACATTATTTTAAAAAGCAAACTTAATGATCCTAAACATAGTGTTAGTACATTAAAAATTTTAGCTGGCATGTATTTAATTTGTTTCAAAAGTTAAATTATTTGTCACGAATTTCGTTTGAGACAAGCACAATTTGTTTATACAAAATTTTCATTAAGTACAAAAGTTAATTGTAATTATAAAGTAAAGTTTTATTTAAAACATTCACACTATTCAACTTCCTCCAATAAAAAAAACACCATTAGCAAAGAACTTTAAAAGTAATGAAAAATAATAAAAGTACTATAAGTGAGGAATAAAAATAAACATTGTTAAAATTTGAAGAAAAATAATAAGTCAAAATATTCTTAAGAGTTTAAAAAAATCTTTATAGTTTTACTGTAGAAAATAACTAAAACTTAATCAACACAATTTATCAAACTATTAATCTATATTCAACCTAAAAAATAATAACTTTAGTAATACTTATTAAGTATGTATTTTATTTTAACTCCTATAAGGATGATTTTTTTATTATCTAATCAAAAATAAAAGCTAAAATACTCTCTAAATAATATTAAAAAAAAAAAAAAGTATTAACTTTAAAAACTTCCAAATTAACTTTTTCAATAGATTAAAATTAAAATTAAAATTTATCAAATTGTAGAGAAAAACAAATTATATTACATTATACTTCGAGATTTTAACTAACTTGCCAAAAAGTATTTATAATTTCTTACTTGATTTTATTGTTGAATTTGTATTTTCAACGTGATACAAGTTAGTTTCTTCAATTTTTAGTGTATCAGAACTTTGATTTTCTTCAGTCTTAACAGTATTCATTGTAATTTTATTCTTTTGACATTTAGATGGTTGTTTCTCTTCAGTTTCAGAATCTGGATACTGTTTCTTACTAGTTAAAGACTTGTTTTCAACTTTTGTCCCTATTGATATTACTAAATTTCCAGATGGATGATTTGTTACAACGTGAGGCCCTAATTTTTTTTGATCTTCACTAGTCGTATTTTGAAGAGACAATTCTTTAACTTTCTTATCAGCTATTTTATCACCTAAAAATGTATACAAAGTAATACTATAAAATGTTAAAAATAAAATACCCAAATAACAAAATAATACACTTTTTTATTTGTGTACACGTATTTTGACAACCATGTTGCCAACCATGTCACCTTCAGCACAAATCTACAACTCGAGACTCTGAAACTGTGACTGACAAAACAAATTAAATACATGCCAGCTAAAATTTTAAATGTAATAGCACTATGTTTAGGATCATTAAGTTTCCTTTTTAAAATAATGATTTGTGTAGGTAAAAAATCCTAAGTCATTAATTTTGGTAATTCACTTCAAAATCTTGTTGTAATCAGAAACATATTAAGATGACTGTTCATGTGATCTCAGTAATTGTTTAATATTCTGAATAGGTAATTGCAGGATCTTATAGTTAATAATAATTTAGTAAAATTTATACTTAGGAAAAATTTTAACAGATTAAAACTTGAGAAGCCACATTCCAAAACAAAATATTTTCATAATGCATAAATTGAGTTATAAATAAATGTTCATAGAAAATAGATGGCGTATCAAATGCAGCCATCAGATTTTGTAAAATCATAATATTTCTTTGATGAAATACATTTTAAAATAATAAATTTGGTAAAAAAAAGTTATTTTTACTCAATGACAATACATAAGGCAAAAGTAATTATTTTCAGAGTTATGCAAAACATACTATTTTCCATGTTAAATAAATAATTTGTTGGGGCTATGTTTAATTTTGGGGCTTCGTAAATTTTAAGAATACCTATTATATAAATGAAATGAGTTGAATTTAATATTATTTTATTGAATGTATCATTATTGTTCATTTAACAAACAATAAGAATTTACAAACTTGTAATCATTCAATTGGTTCATTGGTGTCACTATGATGTGCACAACTGCAGTGTATATTTGAACATTTTCTCTACCTAACTACAAGACAAATGTAAATTTTTTTTATAATATTTTTGTTTTTATATAGTAATTTAATCAAATAATAGATGGAATTAGGGGAGATTCTAGTAGATTCTTAGCATTTCTATATACAAATTGACCTAACCTAACACTCATAAATTTAAGCCCGTCCGTAAATCGTAATTTTTTTTATAAGAAATGCTGTACAGGTTATAAATTAATTTTTGGTAATTAGCTCCCCCAATATTTTATGTCTAGTCTCGCCAACAAATTAATGAAACCTACTTATTTAATTTAACTATTTAAGGGATTCTATCTTTAAATGTTTAGCTTGTCTTTAAATAATATAAAAAACAAATCAGTTAAAGTAGCACTTACACTAGTACAATATGCTTTTTGTTTTAAGAAACAAATAAGTACAAGTATCTTTATTTGTTTGAAATTCAATTATCAATAATTATACTCAGTAATAAATTTATTTTAAAATTTAAAATTATTATTACTTATTTTATCATTATCTGAGAGTCCTAAATATATATTATTAATGAAAATACCCAAATCGTGATGTTTAATGGAACAAAAAGTTTTAAAAATATGGTGCTTGTTGTGTCTTTTCAAAGTATGGTATTTTAATTCAAGCATAAGCACAACTAGAGTAAAACACGTGGGGACTAAAAAAACATGTTAAAAAGCAAGTATTATGACTTAAGTGCTACTATTTTTAGCTGGAATGTAAAAATTCAACAATATTTAGAGGGTTTATTTGTGGTTTAAGCCCTCAGGCCTTTCTAGTTGTGCCAATGAATAAAAGTTACAATTTAATAGTATGAGCCCACAAAATTGGTACCAGTTTTGAATTAGTTAGATTAGGTTAGGTTAGGTTACCTAGCCTAACAATAATTGTACACTCTTCAATCCACCACTGGGAATGAAATTAATTCAAATACAAAATGAACTATATTCATTGGTCATAATTTTTATAAAATCATTTCAAAAATGGAAATAGTACATTTTAGAATGTGGTCTCTAAATTTATATTGAATGTACTTAATTTCATACCAAAATTATTAATGGTGGTCAACTTTTGCTTGGCTTTTGAAGTTTGGGAATCTGGAATTATAACAACAGATGGCTGTTTTTCAGGAGAAACGTCTGATGATGAGGTTTCTGATTGACTAAGAGTTCCATACGGCACAATCGGTTTAATATTGGTGGTTTTTTTCTAAAAAAAAAGTACATACATAAAAGATATTGATAATAAGACAGTAAATCAACTTATATACATTATTTTAGTCAATAATTTCTAAGCAAAACGTAGGTGTAGGTACTCAATACTAACCAACTTAATATAATGTTGTTTACAATAGCCAACATATTTAACATTATCATAATAATTTCCTGCTTCTTCACAAAGAAAACCAGCATTTTGAGCACACGTTACATGAAATCCTAATTTGCAGCCAGACTTATTACATGACATGCATGCACCATATGTTGTGACTTTAGGGGATTTATTTTTTTCCTCGCATATATAACACAACTGAAAATAAAACAATAATATATAAAGTGAATCAATAATATAGGCACATAAATATTATCAATAATTTTAAACTTTAAGTTAACTTTTAATTAACTTAACTTTAATTATTTTTAAAAACTTAAATATTTAAATTTAGGTAAATTATTGATGCAATTTAAAAATGTTATATTAGGACTTGTACATATAGTAGTATTTTAAGTGACTAATGCTAAAAACAAGCCAAAGTAGAGCAGGCATAAATGTATGAAAGATAAAGCAAGATGCCATGCAGAAAACTTTTTTTATAATTAATTAGGTAAATACCAAGCTGTTATGCAACTCTAATTACTAATAATTTTTTATGATTTGTTATTATTATTACTTACAATTCTTTTACTAAAATATTTTAAAACTTGTTTAAAATAGCTTTTATAAAATAGATAATAATTCAATTGGTTAAAATATATTTAACAGTTACTATAAATACTAAGTTAGGTATAATTTTTAAAATTTTTTTTATAAGTAAATTAAAATTGCAAATACAATTATAAAATAATAATTAAGTTAAAACATTTTTAATTAATTTAAAGTTGAAGTGAAATTTTAATTATTTAGAAATTAAAATGCAAAGTACTGATTTTGAATTTGTAACAAAAGTCAAAATACAAAATCACATACAATTCATTAATAGGTAAAGAATATGTTTTAACTAAAACAATGTGTTACTTATTAAATGTAGATAGGTAATAGGTACCTATTACTTATCTAGGCATAGTAATTTAAATCTTCAAACATGTATAATATGTTTATTGATTTACCTAGTAGTACAAAAACAATAACTCATGTCACAATAAAATGCAGCTGAACACACAATAAATAACATATTCCCATCTAATAAGACTGTATTAAGGTATGGAACGCTCTCTCATGGACTGAAATATTGTTCTTATCATTTTTTTAGGTATATCATACACAAAAACATACTTGAAATGTATTGAAAACAAATACTCAATGTCATTAACAAGCAATATTTTAATAATTCTAATCATAAATTTAGTTAGATTGTCATTAAATTTAATCAAAACTATAAACATCAAAAGACTTTCGTAAAACTATAAAAATTAAAAGCTAAATAAAGATACATTTTCAAACCCTAGATTGACAAAAAATATAGGTACTAGGTAAACAAAATTATTTACTCGGTTAAAGCGGTCTCGGGGTATAGCACTCAGTATTACTGGTTCCATAATAGTAACATCCATAAATGTAACTTCTGGTATATACAAAGCACATACAACGTGAGCCCAGTTCCCATTTTCAGTAGGTTTAAGAGCCCCATCTTTAGATGGGCACAGTTCACATTTCTGAAATGCCACAAGATTTTTTAATCCAAGAAGGAGAATTGTAATCTGTGATATTGTAAATGTCTAGTAATTTAAAACAAACCACTTTAATAGATTTTTCTTTAAACGCTTCACATTTTCTGCAAAGCCATTCTCCTTTTGGCACAGCTCGAATTCCATAACAAGCTGTGGTAAGATTTAACAAATTAAATAATATCCAAAATATGGAAAATTCAACCAAAACTAACAATTAATTTTTAGGTAGATAGGTGACTAGGTTTCAAAAAATAGTTTAAAAATTTTCAATAATGTGAGAACTACTGTGCTGATGACAGTAAACTTACCTTGATGTACAGCAACGTTACAATTAGGCCCATCACAATACACCAAGGGGTTTTCAGTCCATCCCGTGTCATCACAACATACGCTGCATCCACCAAGCATTTCTTTCATATTGATTATTTACTACATATCAAGGGTGTAAAAACAATGTTTTATTAAACAACTGATAATACAATTGGGTAATATTTAAAAAACTAACTTGACACGAAGTACGAACCTTTAATAGCAGGTATCCGAAAACAATAGAAATAATATAACAACAAGTGGTGTTTTAAATGTAATTACTAATCAGTATTCCATTCTTTTCAGTTAAATACACACTAAATCATAAAAAAATTAATTTACAATATCTTAATAATGGATAGGTACCCTGCTGATGTTACTACAAGTCATGATCGATCTAGGATAGAACTCACGCATATTTTTGCTTTTTTTAAATTTAAACTCCTACCTACCTATATTTTAAAGTTTTAAAAATATTGGTGAAAACAAATATTGAAGGAAATTATTAGTTTTATACTTGTAAAACTTTAATGTCAATCATTTTATAGTTACTTGGCAAATACCCAGGAATACCGAAAGTTTTATAACTTTTACACTACTAATTTTCACCGATCTTCATTTTTGCCATCATTTATAAAATATCAAAATAAAGGGGTTTCAAAAAATATGTATACTTACATACGAAAACAAGCGTGGGCTCTAAACTAGATTTAATTCCATAAGTATCATAATTATTTTTCAATGCTATCGATATTTTTAATCACCGACAAAGCGCCAACAGAAATGGATCAGTATAAAAAAACATTGATCCTAAAAAATATCCCATATGTTTTGTCAAAGTACACACTCCAAACTCTACTAGAATATTACACCGAAACAATTTACTGTTAAGTAGGTATCAAAACTGTCAGGTTATGAGAAGTATCAATTTTACACCAAGGTACTCTACGTAAATTATAAATTCAAACTAAAACCGCACGTTCCCATAAAACACTGACACCACGCTAAGAATGAAATATTAATTGGCAGGTTTGAATAGGTGATTTAAATCGTGACCAACTTGTTTAGAAAGCAATTGGCATTTATGCCGATCGTCAACACAACTGTTGACCCAGAGGCGGACTGGCGAGTACGTCTGGTGGGTTCTGTCGCTTGGTCGGTTAAATATTATTGGACTAATATTGAGAGTAACATTTAATGTTTACAAATTCTGGTTCGGAAATGATAAAATATAGGCACGCCATACAGCTGCGTAATAAGTAATAATCAAGATGTTCAATATCTTTAAGTATTTTGGTTTGTCTCTGTACAGATTTATAATTGTTATTGTTTTTTACCTAACCGCGGTAGTCGAATATCTCTATTTATTATTTGTAGAGAACTTTACAAGAAACACATCATGAGGTATTTTTTGTTAGAAATGAAACGTGCGGGTGATGTAATGAAGGGTACTAACTATATCCTCGACGTTTAAAACTTAAGACCAAAATTGTGATTTCTATATAGTCCGCCCCCGAGGGTCTTGTCCGGGGGCAATCCAGTGATCACCGTACGGAGGGCCGGTGCCGCCGACCCGCACCTACACACGGGTTATTACGGTACAGTAATAGTAAATAGTAACTATACAGCGAAACGTTTGAAATGCTCCATCGCCACAAGCCTGTAATTACCAACCGGAAAAAAAAGAGAGAGAAAAAAACGAAATATCGTCACATAAACGAATACGTACTTGGTTTGGTTAGGTCGTACTCGGCGTCCACGGTTCACACGCGGGCACGATCTCGGATGAAAAACGAAAACGACGTGTAAACAACCAAACAGCCGTGCAAATTACAAACGACGACGTTCCAAACACGTTCGGTGCACGAGAACGAGTTTCATCGGAGTTAATTGTTGTTGTCACTTGTCACCGTTATAGTCCGTAATGGCGTAGGTACTTGTTGTTGAACCGCCGTGTGGTAGGAACGAAAAACAAAAATTTCGAGTTACTGCGAACAGCGGGGAAAGCGGAGTTGTTAAACCTATGATATTATTATTGTGATGGTATCAGACATTGTAAAGATAAGGCGCCGAGCAGACGTGACGGGGACAATAATTATTAACTCGAACGGTGATAACGTTCAGCCACAGACACGATTAAAGATAATATAGTATTATCTTTAATCGTGGCTACAGATTAGATAAAACCATTGAACTATATGATAACATATAGTTATAGTTCGATGGACAAATTATGTATATCTTTGGTTCAGCGGGCGAGAACGTTCAGAGGCGGGATGCCAGAGCCACTGACATTATAATATAAATTAAATTTTGTATATTTTGTCGATGACCAGAGGCGTTGAGTTATTTTATCATAGTATACCATGCTATAATGTTATACTATATAGAAACTAGATTAATATGTATTTATTAATTATTATATAAATATATATATTGCACAGCGCATGCGATTCAATAAAAATTATAAAATCATCGAATATCATCATCAACGCGGTCTTAAGTCACTTTTAAATTAAAATTAAATCGTATCAACATTGAATGACCAAAAAACTCTGTGTTAACGACAACAAGTCCGTGCAACATTATGTTTTTACTTGTTATTGCGTCATCGATTATCGAAAAAATCGACCGATTTTATCTTCTCACTTGTCTGGGGGGCCGAACCGACACGACGATTTGCACGCACATTTTGACGTGCGATGTAAAAGCTGATACTATGACGTATTAATTCTTCAGCAAAAAATTTCATTTGAATCTTTAATTGTGTTCTTCAATACCCTACAGTTACCTACTAGGCAACAAATAAGCTGATTTTGGTGGTAAAATTATAATCCTGACCAAGGTCTGATTAAGGAGTTAGTCGCCAGTAGGCTAGGGTTGATTTGGCGCCCTTACTAAGGATCAGGGGAGGGAGTAGGTTTTGTGGCGCCCCCAATTTAACATTAACTGATTGGGGCGTCCTAGGCTGTAGCCTATGGGTTAATTAGGCCCTGATCCCGACCCAAAATATGGTAAAATTAAGTCAGGATCTACTAAATCGTTTTTACAAGGTTCACAGCTCCATTATTCTTTGAGAATAATATCTGACCAGTATAATATTATAATATTAGAGATGATAAAAAGACATAATATGAAACATGTGAACTGGTGGAAAAAAGAAAGTAAATTTACAGAATATGCATAGTATACTTTATTTGTGATGAAAATTAATACTAGTTGAACGATTTGTTATTTGAACTTTTAAGTAAATTTGAGTTTTTTAAAATTTTAAAAAGTAATCCGGCCAGATAAATAATTGAAATCAAATCTCAAAATCATGTGCAACAATAAAATACATACAAAAAACACACAAAACCGTAAATTTTTGTCTTGCGGTATACAATATTTTAATATAAAATGTTTTTCAAATCTAATACAAATATATTTTAAGTACAAAAGTTATGAAAAAAGGAATAAACAACATTCCACATATATAACAATGTATGTAATAAACATAACGTTATTGCAAACATATAAAATAATTTACTAATTTTATACATAATTCTCTAATTCAACAAGAACACAAAACATATTCAACTGTCAAATACACATTAAAACAATTATAAAACATACAAAAATATTAAATATTTAGTTTTTATAAAAATAGCTAACACCATTTATGTAACTTTGTTTTTGAAGTATATAATTTAAGGGAGATTCTAATTAAATACTTACAGTAGTTTTAAAAAAATTATTTCATTTTAATTAGTATTTAACTTCTAGTGTATCACTTTTAATGTAATTTACAACATGTAATAAAATATATATTATATGTATAAACTCAACGTTATTAATAGTGTATTAAGTACAAAGTTAGTAGTGTATTTGACTTGATAGTTATACAAATATGATATATGTAGTTCAATAGCAAATTGATGATATACTTAAATACATAATTTATTAAATAATGTTTCAATATTTCCATTTGCATAACGTAATTTATGACAATTGTTCATTAGACATAAAAAAAATAAAGATTAAAAATAAATTTACAAATTACTACAAAGATAGGATTTAGTAAACATTATTGCACATACAATATAAAATTTATTACTAAGTGTAAATTTTAAGTAAGTGTATTAGATACAGACATATTTACTACTTAGTATTTATGTTTTTTGGCGCCCGAGGGTCAATTTATTTTGACCTGCAAATTTCATTTTTAATAACTGATTAACTACTCTTACTGTCTTTACCTACATTATTACTCTCTAATTTGATACTTCAAAACAATTTTTAAGTCATCACTCTCCTTTATTAAACAAGCATCTCTAAAAATGTAGCACCCTCTGATAGGTGCTACCCAGGGCTATGGCCCCTTTTAAATATGTCTCTGATTAGATAGTAAGAAAATAACTAACTAATAATTATGTTTGTTTAACAAAGTTATAAATTAATTATTTTTTACTAAATCAACATTTTAATGAAAGATACAAAAGTAAAGATTTTGTATTATGATTATCTATACATAATTCATAATACATAAACAAGTTATGTATAAACAAATTCATTTTAATAAATATACATTTATAAAAATTATTGTAGAGGTATTGAACAATTAGGCTAGGTTTATACTAGGTAAGTACCAAGTAAAAATAATAAATTATATAAATATTATAAAATTTGATCAATAACTAAAAATTTATTTAAAAATACTGTCATGGAACTAAAAACTAGAATGCTATTAAATAAAGAGAGCATAATAATCATTAAGATTTAAAACTTTGAGGTATGAGTAACACTAACAATATTTAAAATAAGATTTGGCTTAATTAAGTTTTCAATCAATTGAATGGTGGCATAAATTATAATTTAAAGAAATAATTTATAAATTTCAAATTGTATAAGACATTCAAAAATAACTTGAATGAAAAATTTGTTATGGAAGACGCTGGAAAAATACATACTTACATACAGTATAAATTGTTTAACTCATTATCTATACATCAGTAGTATTATCAGTCAATTAATCCATTTATTCAGACAACCATACATTTCAGACATAAAAAAACTACTTAAAATATTCCTCTATTGCTACTAATTTGAAATTACTATGAAATATCAACAAACTTACTCTTTCTAATAAATACTATAATGTTACAGTAGCAGAGAAAAATAGTTTTATACTAATTTTATTGTGGAAAATAGTGATAGGAAGAGAACACTACTAGTTGACGAACAAAACAAAAAACAATAATCACTACTGTTTAGATAGAGTTATAAAACATTAATAAAATAGCTGATATGATCAGAATTTAATAGGAAAATTTTTAGTAAAAAATATGTTTCTGATAAAATAGAAATTCTTTTTATATTTTGACATACTTATAATAATTATAAATTGAATTTGTAGATGCTCATATTATCATTTTAAAGTATGCCTTTTTAAAATTTTTTTGTTTTAATAATCATCCTAATTTAAATATTGTTTATTTAAATTGGTATTACCTATTATGAAATGTAGTATCTATTTTCCAACTAAAATAAAATAAAACAATCAGCAATCTAGTTTGTGATGGTCTTTGTTTGGCTACTTGGCTACTTTACCATCAAATTAACTCAACCAATATTAATAAGTAATAATAATAATTAGAAAATAACTTATGGTTTATGAATTATGAAATCCCAAGTATCCTTCCAGCGAAGTTTATAAACATCTTTAGATGTTAGTGGTGTGTTTCCATAACTGAAGACGATGAATTTTTTAAATACATACATGACACTTAAAATCCAAACACAAAGACTTAAATGAAAAATAAATCTCACTATCAACTTTGTCCTATAACAAAAAAATAAAAATTAATCAAATAAACATATTTATGGAAATGTATCATTAACATACTTGACAATATTAGCTATGTGTTGAATAAATGCAGCACATAGTAATATTTTAAACACAAGGGCAGGCAAATAATGATGTAAAAACAATGTACGATCAATAAAAAAGTATGGAATATAATGTAAACCATAGCCTATTACTAATACTTCTCCAATAGTTTTGAATTGTTCCCATTCATCTGTAAAATTCCAATAACATTAATTATTTATAGAACACTTTTAATTTTAAATGATTACCAAATGATATATCATAAATTTGTCTTCTTTGTCGTAATATATAGAATACAAAGAATGATATATATAATAATATGCACAAAGTTGATGTATACCAGACAACTATGTTTCCCAATAAATGAATTTGTCCCTATTGAAAACATTTAAAATTTAATCATATATTTAATATAAGGATTGGCATAATAAACTTGATTAACTAACATTATTATGTTCACTTAACCAATAAGCTACTCCTCGAACCATTAGTGGCCAATCAAGTGGTTCACTACTGTACATATGGGAATGGATGTTTTGTGTATTTGGGGAAGAAAACAAAATTTTGTACTGTAATTCCCAAAATCTTTCCCAAAATCCTAGTTTTGTCCCCTTGGTTGGAATCATTTCAGCTGCAACAAGCTCTCTTTCTCTTTCTTTTTCATTTTCACCTATGGTCAGATTTTAAAAACATTTTTACTATATAAATATTTTATTTTATGAAAATAATTACTTTTGGTATAACGATGTTCTTCAACATTCCATACAGTATCATCTTGAGATATTATTTTGTCTGTAACAACTTCATGCTGATTAAATCCCCAATCAGGTAATTGTCTACCACTGAATTTTAACGCTTGAATGGAATTTAAATGAACAAGTATAACCTTAACGAAAAATATTCAAACAATGATTATAATCAAAAACATTTTACTACAAATAACTATGTTAACAAATAAAGAAATATTTAATGTAAAATAATTATATCTAATCCCAAAAATGAAACATGTTTTTAAATCAAAAAGGCTGGTTTTACATAACAGTATATTTTATTTGACAAAACATAATAAGAAATTTATAATGTATCACATAATTGAAAAAAAATAATAACAATAACAATAGTGTTAACACCACACCAACTGATATTACGTACATTAAAACTTTGTTACTAATTACTGGTAAATTAAGTTCAACTAGAGAGAATTAAAACATATTGCAGATAATTTGTGAATACTTATTGAATTTAAAATAGTCATGAATAGTGATGGGACTTATTTAGTTAATTGCTTTCAATAGATAAAGAAACTTAATTTATTAAAAGTTACAATTGGAAGTTAAACAAATGGACAAAAAGATAAAAAATGGTTAATATTAGCAAGTGGCAAATTTCTATGAAAAAAAAAAAAATTTCATAGAAAAAGATATGTATTTGATGTTATGTAATGATACATGCCACATTAATATGGACATCACTTATAGATTACAATAATAGTAGGGTGTCTTAACCTACTAGTAACATATTTGCCAAGTTTGGATTTCATTTTTGATTGTGATATGATTTACAATTTAAAATATTACACAAGTAATATCTGCTAAAAAAACTTTGATTATTCTAACCATTATCTTAAGCTACATTCAATAAAAAATACAGGTTATTTATAAAACTCTAACTTAGCTTTAAACAAAACATGCTGTTTGTAGAAAAAAAAACATGTTTTGTAAAAATTAACTGTCTTTATTAAAGGACTTGTTCCATTTTATATTGTAGTTTGAACACAATACATTACTTGAGTTTATACATGGTAGCTTTATCTGTCTTATTATTATATTATATATCTAGGTTTGTATAAACAAAAGTATATAATTTTTACAATATACCTACCATAAAGTGGTACGAGTACAATGTTGGTCTCTGAAGTTAATTTGGCCATATCATGTTTTTCATGCTTAATTTAAATTTATTAGTATTTATTAAAGAATTTGGTAGGCTAAATATTTTTTATTTTATTTTGTGTATCTCAAAGTAATTTGCACATTCTTTTATATTGAGTTTAAAATTGAATTGAATAATAAATGAAAAATTGATATCAAAAATATTTTTTTTGCCATTTTTATAATAGTGTTTACTAACAGTTGCAAAAAAAAATAGCTATTCAATACACAGTTGATATTCACTATAAACTTTTTTATAAATACTAACTGCACATTATGTCATCTAACAATATCATATTTAAAAAAACATCTAAAGTTGTTTATATTGATTTCTAATGTTGTATTTTTATACTGTTTTTTTTTTATTGTAAATAAGTTCCTTCTTTTTTTTAAAAAACTAATTTAGTGGTTAAGATTTTTCAAAGTTCAATTTGGGTTGGTTACTTAGGTATTTAATAATTTGTATTTCTATCAGTGTATAAATAAGACTTTATTTCGCACGATTCATTTAACTAATAAAAAAGTTGTACCTATACATTGTTTTTTTTTTTTTTTTTAGTAAATACCTTTAAAAAAAAAAACAAATTTAATGGTCAACTTAATATTAAAGAATTTATAAGTTGGTAATGAACCTGGTTAAGGCCAACAAATTACATTTTCTTGATAAAGTTGTCCACTTAAAAAAAAAATTTTTACTTACAAAAAATGAATCAAAACATAAAATTGTGTGTATTATTATTTACTGTAAGCCTTACAGTATATAATTAAATTATAATAAATTAATAAAATTAATTAGTTTTCTCTTTACAGTGCAAGGAGAAAAAAAAATTATGTCTCTAACATAAAAATAAAGAAAAGTTATAAGCAAATATATGTTAAAAATGGCCAACTTATGGTCATTATATGGTAGTTGGTATGACAATCAAGTATCAAGCATTAATCATCATTGAAGTAATAAAAAACTTAAGTAGGTACCTGAGAGTTAATTGCTTGCCAAACATCTCCAAATTGATCTCGGTTAATTATTACAACTTTCCACAAATTTTGGGCAGGCATTGATACATTATAGTCTATGTAACATGATACTTCCTAAGACATTTTCATAGAAAAAATATTAGAAGATTAAAAATAAACTAATTTTTTTTTTTTATGGGGATCGTAATTTTTGGGTGTTGTATCCTTGTATGTAAAAACTTTTGTTCCTTTTATTTGTAAAAACCTTTGTCTACATTATAAGTTAATTTACATTTTGAACAATAATACTTTAACAATATATTTATAAAGTAATTTAGCATTTTAAATATTCTGTTGTACATCTTAAAAAAAACTAATTTGGTTTGACTATCTAAAGTAATAAATTAACAATACCAAATTTATTGAAGTTGTAATAGTTGTTTAAAGAGACATATTATTATTTAGTAACCCATAGATTTATAAATATAGATTGGTAAATGTGTGACAGTGGTAGCATTCATTTTTTAGATTATGAGGCAAAAATGTATTGTTCAAAGTAACTAATAGATAAGTTAACTAAATAATAAAAATTACTTTTTATTATTTGTATAAATTGAAGAAAAAATCAAATTCTTGAATTTTTAGCATTTAATTAGTATTAAAAAGTTCATAATTACACTAAAATGTCTGTAAATAGTCCCAAAAAAGAAAATAGTATTTTTTTAAATAGATATAAAATATACTCTGATCATATCAGATGTATTTTCAGTCTTGAAGTAAAATGAATTCTGTTTTAGCACTGTCACAACTTGTACATTACTGATCAACTGTCAGCAAAACTAGGAAACTAGATATATTTGCACATACATTAACTTCATATTTGAATGATATTAATTATAATTTTAAATGAATAATTAAAACAAATTAAACCTTAATTCTAAAACTAAGATCAAAACCGCCCAACTTAAACTAATATACTCATTTTTATTTGAATTGATTAATAAGACTATAAAATAAATTGAATCATCATACTTGATTCTGTGGTGATACAGGAGCTGCCACATCATGAGAATTTAAAGCACGACTAGTCATTCCATGCACAAGCTGAATAATATCACCATGTTTTATACCATCTGGATTGTTTATATTTTCTACTGCCAGAGTGTTTTTCTCAGGTCTTTTTACAATCCACCAATTATTTACATCCTATAAACAATCAAGATATTTAGAATCAAGAAATAGAAATAGATATAATAGTTAATAAGTAATGAATAATAAAATTGGATATGTATTAATAACCTTAAATGTATAACATGTAACTTGTTGCTGATGAGAACTTCCTCGTTTATCAGCATATTTAATTGGATATAAATGAGTGTGTGAATGAAGCCAACATGTTCTTCCATGTGTATGTCGTAATGTTATTTGTGACCCATGTGAAACTTGTAAAGGTTGACCTTTGGTAATAGATGCAAGACCTCCCTAAATAAAATGAATAACTATAAATACAGTAATCAAATTATAAATTAACTACTAATACCTCAAGACTAGCTTGAAATGCACTTGTCATGACACTATCATGTGGACCCGCTTTATTTAATACTACAAGGTGAATGAAAAATATAGAAAAGTAAATAGCAATTGATATTGAAAACATAATAATTATACGTAATACTGCACATAAGAAAACGGTAAAATCTGAAAGGCGTTGGTCACCTAAATGATTAACCCAGAAATCTCGACAAATAATCCATAAGCTTAAAAGCCAAGAGAGCAGACCAACATACTTGACACTGAAAATAAAACACATTAAAACAATATCATAGAATAATAATTCAAGTAATTGTATTTACCATGTGGCCATAGTGAGACAAATGGATGCAATTGCTAAATAGGTCAATGCAATTGGTGATTTCATATTGAGTCTTTTATATTTTAACACAAATAATAAACCACATAATGCAAAGAATATTAGTATTGACTCCATTAAAATAAATCGAGATTGAGTCAGTAAAGTGTTTTCTAAAAAATGCATTTTATTCACATTGAGTAGTAGGTAAAAATATAATTTAAGAAAATAATTACCACATAGAAGCAAGAAAGCAGCAAGAGCTGCACACCAATGTCGACACCCAAGTTCCAGCATTATTTGGTATGCAACTGGAATAATTAAACTACCACATAATGCTGGTACAAAACGTAATCCAAACAGAGGGATATCATCAGTAAACTCGCTACCAATTCTTTCAAATTTAAACTGACCTAAATCAATACATAAAAATCAGTTATTACTTTGAATATTAATACAGCTAGAATGTACTTTAGCAAAGTGTTAACAAAAATATTTTATTTAAATATTTGTATAAATAAAATGATTTTTTATTTACATGTTACCTCGCAAGTTACTACTGATTTTAATAAAAATAAAAATTTACTACTGTAGTTCACATACCTTCATAACTACATAAGTATGCTATAGCTGCTATTAACTGCTTCCCTAATGGTGGATGTGTGTCAAAGAAAAATGTTCGTTTCATGTATAAACTAACATATTTCCCATGATGTAGCTCGTCAAATCTATAGTAAATTATGAAAAATCCAATATACACATCATATATACAGGATAAATTGCATTTAAATAGTTAAATTTGGATTAACATATTAAATAAAATGTATACACAAACAAATTACAATAAACTTACACAACATTATTAGGTTGATTAAGTTTAAAAAATCTGGATGACAAAGCTGACAAAAACAATATAACTGCCAGAACATTAATTTCAATACTAATTTTGAAATAATTAAATAAATCATGGTTTTGTTCGGTGATTAACTTTTGTTCGTTAGTTTTATGATGCTCATATTCAACTTCTTTTTCCTAGATAAATAACAAAACATTATTTTAAATATAGGACAATTACAGTACAAGTACATATCTAAATACAATAAATAACAATATAAAATTAAAATTCAATAATAGTTAGTTCCTTTTATTTTTTAAATTAAATATTGTAACAAATAAAATACTAAGGATGAGAGCTGCTATTTTTCTTAAAGTTATTTAAATTTTACAGTTTAAGATATTACTACGTTATATTAAATAAGACAATACCTATTTATTAAAAAAAAACCATGAGTAATAATGATAAGATTTAAGAAAAAAAAGCTTAGTTTTGTGTGTCAAGCTTGAATATACAGCAGTATCTAAAACTAATATGGGTAGGTGGTATAAAAAAACATGTGTAGGTATATATAGGTATATATTATAACAACTCTTAGAGTTTAGTACTGATGATGATAAGATTGTTATTGAAATACGTAAATAAAAGTTAATTTTCTACAGCAGGGTGATTTTCTAAATTTAACTTTTAATAAAGTTAAATTTGTTTAAAACATTAAGAATAAATATTTTAATAGTCCATCATAACTAAAAAATCATAATTAAGTAGTTATTGTGATCAAATAAGTTAATTTGTGAAAACACTAGGTAAATGCCAAATGTTTGTTTTTAATTAATTTCATAATCTATCTTTAAACATATTATATATATTTAAAAAATATCAAACCAAGAGTTTTGGAGATTCTAGTTTGAGCTTCAATTACATTTGAAACTTAAATGAAAATAGGAAAAATGCAGGTACAATACCTACATAACTATTTTTTTTTAACCGACAACAAGGGAGCCTATCAATCAACAGATGGAATTTATAATTAATGAGAGACAACACATTTCAAAGAAGAGTCTCTTTTTTATTTTATACATAATAGAATACTATCAAACCGAATTTAAACAGAAAACAAAAATTAGGTAGTAGTACGTCAATAACGTCAGTCATTTGACTAGTTTTAGAATCACAAACAAACCTGTTTAACGACGTTCTCGACTTTGTTCTTTTTGATCTGTTTTTTGGGCTTAGATTTCCCTGCCCTTTTGTCGATCGGCTTTTCCATCACTTACGTGTTAATTTGTTCTTGGCAAGCGACGACGACGGCGAGTGCGATGCATTTAAGAGGGACACATTTCATGAACCAATAATAACGTTTTGGCTATAAACTCGTCCGTTTTCAAAGCACAATTTGATCATTACCGACACGGTAAAAACGGAAGAAGTAGTCGGACGAATCTTTTGTGCCCTGAGGCAAGCATCTTGGTATTTTGCTGACATGTCCCGAGCAGCGATTGATAATCAGCATCTACAAGAAAAATGATAAGAAGAATCTTTAATTTTTTTTTTATAATACAACAACCAAGGTGGATCCACCTATAGATCAAACTTGACAACAACGATCAAGATAGATAAGAAGACTTCTCATCTGTCTCAATGACAACAATTACTGTTATTTTTGAAGATAACAAATGATTCGATCTTAATTAGTCTTGAAAATACTCTTTACCAAGATGGATCCACCTAGCTCTTTACTATTAAATTTTGTTAAATCTTATTATCTCTTATTTAATCGTTATTAACAAGGATTGAGTGGTTTGAATCACGATTAAAGATATTTTAATAATCTAATATCTATAATCGTGGTTTGAATTTATAGAATTTCTTTATACGACGTCTATATGACACGGTTGTAGGTTGTATCACAGACTATAGGAATATTTTTATTTATTTTTATATTATTATTTTATTCCTATAGTCTGTGGTTGTATCTACAATCGTTGTATACGGTTTGAACCACGATATAAATATGTAATATCTGTGAACCCTAGCATACGAATAATGCTATACAATATTATATACCCTTAAACGTACGAATACCTAACCTG
This sequence comes from Hormaphis cornu, assembly GCA_017140985.1. Lineage (NCBI taxonomy): Eukaryota > Metazoa > Arthropoda > Insecta > Hemiptera > Hormaphididae > Hormaphis > Hormaphis cornu. Next base: position 16,208,415 of record CM029361.1, read on the forward strand.
TACCTATAGCTCCCACAGCACGGTCACAATATAGAAATTGAATAGAAATTATTTTCTACATTGGGGCACGGTATAGATACGGTTATTTTCTATGACCGACGACTGTACCCATAGTTAAAATCACGGTCTTAGAAGATAACCGTGTCTATACCGTGCCACGATGTAGAAAATCATTTCTTTTCAATTTCTACATTGTGACCGTGGTTTAAATATTTAAAACTTTAAGACATAACTGATAGTCAGTGTTATCTTGAAGATAGCTAACTGCATTAATATATTCTGTGCTAACTGTTAAACTAGAAATTGAGAAAGTACAAGCCTACATTTTTTTGTAATTTGTTTTGCCGTGAACCTAACCTAACAAGTTGGAGTTCAAAAACATTCCACTTTCCAGTCATCACAGGCCACAGCTATTTGTTATTCGTGGTTATTCATTATTTACGAGTTTCGGTTCCATTTTTCTGAAAATTTTGGAACAGGAATTTTGCGCATCGGGACGCCTCGTCGTTTTCACTGTAAGTACTGAGACTGGAGTCTGGAGACCATTACAAAGATTTTGAGTTACCGACTTGACGTGTTGAATTATTTGTTAGGTATTATTTGGTATATTGCGGAGATATTGAGTGTTTGTACTAACAAATGTTGTCTCTCTTCTCGGAGACAAATTTTTGTAGTTAAACAAAAGATACTGCCTGTTTATACTTTGGGTCGCTGCTTAATTTGTATTAGTTTATTACTAGGTAGTGCAGGAGTGTTAGTCAGTCAGTGGTGTGTGGTGAAGTGTCGGTCTTAGAGAATTCAAATTTTGCCTAATATTTTAATACATAATTCGAATTTTGAATACCTAAATTATTTTTTATGTTTTTACCTGCCTATATATATATATATAGGCATATACCTATTACTTAGATGTATATTTTTTTGTATTTTACAACTGGCTCTTAAAATTGTACTTAATCCTTGTGTTAATCTTACATCTGTTTTTATAAATAATTTTGAAATAGGTAATATATTATTTTGTTTGGAAGCAAAACATTGGTTTATCTATTAAATACGTGTGCCCCTAAAAACCTGAGAGTTGACCCTGTACTGCCAAATGCCAACTGCTATGGTTACAATGCAATTTGCTCCAGGGTATAATATAAGGCGCTGGTGATTGTTGTTTGCGATGTTAAGAAAAAGTTTGCGCTGTTAGTATTTTTTTTTTTTTATTTCCTAATTACAAAACTGTTTAAAACAGTAGCAAAACTAGTAAATCAGCAAAAATCAAATTCACAATATCAAATCCATTTAATTTACTAATTTGTTTTGTTTTGTTTTTTTTGTCTAAAAACTATTATTATAAATAGGTAAGTTTTAATTTAATTAAGTTAGTAAATAATCATAATGCACACTACTTTCATCACTTGTCAGGATGAAACTCAAATTTTAAACACCTCTGTCTACTGTATATTAATAAATACATAAATAAATCCCTTTATCCGATATATATCTTAAGACCTATATATTATAGACACATAAAAAATCATAGGGTTTACCGTTTATGCTAAAAAAATAACGCTAAAATATTATTCTTCAGGGAATAAAAACAAGAATGATATAGCAAGTCATTTTTTATTTAAATCTTTTACCCAAAATTTTATGATTTTCAAACTGAAATCTGAATGAGAACTTGGGAGTTCTCATTCAGAATTATTAAATTTTAAAAGAGGTTAAATTGCATTGTAGAAAGCTCTTAAATAAATTTGCTTCATACATAAAGCCGTGGACTAATTTATAAAATGTATACTTTATTAAAATAAATAAATAACAAAAAAAAAAACCAAAAACAATGATTTTTGGTAGCTGAAACAGTTTTAGAAGCAAACGAGTTGGCATTTAGAAACAGTGTTGATCAACCAACAATGGAATACATTTTAATTTTGAACAAATATTTCATCATACTTTGCAGATGAAGCCAATTTAAATTTTGAGATTAAAGAAAAATTATGGACTTTGATTAAATAATAAATAGAAGGTTATTATAGAAGGAGGGTTGACAAAAATCTTTATTATAGTAAACCAATATTAGTGTATGTTAGTATAAAACACCAATTTGTGTTGTGTTCTGGAAGTAAACCAAATTTTCCATTTAATTCAAAACGTAGAATCAAGAAATAATGTGTAAATAATAATGAAGTAAATTACCTACCTAAAAAATTAAAGTAACAAATATGTAGGCCTTGTGATTAAAAAATGTCATGGTTCATTCACTTATGATTAACATCCAACTTATGTCAAAAATAATTAACCACCAACTATCATTTGCTAAAATTAAAAATTGTATTTCTAATATTTTAAATGCTTTTTTAGTATGTTAAGTATATATGATAATATATTTTTTATTTTTACGTATGTATTCTTATAGGAGTTGTAATCAAAAAACATTCAGTCATGGAAAATGATGATGAATTTGCAGGATATCAGGAACTACCATCTGAAGTAGAAGATTTACTGAAAAAAGCTTTCAGAGAAATAGTAGACAATAAAGTCTGATATTGTTTTACAATAGATAATACTGTATCTGATAGCACAAATGAATCTTATAACGCATCATATAACCTAAACGAATTAACTGAATTCATTAACTATGATGTATTGGGAGAAGAAGGTGATAATATTAAACCTTTTCACAGTCTTGTAACAAAGAATAATTGCCAAGACCTGTTGGGTGATGGAAAAGTTAGAAAAATATTATTGGATCCTGGTGAGTACAATAGAAAACCAAATTGTAACATTAAAGTTATTTATATTTCGACAAAAATTTCCTTATTCATAGTTCCATTGATTAAATACAGGATGGAGCGTGGTTATTTCTTTATTTGAAACTCTCGCAACTGAGCGGCTATTAATAGTAGAGCGTTGGTTTATGGCTTGTTCGAAAGCACATTATCTAAGGTTTTTGTTATGACTAGTTCAGTGTCAACAATGCGGTGGACAAAGCAAGAGCGCACGTTCGCAGTGGAGGCCTACTTTTCTTTCAGCCGTTCGATCATTGCAACTCAGCGTGCTTTTAGAAACCATTTCAATATCGTACCTGCAGGTTGTGTGCCTGATCGGAAATCGATTTGTTTGTGGGTGGATACGTTTAGGGATACCGGTAGTGTGCAGAAGAAACATAATGGACCTTCCAGAACCGTCAGGACTTGCGTGAACACTTCCCTGAACAGCTCATCTCTCTTAGAGGCAATCTTCAGTGGCCATTACATTCGCTAGATTTAGCCCAATGTGATTTTTTCCTGTGGGGATACCTTAAATCGTTGGTATACACGAATATTTGTGCTGCTATTGCCGACATAAGCATAGATATGCTGGAAAAGTGGATAACAATTTAAAATCCGATTATCTCAGTGCATTGACAAGAACAATGACCTCCTTCGAGATGTCGTTTTTAAAACCAAATAAAATAAAACATTAAATGTACCCCTATACACATAAAAAATAATTAAATCAATATTGCCAATACTTTTTGTATTATGATTTTTTAAAATAAGGAAGTAACGACGCCCCACCCTGTATTCTATTAATAGGTAATAAATTAAAAGCATAATATTTATAATTAATTGTTTTAGCTACATAGGTATGTGATGTAATAATTAATTTTGATCATCATTATTTGCCGGAGTGTACTTTACTTGGGGGCAAGGGCAAATGTATGCATTTTTATATCATATAAAAAATATTTCACCTGCCAAATTATATATATATATGTATGTATGTTGTAAATTGTAGTCTAAAGGGGGTGATTTCCCTTGTCACCACCTAAAATATGCCCTTGGCCATGTGTTTCAATATCACATTGTTGTAATAAATTATACCCAGTACTATAATAGTTAATGATATGTTCTATTACAGGAATTGGACAAGTTATACCAGAAGACAGCATAGTAATGGTATATTATATTGGTTATGTAGAAAACATTACGGAACCCTTTGATGTTTCTTATCTCCAAGACAAACGACCAAAACTTTTTGCATTGGATCAAGGTGAATTGATACCAGGATTGGAAATTGGTATACGAACTATGAAAACTGGGGAACATGCAAGATTCCTTATAGATCCAGAATTTGCATATAAAAAAATTGGTTGTCCACCTCGTATTCCCCCTAATGCTCATGTTCTTTTTGACGTTCATCTTGTCAGATATTTTTCAGCAGAAAGTTACTGATTATTTAAAGAAGACACCTTGCGATCCCCAAAGGTTCAGTAAAGTTCTTAATGATGCAAAATCACTACAAAATAAAGGCAATGAACAATTTAAGCTCAAATGTTTTGCAAATGCTATTTCTATGTATGAGAGAGGTGTGGAACTATTGTATATAGTTGGTTGCAAAAATGAAAATGAAGAAACAGAAATGATGTCAACCTTGAACAAATTGTACTCAAATTTATGCATTTGCTTTATGAAACTGTGTGCCTTCTATAAAGTTTGCCGCATGGGCAAAGAAGCAATGAAGTATTCGGACAAATTTTCTAAACATAATGCAAAGATATTTTATAATTGGGGTAAGGCGTTGCGTCTGTTGAAAAATTTTTCTGAAGCAGAACACAAACTTGAAAAATCTTTAAAACTTAAACCTCACGATGATCAAATACAGAATGAACTTAAGAAATTAGAAAAAGATAGAAAATTCAACAGTAATGTTGAGTTGTTTTTTTCTAATGGTGGTGGTGATTCTGTTGAAGAAAATCAATGTTTACCACCTGCATTTTGGGAAGTATTTGACGTAAATTTAGCTGAATTTGTTGACAGTGATGATGACATATTAACTGTTATTCTGAATAAAAATCCTGAAGACATAGAAATGGCAAAACGTAAAGCAAGTTTGGTAAATTTACAAGTCCTCTTCATTACCAAAGCTAATAACGAAACAGATTGTATTGCATTAACAAAAATATAAGAATATGACTTTTAATGATTAATAAGAAATCAATCAAATAAAAATTTCTCAAAAATCATGACTGCATAAGTTATTTTTTTTATCAGCTAATTGCTACTTTAATGAGTGTTGTAAGTTCCTTATGTACCCCATAAAACTTGTAAAATTATCTCTGCCGGTAAATTAACAATTGGTTTTTGATTTTTAATTATTTTATAAACCATTCTAAATACTTTTTCAGTAGTTACAAATTTTGCCCTGTGAATCTCCTCAATACCCTTTTCTGTATGTTTTTGTTTTCAAATTGCTGTAAAATATCTGTTACTTTAATATGGCCCTCTGAATTTTTGTGTTAATGAAATTTATTTTGTAAACTAGACAATTGGGAGTCTTAAGATTTTCTATTTGATTCTATTGAACACCCTTTCTTAGAAATACGTAATTTTTTTCTCTCCATATAATCTTAATTGCATTTTTATTTTTTTAAATATCACAAAACCTAATTTGTATTTTCTACAATTAACCAATTATATGATGATTTTAAATTGTCGACTTTAGTTTCAGCAAGTTGGGATATTATGTACACAACAATCTGCAGTGTTTGGAAGGATTCATAAAGAGTGAATTCAATTTCTAAAAAAAAAAACTATTTTCTTGTTTCTTTGTTCCTTTTTTCCTGGATATTTATGTGGTGAACTTTCAAATAAAAGTTTAAAAATTTTAAATTCATAAATTAATGATTCCTGCGGAATTAGATAGAGGTTTTCAAGTTTACTGAAAAAAACATTAAACTAATCTATATTAACTAAAAAAAAACTATGACAAAATACCAAAGCCAATTAATATTGGTGTTATATACCAAATATTTATCGTGAATCCAAACACTATTAAACTATCAGTTGTATAGTAGTATATAATTAGTAGCATGTTAGCTGTTGTGATTTTTTATTTAATGTATAAAAAAAATGTATTTAACAATTACATCCATCAATCTATGGCGGTTTTATTTGTTCATGGATCTATCTGCTAATCTTTTTCTTTGTGAATTTTTGATGTTTTTATATTCACTTTGAAAATAAAAATAGTTACATAATTTAAGTAGACTGATAGACAACTATTATCAAGTATCCGTTTGCTATGTAAGTAAGGTAATTTTTTTATTCATTCATTTCTGCAAAACTGTAGGTTATATAAAACTCACTTCTGTTTTTGTTGGTTATTATTAGTATACTAGGTATTAAACTTGTATTTTACCCAGAATGACTAATGTAATATGAAAAACTTTAAATAGATATTAGTTGAAAAAGGTAACTAAAAATTCGGTTTAATGCCATTATCCATTATTTGAGGTATCCAACCTCGGACGACTGGTGTTTTTAGTGGGTTTAATAAAGGTACATAAAATTTAATGTGAATATTGAAAAGCTCTGAAATCATGACATAGTTATGTACATACAAAAAGTATTTTAAGTGCATACAAATTAAATTAAAAGTTCCTTTAGGCTGTAGTTTAACTCAATAGGTCCTAAAAATTAATTACAACATTAACTTTAATTAGTTTTAAAGGAATGAAAAATAAACTAGTTCGTTTTTTTAAGGAATGGCAAAAGAACAAATTCTTTTTTTAAAAAGAAAATAAGTAAAAACAGAACAAATTCCATTATTTGCGCAGTAAGGAACTTAGAAATGAACTTATTTTTTTTTTTTAAGAAACATACCATACACTGACAATCGGAAAATTCAGTATTTTTGACGACCTAGTTAGGTTAAAACTTTTTCAGTTTGTGAGGAAATGAATATAGATTATAAGACTATGATTTGATGTGTTTTGTGATTAAGAATTAATTTTTTCTTTTATGGGTACTCCAGAACCTAACTAAAAAAAAAAAAAGTTTTGCAAGAAAAATGATTTAATTTTTAATATTTTTGAAATCCGATTTCTTTAGCTTGTAGAAAAGAACTTTTTTTTATCATTTTCACTTGAAATATTGTTATCAAATATCGGTTATTATTATTACCACAGATAACTGGAGTTATCTTATTACTATTGTATTATATATTGTTATCTACAATCCGTGTACGAAAACCAGCAGTAAAGATAAAAACTAAAAAATCTCAGGCGACTTCCTCCAAATTTCAGCGTCCGACGATGGGCGGTTCGGAGTTTTGGACTTCGAAGGAAAGTTTTCAAATTTTGAAACCCAGTATACGTTACTGTTAAGTTACAGAACAATCGTTTAACTCTTTCGAACAAACACGTTTACAGTTCTTGATGGTGATTTTTAAAATACTAAAATAATATTCCACTTGAATTTGTTCACAGTTGAACGTTTTTAAAGCTGATTTTCATTCGAAACACTTCAAATCAAAATTGTTTTTGAGGGATTCCCATCATAATGTGCAGACAGTTCTTTCTTTGGTAGGTAGGTGGGTCATTATGTCAACAATTAGTTCGCCAACCGTGCAAAAAAGAGTGATCTTTTTCCCTAAAACACTGTTGGGAACGAACAGGATTGAACTGTCAGGATTTACAGAGTTTTTGATAAACGTCAGTTATTATTTTGTACTTCCGAGTTATGTTAGAAGTGCATACTCTGGGTGTCAAGTAAAACCTATTGGCCATTTTACAAGAAGTGATTGTAGATCTTGTATTGAACACAGTGTTACAAATGTTTTGTGCATAACCGATATAAACGGAACTTTAACTGTGAACCTGTTACCAAGACAGTTGGACAATTTTATGCTAGTCATGTATGACCCATCAAAACTGTATGATTATGGGACTTTGCTCAAGTACAAGAGTGACACACAGAAATTAATTTGTTTTGAAACGTTGTCAAAATGGTTGTCTAGCACTAGTAATGTTCAGGCACAAAGTTTTTCCAAAGAAATTATAGTGTTTCAAAAGTTTTTTAAATATTCGTTGATTGCACTTAATGTACTAATAAATAGTTTTGAATCAAATTTCGTAAAGTTGACAATATTACGTCTGACGCTGTTCAAGCACATATTGGCTGTGATGAAAAATTATGCATGGCTCCTGGAGAATCTTATAGAAAATAAACACATTTTTTCAAAAGCAAAATCAGTCAATTATTTTATATCATGTATTTTTGATGCAGTTTTTGGAATTACAGCATTATATTTACTTAATTCCACGTTTTCATCGTCAAATGAATTGTTCTCATTCATCTCTAATATTTCACATGTACATATGATTTAATTATGTTTATATATTTATTGTAAGTTGAAATCACAATTTTTATTTTATTTTATAGCAGGTAATTAATGTGCTTCAGGGTACATTACAATGGCTAATGGGCAGTCCAGCAGGATTAAAACTTAATGATCCCCTTAACAGTCTACTTGGAACATGTTTTCTATATTTAGTAAATTTATGGTGGTCATTTTTAGGTAAGTTAATTGGTATTTAGTTTAATGTAATAGTATATTGCAATTAAATTTAAATAGCTCACAGTTGTATACTCTTTTGTAATTTGTGTTAGGTAGGTAATTTAAAAACCATTTAAAAACTTTCATTTGTTTTGAAGGTAAGTTGTATTGAATTAGAAATGTCGACAATATTAAATTATCACGGTTAATTTCAAAGTAACAAATAAATAATAATCAATACTGATTTAGAACAATGTTTTACTCAAAAATTTGAGTACAAAATACTTTGTATAAGACAAATTAATCACAATTTTAAGTCGATACAAATAAGATTCAAAGATGTAGATTATATCTTAGGTTGTGTACTTGGGTAGATTGAAGAAAAAGATTAGCTGTACTTAATGTGGTTTACTAATATCTTGTGTATTATACTGAGCATTTTCAAAACCTTTTATATTCTTTTAGAATTTATAGTGATATTTTTAAAGTTAAAAATAGTACTTCTACTTCTTAGATATATTTATTATTTTTTTAAATACAACTTTAAAAGTGGGATCTGTTTTGCTTTGATTCAAAAGTATGTAGCTACCTACTAATATTTATATAATATATATGTATAGGTACTATGTATATAATGTATACTGTATACCTATGCATAATGATATATATTTATTATTATTATTGTGTTTTTTAATTTTTTGTTACCATTTTTCAGTTATTTGTCGTCCATTTTTAGAGTTTATATTTCAAGTTTATGTGTTTATTGGCGTTTTTGGAATATCTTACCAAATAGCAATATTAGAAGACGTTTTAGCAATTGTTAGTTTTCATGTATATTGCATTTATGTATACGCAGCTTGGTAAGATGTATTTTAATTATCCATGTTAATGAAATAAGTTGTTTAAAATATAACATAAAAATTCAGTTAAAAATTGCATTGTTTTAAACTTTATTATTGAGTTAAAATTTCATATCTCAAGGAACGAATATGTAAGAGGTTATATTGGTGTTGCATCAGTAATGAATAAGATGAGAAAAAATAGACTGAGATGGTTTGACCATGTGATGTGGAGAGAGGAAACTGAAGCAGTAAGAATGGTTATGAATGTGTTCTTATTCAAACGTTGATAGAAAAAAAGTAGAGGAAGACTAAAGAAGAGATGGATGGAAACAATTGGAAATGATTTGAGGGTTGTTAAAGTGTGTGTAGGGGATTTTAATGATTGCATCAAGTGGAGGTATATGACAAATGTGGCCGACATCAAATAGTTGGTAGGAGGGTAAAGATGAAGAAGAAGTAAAATATTTATTTAAATAATCAAAAGTGTTAACAAATTTATAGTTCAAACAAAAAATATGTCGTTAAGATATTAAGATATTAGAAATTATAAAAAAAAAAAAAATTAAAAACGTAGGTAATTAGTTTATTATGTTATACTCGATGGTTTACTTAAGTTTAGTTAACAGTGTCAGTTAAAAAAACACTTTCAATCAACCAAGTATTTAAGAAATACCTACCAGTTAAAATTGTGTTTTAACAGTGTTCACTAAGTCAAGTGCAATAGTTTATTTGAATGGAAAAAAAAATACTACAGAAATGGTCAACTACCTATTATTATATTTGTAGTGTGTAATAGATTAGTTTTGTTAGTAAGTGGTTTGAATAATTATAATTATACTACATTTTGTTTTAGTTTTTATCTTCTTATTTAATTCTAAAATTTCTGGATTTTAATTATGTTTTAAACTAGTTACTAAAACAATTTGAAGTGTTTTCAATCATTAAGTTATTGGTTCTACAAATAAATTTATATTAGCAGTTAATCAATAGTATTTAACTATTTGTATCACAGTATAATATACTGAACTATGTACTATGGTTTTTATGCACCTAGGTACCTACTTGTATTATTTAAGTATTTATAACACTAATTTTTACACTTACACATTTTTGTGTAGATGGTATGGCTGTTATTATCATTTATTTTTATGTTTACAATGTGTGTATCTGTTTTTAACAGGTTATATAACTTACAAAGGAAAAGTCTTATGATATTGGCAAAGCTTTTTGTGGGCAAGAGTTGCAATCCACAGCCAGGAAGAACTACACCATATACAACACAACAGCTATACGTTGGAACTATATCGTTTGCAATATTGTTGTTTCTATTGCCAACCACTTTGATCTACTACATTGTATTTGTAGTTGTACGTAAAATACAGTAGTGTAACCAATATTATATTATTGAGACTGGAGAAGAGTGAAATTTGTCACAACATAAACCAAATAAGTAGTACCTAGCTAAGAAAAATGACACTACAGTAAAATGTTGAATATGCATTTGCCTCTTTTTTTGTGAACATTTAAATTATATTATAATTATTATTTATAATATATATTAATAATAAATTATATTATTAATAATAAATTATATTATTAATAATATAATTATTTAAATTATATTATTAATTTATAATATATAAATTGTACAGATTTTTTACCAAAAATTAAAACTAGGAATATTGACAGAAAAGACTAGGTTGCGTTTGAAATTATATTAGTTTGAATGAAATCATAATTTGCAATTTATTGGATTTATACAATTTCATTAATTTCCTTTTTTTGTTTCAATTGTTTTATTTTACAGATCAAACATGTTCTTAATTTTATATATATTTGTTGGTAGTGATTAAATTTAAGAAATCTAAACAAATTTAAAACATTTAACAATAATTCAAACAGAAGCAATTGTAAATTAGAATCTGTGGTATTTTAAAACCATTCTGGTTTTAATTAGAATTAAATGCCTAAATTCATAACTTATAAAAATGTATAAAAACAAATAAAGTTAATCATAAAAATCCGGAATCACTCTAGGTCTCGTGAATAGTTTGATGGAGTTGTGACTGTGTATTGGCTGGGACACTAAGTTTGAAGTTGTGGTTCAAACATAATATTTAATGTCTGAAAGCAATGATAAATTATTGCCTTTAAAAAAACAATTCTGAGCAAGCTAATTTATCTAGTAAAACGTCCTGGTAAAAACCAAATTTAACAAAATAAAAATTACACTGTTTTATCAATAAGTATTTTCTTACACTTTCAAAATGTACCAGGCAGAATTTTTTGAAGTTTCAGAGAATGAATTTTATTTTACAAAATATATTTAATTTTCAAATATTAAAAAAACAAATTAGCCTAATTTTTAAAACTAATAAGTTAAAAGTATGAGAAATTTTCAAATATTTTCCAACTCTTTAAGACTAAAAAAAAGTTTTAAAGTTCTATATTTAGCTCAAAAATTTTCGAAATCTCTTAAAACATGTACCAAACCTGTATCTTTCTCAAATCTTTATTTTAGAAGTTTTAACCAATAAACTAAATATTATTTATTTTTACTTTTTATATCAAAAAAACATGTTAGCCGTAATATTTAATGTTTTTACTTAGTTTTTTTTATTGTAACTTTTTCAAATTTGAACTCTGTAATTTAAGTCCCCTTAAAGTACCACCCCAGTCCATTGACCTGTCAGAAAAGTTACTTTTCTTAGTTAGACTTTAAAAAACTGAGTAATTTTACTACCCTAAAAAGTGTTCACAGAGAAGAAAAAAAAAACATCTTTGTAAAAACTCAACAATGCAAATTTCAACAATTTAAGAGAAAGTTTATTTTATTGAGTTATTCATTTTTTTTTAAATCTGTGATCTCACTAAAAGTTTTTGAAGCAGAAATTTGATTATTTTTATTAATTATTGTCAAATGCTATGTGGCCCTGGCCTGGAGCTTTACCTAATTTTGTCAGCAGAAAAGATAATTTACAGTTACTCTTAAATGCTTATTCCTTAACCAGTGCTTGATTTTTGAGGAGGTGCATGGAGGATAGAGTCTTTTCTTTTTGAAAATATTTTAGTATACCTCTTCTAATTTAGTGTACCCTCAATGGTCTAGTATAGACACATCAATAAAAGACATTTTTTTTCAACTGTTCTCTAATAATTTTCTTCCAAGTCAAGCTCTGTTTGTAACTTTTTAATTGATAAAACAAGATTATTCTTAAGATAAAATCATATTATATGTTAACATGCTAATGTCTTCTAAGTATAACTTAATCTAAAGTTTCACTTACATATTTTATAGATGCGAACTATAATGGTGATGACTCGGGGTATACTGATTCGAATGAGGTATGTTCTTCAAGTACTTCCTGTGTACACAACATTGATGTGGTTTGTCAAGCCAAGCAGTTCTCCTGGTGTGTAATAATTATATATGTTTATCTTTTTTGTAGGGTAGAAGCAAAAGTCAGGAAGCATAACGTTTTTATTATTTAAGTTTTATAAATTGTAGTATTCTATTCATATTCAATAAAAATTAAATATTTAGATAAAATTTAATAAAAGTATACTTTTCTTAACATTTGAAAGTTAAAAAATATCTCTTGCTTCAGACCCTGATAACTTGAATTTATTCTAAAGGAGGCATTAACTTAATTTGAATGAAGTATTTGTTGGACAAGTATGTTTCCAACAAATTTTTAAATGCATTATTACTTGTTGTCGTTTAAATTTTATAAATGATATATTAACTATATGACATTAATTAATCATAAATATAAATCTTAAATCAAAATAATGTATTTATATATCTCAATTCCCAAAAGTTACTAATATTGTAAATTGTTAAGACTTATAGTAAATGTTTTATGAGAATCCTTGTTTTTAAATATTGTTTGTACATAATACTTTTAATTATCTATTAATTTTGCAATTTGAGTTAATGTTACTAATATTTTTATTAGGTATAATAAAAATGAACATAGTCAACAACGTCAACTCAAGCACCGTTGTACTAAACACAACAGTAGTAGCTGACTCATGGTGGGCTACTGTTAAACATTACCTTCCAGAGTCTGTTGAAAGGCCTCCAGCAGTGTCTTGGTTGACATTGACAAAACGGGTGTGCACGGGAAAAATATTGTATCCAATTTGACGTCGAAAAATATTATTGAGCTACACCAGAATAGAAATTGTTTGGTATTGATTACCTCAAATATTTATTTGATATTAAGTTGACTATGAAAGTTTGTCGTATTTGTATTATATGTATAACTGTGCCCATTATTTATGTTTAGTTTAATTACCTATAACATTGTTCATATATCGATCAAAAGTGTGTATTATTTTAATTTTTAATTTATATTTTGTAGCTCATAAAGAGTGAGTAAATGTGCGACTATAAATCATTAAAATAATTATTGCTAACCTCTTAATCATTTTTGGCTGATAAATTAGAAATTTATTAACTTAATAGTTTTTTTTTGTTTTACATCATCACCCAATTAACTTATAACTATAAACATATTAACAATGTTTGAGTAGTAGTTGCGAGTTTTTTTGTGTACTTTATTTTATATTTCATCATAATGGCATACAATTTATACATGTTTTTTTTTTTTTTTTTACAATGATAATAATATATTGTCAAATATGTTGTATTAATAAAATAAATAAAAAATGTATTTGATTAGTCTATCACAAAAGTCTACATTAATATCAAATCAAAATTAAAATGGAATGTATAAATTATAATAATATGATAACGTATCAACCATACACATATCCACAACATTGGCATTGAGCTAAAAAGTTTAGTGTTCATTTCATAACATTGAAATATATATAAAGTTAAATAATAACAAATAACATTTAGACAACATAATTATTGAGCGTACAGAAGTTAATGTTTATCTTAGTAGCTACCTATTTACTAAATTAGAATAAAAGGCAAGATTATTAGTATTAATAACCTATGGTGATAAACATGATGAACTAATTTTAATTATTCATTTGGAACTCTTACAACGAATTTACAATAAAAAATATCATAGAGAAAAACAGTTAGTAAATCAATACAATGGAGTAGTAAGAAGATCCAAACAGTACGTAAATTACAAATTTAAATTAGATTAACATTGTGATTTGTCGACCGAATAAGAACTTCTGAACTGATTTTTGAAGTATGATTATTGCAGTTTATAGTTATAACAATACGGTTTTGATCAAGAACAATAGTTGATGTATTGATTAGATCAACAAATACAAATTTTCTAATGCTATACAATATTTTATAATATATATTTATAATTAGTTTGTAATACGTATTTTTTTACAGTCGTATGTATATAATCTATATACAAATAAAATTTACGTAATATGGATATAACAAATTATATACATATATAACAATTTAATAGTTTAACAATTGGAAATAAAATATACACTAGGTGCTTAACATCACATATAATTTGACTAAAATATACAATACATTTTGATTAAATTGTGTAAGAAATACAAATTTTGTTGTAAATGTACAAACTATTTATAAATTTAAGTAATAAAATCGTTAAAAATAAATGTTTGGTAAATGAAAGATATTTATTTTTATAATTAAAGATGATTAGTTAACATTAGCATAATCCTAATGTACTTGTGCATAAAAACTAATAACAAAACATGCTCAGTAAATCTATTGACTAATAATAATGAATTGCATTCACAAAAGTAGCACAGCCATGAAAAGATAAAAAGTAACGTAATAGTTAATAATATTATTTATTATAAGGTGCATTCGACTAATCGATGACAAATATTACTGTACTCAGTCGAATCTCCTGAAAGTCGTTGAATTTTTAAATATGAATTAGCTCTAGTGTCACTTGAACAGACTTGCAACTTAATCTGTAGACCTGTAGGAAATCGCAATACATTTTGCTTGTCTACTACAGGACACACTCGAATATTGGACGATATTAAACACTTAACAATATTGAGGATATTACCTGTTGAGGATTGGGAATAGAATTCAGATAAATCTACAACAAACGCATCACTAGGCGTTCTTTTTAAAATATAGTCTGAAAAAAGTGGGACATTTTTTAAAAATGATGAAGAGTCTACATCTCTTATTATATTGTTTCTATCAGTAGTCATATGATCTAACTCTCCATAGTCATCGCACAAATCTGACAGCTGTTGATTAGTAAATGACTCATTCGAATATATACCAGCCAGATTAACAGAATCAGCAGTACTTGTCTGTAATGTGTCTACTTCCATCATACCACCTTCTTCGTTGGTTATCATAAGTGATATTTCTGGGTTTGGAAGTTCTTTATTGTCACAAATTTCTAAAAAAAGAAACAATTATTAAATATTAGTGAGCTTGAATAAAAATCATTTTAATTAACCAGAAAAATTTAACTAAACAAACAAATAAAATTTATTTTTAAAAATTAAGAAATTATTAGTTAATACATGAATTTATTTTCTCTATTACAATCTGTCATGTAGCATCTTTAAAAGTGTAACCCCTCAAGGTTTTATATGATGAATTGAAGTTTTTTTAAAACCCAAATGTAATACAATAAAGGGTACTTGTAATAAAGAAAAAAAACTCTGATAATAGTGAGTGCCAATTATCAGAATAAATGTAAGTTGTCAATGATAATTTCAGTTAAAATATCCAACTATATTCATAGTGTCAATATCATTAGAGAATTGAAAATGCATCACAGAATATTACATAATGACAATGGCAAACATTTTTTCTTAATTCTTAACTGTTTATGAGTATTGTTTAAATGATTTTAAAATAGATTTAAATTACTCATCCTAAAAATGTTAAGCGTAGAAAGTAAAGTTGAAA
The DNA here is from genome assembly GCA_017140985.1 of Hormaphis cornu. Classification (NCBI taxonomy): domain Eukaryota; kingdom Metazoa; phylum Arthropoda; class Insecta; order Hemiptera; family Hormaphididae; genus Hormaphis; species Hormaphis cornu. Next base: position 16,224,435 of record CM029361.1, read on the forward strand.
ATTTATTTTATATTGCATTGCTTTCAATATATATATATATATATATATATATATAATATTTATACCAATATTAAAATCCTAACAGTCATATGTACAAAAGTAATTACATTTTAACCAAAAACACATTTTACTCATAAATAAAACTGTAACTTATAGTAGGTACACACTTAATTTTTCAATGTTTACATATTGAGTTAAGATACACTGTTTTACAATCTCTGTGCCTAAAAACAAAAAAAACAAAAATATTTAATAAAGGCTGTTTTTGAGTTAAAATAATCTAAAGCCAGGCTAAGTAGTGTGAGTATATACTACTTTGACATTGGCTTATCAAATATGAATTTTTTTTATTTACTGAGATATGTTGAATCACATTTTTCTATTCAAAGACAACTAGTGGAATAATGGCTTAATATAATATAGAAAACATTATAACTGATATCAAATTGAGACTGTTTACAATAAAACATTTTAATTAATCAAAAATTATTAAAAAAATAATGTTACTGTTTAGAATGATGCAGTAAAAATGTATTGGGCACATTAAATTTAAAAACAATGATGTTTATTACTGACTTTGAAAATAATAATTCTGAGCAAACTCAGTACTTAAAAACTACATTTTCTATAAAATAAATCAGTTTATAAAGTTTTGGCAAATTTTAATGAATAAATGTTAAATTGTGAGTTAATTTTATCCAAAAAAAGAAAATATGTTGTTATGCTTTGTGTTGAATCTTTGAACAGAAAATTACAAGTATACAAAGTTAACAAAAACTACATATGTTACACACATTTTTGTAAAATTCTTTGTGCTTTTGAAAACTAAAATTAACAACCATTTTAAGCATAAAAATAATAAGACAAATAAATACTGTATCTTTGAAATAGATTAATACAGAAGTTTCTATAAGACTTCCTATATCTTTTGAAACTTACTATGCAAGTGTAATATTTATTAAATTTATATTAATTAACATTTTTGGTTAACAAATTATAACTTCAAAATTTTTTAAAAGCCGTTAGTTACCAAACTATTAGTCACATGATGAAATTTAAATCATAATTTTGTTGATAGATATAAAATGTTTCAATTTTAAATGCTATACACATTTCAGATTTAAACGTCATGTTTGTAAGTTTTTGGATAATTCTTAAAATTAATCACAGTACATATTGTACACACTTACCTAAAGTCTTATCTTCTATTACAATTGTTGGTTTGGGATTTATCTTATTATTCGTTCGTAGATCTAATGGAACTGAACTTTGATTGGGTATTATATTTGGAGTTCCTTGAGTAATTGAGCCTAAAATTTAAACAAATTATCACAAATATGATCACTAATATCATATATATAGAGCTTTATTAAAATTGTCAGACTTAAGGGGACTGGAGACCTCGGCTTTCTTTCTCTGTCTATCACATTAAAATCTTAGGAATTTAAACGTTTTTGTTTCCAAACATACCAATTGATCTGCATCATTAGATCAATAATACAATAAGGATTCTGAAAACTGATTTTAATTTGTCATGAAGTCTACTTCAAAAAAACTTTTCCACATTTTTGAATTTAGACCCTACATTTTTACAAATTAAATTTTTTTTAAAATTTTAGTTTTAAAAATTTAAAGACAAAAAAAATCGAAAATGTGAGAAAGTCGTTTTTAAGTACATTTCATGACAAATTCAAATCAGTATTCAGAATCCTTATTGCATTATTAGATCAATCGGTTTGGCAACAATTACATCTAAATTTCTATGATTTCTTCAGTGTGATAGACAGAGAAAGAAAATCAAGGTCTCCAAACTCCTTGAACTGTACAGTTTATTTCTAGTGCCACCAGCTGACCTAATTGTATTGCTATAATTATCAGTTAACTATTGCAATGAGGTACTGAAAGGTTTTATTGATTTGTTTTATTTTATTACCATAGTGTAATTAATTTTTTTATTACCATTGTGTGATTAAAATATTTTGTTAGAATTTTGTATTGCCATAGAAAAATATGTCAAACAATGGGCAATCATGGGTTGAAAAGAGGGCTTCTAATAAGTCAACAGTACAACAGTGTAAGGCCAAATTCAAGGAAATCAAAAAAGGCATTGAATACAGAATGATTCTAAGGAGTTAATATGTATGCAGCTTATTATACCTTTGTTTTAGGTTTTGTGTTTAGAAGCAATTAACACAAAGACATGCAGCAACCTTCAAATCAAACTAAAAATAACCTATCAACTGCTCCCATAGTATCCGCGTCCACCCATTTTGCTATCTCGGAGTATATAATGTACTCATGTGCATGCACAAATAAATAAAAATTAAAATTTTAGGCATACTGTAGAGTGTAGACCAATGAGCAGAACAAAAACTCATTAATATATTTAGTATTAACCAATTTAAAATTTGTAAAATAAAACACACTAATTTACAAATTTTTATTTTTTCTAGGTAACAGAATTAATTTTTTTTCTTTTCTGCAAAACACAGAAAAATTGTTGAGCTACTCAAATAATTTTTACAGAATCAAAATTGGATAATTTAAAGTGTCTTTATTTTGTCGGGCTTATTGGTCTAAACAAAGAAAATATGAAGGAAGATCCAATGTCCATAAATTGTATATTAATTTAACACCTTAAAGGCAAATGTATAGAAAACATAATTTAATATACAGTGTGTTCAACAATAACGGAAAAACAAAATATTTCAGCTGGACGACGTTGGATTAAAATCAGATTTTTGGGAGATGAAAAGGAGTATAAATACACATATTTTGGGAAAATTTTAGAGTTGTAGCTCTTTACGCGCATACACAATAAAACTTATTTCTTTTTTAATGACAACCATAATTTTTTCTTACATATTCAAATAGAGCATTTTTTTTTCAACAATTTTTGTAATAAACATTTTTTTCTAGCTTCAAAATTAGAACTAGTTAAACATAGAATTTACACATAATTAAGCATATTTCTAATTTATGGGAATGTTTGACTTTTTATACTTTGAAGTATGCACTATATTAAGTAGTTTTTTTCGCTAAAAACAATAGTGTTATCATAATATGGTGGTCGGACGTAGTTCCAGAGTTATAAGAATTTTACGATACAAAGTGGTGGCAATTATCATCGCATTATCATCCTATTGCCTTAAAATTTTGTTAACTCCGGAATCACATCCTACCGCCAAATTCTGATTACACCATCGTTTTCAGCAACAAAAATTACATGTAATATCCATACTTCAAAGTATAAAAATCTAATATTCCCATAAACAAGAAATATGTGTTAATTCAAAGTTTGACTAGCTCTAATTTTGTCAATTTTGTAATTATAAAAAAAGGTTATTACACAAAAAATTTTTAAAAAAAATACTGTACCTAAATGCATATGTAGAAAAAATTAGGGGTTGTCATTAAAAAAAAAATGTACTGTGCATATTCCATACATATTTGAATACTCCTTTTTATCTCCCGAAAACCCCAAACTTTTGTATTACTGTTATCCATTAATCACACTGTATAATACATGCATATTTATAAATGCATCTTTATTTAACAAAATTAAATGCAACATTCTAAATGAAACACATACAACTAATTGCTGGCAACATAAACTATTCATTTTAATTTTAATTTTATTAATAAACTATTTAAAATAATTCAATTTGTTTACACTAAAATAAAATATAAACATTTAACTAAAGCATGTTTTTTTAAAATAAATCTAAGTTCAACCATAAGATATCTAAGATGCTAAATCCTCCAAAACTATAACCAGTCCTCTCCAAACTTAATAGCACTAGTTACGCTCATTTATTTTAAATAATTATTTTTTATCTTATAGTTTACAATAATTTAGCGTTTGATTTTATTTGATAGTATTTCAATTCCAAGAATTTTGATTCTATTAGAAATATTATAAATTATATGAAATTAAAAGCAAAAGTTAATCAAGATAATCAACATTTAAAAAGATAATCAATTCAGTTTATCATAAATATTCTAACAATCACAAAAAATCAATTATTATTTAAAATTTTAGTGCTGAAAATAATAAACTGAAATTTCTTACCTTGGTTAAGTGGAACATTAACCAAAGGTGTTTGATGTAAATTTAAATTTTGCAAATGCTGGCTTAGAATATTTGAACTACCTGTGAAACAGAATTAATTAATATTAACTTAAAGTTGTAATTAGATAAATAATAATTAGTTTATGTATACCCTGTTGATTTGAGGTTGGATTTAAAAAAGACGATTGATCTGATATTTGAAGACTCTGTAAATGATATGTATGAAACATTTGTAATTCAGGATAATCTCGTGTGTCCAATGTTTTTTCACTTAACTTTTGCTAAAAAAAATGTTTTACAATGTAAAATGTTAAAATATCATTATTTAGATTAATCTGGTGTGTTTTATTCAAATTTTAACTTACTTGAAGTTGAAAATGTTCTTGTTGAATATTTCTTATGTTAGGTTGGTCTAAAGGTTCACTTAACGTAACGATTGTTTCACTTGTTCTTCGTACAGGACTAAATCGTTCAAATGGTGAATAAACACTTGCATCTTTTAAACTTTCTCGACCTAATTAACACAAATGAAAAAACTTTGTGCAAATGAAAAAAACACAAATGAAAAAACACTGACAATTAAAAATAATCTATAAAAACCACGACTGTAGACAAAAAGTTTCAAGTATTAATAATTCTATGATACCTGAATATCTATGCAGTTCTTGAACTGCTGGCAAATTTGAAATCTGAGATATACGTTGATTATGTCTAGGAATGCTGACTATTGGTAGTGTAGGTGGTTCGTACTCTCGATTCATACGTTTTTCTACTTCACGCACAACTTCAGGGCTAATGACTTAGAAAAAAAAGCCATGCAAACAAACCACACATTAAAGAAAATAAAAAGTAACACTAACAAATAAAAACTGACTACATATTCAAAACTAAAACTAAAAATTAATTCAATAATTTATAACATAAAACTATAAAAAGTGCATTTAATGATGGTGACAGAAGATTAAAAAATAAAATAATTGAATTAAACAATAAACTAAATAACAAATAACAATTTTAAACATGATTATAGTAAGGAATTAATCAGCACAAAATATTATGATAAATCAAACAACTACAATGCAATCAATTGTTCACTGTACAATATAATGAAACTTACTTTTCACTGAAATCGTACATTAATACATGCATTTCTATTCGTTTATAATAATTAATATACATGAAAAGTAGCATAGTTAAGAGATAACAAAAAAATATGAATTATTATGATTGATTAAAATTAATAAAACCAATTTTATTTAAAGCAACCGTAAGTTGTATTTACAGATTATTAATTTAATACAAAAATATCTGTTAAATTAAAGTTATGAAATATTATTTAAGGAAAAAGTACAGATCTAAAAAAAATTGTGAACCTTAAAAAAATATTAAAATGTTTAACCTTTTTAAAAAAAAAATTTTAATAACTAAACCGTTACTACTTAAAATTGCTGCTTTTCTTATATAATTTTAAGATACAAATAAATAAGTATTTAAATTGTTTAATACTTACGAGTGGGTATGTATATTTTAAAACAATGAGCAAATAAAATAAAAACTCAAATCACCAGGTTATTAAAAAAAAAAATTAATTTTTAAAGAGAGCAATATACCTGGTGGTTTTTCCATCACTATTGATGCACCAGAGCGTCTAGTTTTTGGATTTGGTAAAATTGGCGGTTGAACTTTAACATCATCTTTAACTTCTATTGTATGTCTAGATGTACTGCACATAACATTTGTATAACGACTGTCAATAAATACATTAATAATTTGTTAGTTTAATTTAAAATGTAAACTAAAAACTTTTACTTTTAAAAAATAAAACTAGAGGTCCAAAGTTATTTAATAAAACATGTTTGAATCTAAGTCATGTTTTCAAATAGACTTTTTTTTTATTATTATACTTATTTTTTAAGCCTAGCTCTCTCTGTTGAAAATAATTAGAATGACTTCTATATAAAAAAAAGTTATATTTACCTAGACACGACTGAAGAATTGTCTTCAGACAAATTTCCTTTACTTGATTGGTCCATTTTTTCCTTTTAATAAAATCAAATATAATTAGTAAATCAATGTTTAGAATATTAATATTACATAAAGGTAAAAATAATTATTTGATCTAAAAATTTTCAAAATGAACCCATAGATAATTAAAAAGGGTAAATAAGTCTTAATAATTACCATACTTAGAAAACTTTTAACAAAAAATAGTTTCAAATATGTATGTATAGATAATTTACTTTTTTCAGGTTTTCTTTACTGCTTGGTTCACTGAATGAATTAATTTTTTGTGTCATTTGATAATTTGCACCACCATCTGATGCTCGTCTCCCAAAATTATTATCTTAAAACAATAAATAAAACATATCACAAACGTTAATATATTACTTATTTTATAGTTAGTATTACTTGTTCCCATAACTTGAGGTGGTTTTAATAAATGTTGATCTTTTATTGTAAAATTCCTGGGAGACTGGAATTCAACTAATGGAATATTCATTGGTAAATTTGTATTTGGTAATACATTTACATTACATCCTGTACGCCGATGTGTCATGTAATGTGATTCCATAACCTGAAATAACAAAAAAAAAAAAAAAAATAACAAATAATTCAAATTTTGATTAAGATATTTGCAAAATTTTACTTGAGTAGTAAAGCCATTTCCTGGACCAACAGTATGACGACGAGTAGTCACTGGATGGTTATCTTGAATCTTATTTGAACTGCCACATTCTCCAACATTAACATCACCATACTGTAAATACAAGTTTAAATATTCAATTTAGTTTAAAGATCTATAAAAACAGTTTACCTTTTCTAACTGCTGACTATCATAAATTGAACCATCTTGAGCGTACAATGACATTGAATACAACGGTAGATTTTCAATTAAATTGGAATTGATGTTAACGGATTCATTTGTTTCTGTAATAATTTGAATAATCATTATTCATCATTATACTATAGGTTATTTCAATGTATAAACATTTACTAGTTTCATTTGTAAAAGATTGATTTGTACTATTGCATTGATTGTCAGTTGTATCAAGTTTGTCAATAAGTAAATGATAAATAGCACTGACGTGGTCGAACTTCTTTTGCTGAACAGACTAAAAAGAAAAAAACAATTTTAAATAAGGGAGTTCTTTTATAGAAATTTTAGAAAATATTTGTTTAAATTCCGCAAACTAGTATTAATTCAAATACAGCAAATCATTTATTTAAATAAAAACACTACAAATATAAAGTAAATATCTTTTGGGTAAATTTAATTTTAGTCACGTATAAATGCAAAATTTATTTTAGTCATATTTTTTATGGGCATTTGTTTCAGTAATAAGTAATATGGAAAAAATAATGTACATATATTGTGTTTGCTTTAAAACATATTTAGAAAATTGAGTAACATTATTTTTAATTTATAGTCCTAGAAGTAATTTTGTAACCAATATAACACTTTTAATGATGGAGAATCTTGTCTTAAGAATAACATCAATATAAAATAAGATTAACATTAACCAAACAGAGACGAGAGGTAATTCTTTTCCCATCATAATTGATTATAAAGCCAGTTTTTTTTTAATGTTCATTCATAAATGTCTGGGGTTTCTCTACTACTGGAAGCACATAATTAATCACTGGAAATTATAGCATAGCATAGTATATTATAAAATCAATGTTTATAGAAAACTAAGAAAATAGAAACATATTTTTAAAAAATTGTTATCATCAGCATACAAAACTAGACCAAAATATGTATTTATTTAAATAAAGTAAATTAATTTAATTGTGACAAAGTAGTTTTCTCAGTTAAATGAACCAACAAGTTGCTTATTTATTAGTGTTATAAATAAGAAAATTATAATATTAGAACTGAAATATTAGCCAAATTTGTATGCAAAAAATATTCATAATGAGTGCATTTACAAGAAAGTCTATACTTATTATAGAACACAGTGATATTTTAATAAATGCGTTTCAGACAAAACATTTTAACACAATTGAAATTTATTTTTAGTTATTTGATTGTTTTGAAAGCTAAAGCTTTTATTTTCATAGTACAAGCTAGTCAACATTATTTCATTTTTAATAAAGTTAATTAACATCAAAATTGTTTTAGTAAAAATAAGTGTAAATGTGTACTGCATATTTGCACATTTCCTTTTTTAATCATAATGTTTTTGAAAACATTACAAATTATTGGAAGTACAAAATTTTTTTGAAAATGAATCAACAAACACTGAAAAAATTCTGCATAATAATGATTAATACCATGAAATATAAATAATAATTTATAACTCTTTTATACAAATTATTTATTTTAAGGCCAAAATACTAGGTATTACTTTGTAAGCTTATTTTACTTATTTTATGATATCCTAAAGCTGTTCTTTAAAGAAATGTGAACAATTATAAATAAAATATATACATTGTACACATTAAGACTACATAATTTATTATTACTTCAAATCAACACTCTGAACTTAACTTTATCTGTTCAAGCAATACAAAAATTGACAAGTCTTGAGAGGATAATGATGACCATTACACCATTATCAGTAGGTAAATTAATAATAAATACAATTATAAACATTTTAAATCTGTCTATTGAGTGAATTTAAATTGTATATTAAAAATACTTCAAACACATACTTAGTTTGATTAATATTAATATTACAATGAACTTGAGTAATCACTTTTTTTTTTACAAATACATTTTACTGAATTACATTATGTATGCTCTCAAATAGCACCTTAATATAAAAAGTGTGTTAACTTGTGTAAGACTGTTATTTAATTTTTGATACAGTAGAAATAATAATAAGGTCATTTGATATTATAATTAGCAATACTAATATGCATATTGACATTTATTTATACACTATACAGAAACACTCACATTAACTATCATATCTTGATCAAGTCCAGGTAATTGCAACATAAGTTCTATAACGGCAGTATTTACTCTTGGGTTTAAATCAATTAATGCTTTATGAGAAGACAGATCAGAAAGCTATATGAATAACAATTAAAACAATAAGTAAAAATGGTTAAGCTTTACATTATAAATAAAACACAAAACATAACATGTTACCTGCTTTATCCATTTATGAGACTCAATTTGTTTCAGACCAAGTCTTTTTTCAGGTTCAATAACTAACATGTGTCGAATTAAATGTTCACATTCTAAAAAATTATAACACATTGACGTTAATAAGTTCAATTATGAATACCTATAAATTGCATTTAAATTAAAATAGTTATTTTGTTGAACAAATGGGAAGTATAAATACAATAATTATTGTCAATGACAGTTTTTTTATGGAAGGGAAATACTAGATTTCTTTTTTAAAAGTTTAAAAATAAAAAAATTAATTTGTTCTTGTGTATATTATGTGCTAAATAAAATATTACTATATTTATATATATTGATAGCTAACAAGCAAAAAAGATGTAATAATGTGTTAAAATTTATTGATAAAACAATAGTTAAGATGATACACAAGCTAATGGAAAAAATATGGAATACTAAAGAGATTCCTAAATATAATAATAAAAAAGATGATAAAAGGGAATGTAACAACTATAGAGGTATAGCCTTAGTGAATGTGACTTATAAAACACTATCTTATTGCATTCTGAATAGTCGAGCCTTTTTAAAAAAAAAAAAAGGTTATAAGGGACTACGCCTCCTACGAAAACTTATAGAACTAATTAAGGTCAGTTTAAAAAACACTGTGGTAAAATTCAATGTTGGTAATGTGTTATTGAGTGAGGTACAGGTGAATAAGGGCTTACAATATATCCCCAATTATTTTTAATCGGGTTCTAGAAAAATAGTTAGAATAATGAATATATCATTGGATAAAGGATAGAGGCAAAATTAGACAGAACATTAAAAAGTTTGTAGAGTATGTAGACAACATAGTGCTTCTAAGGAATAACATAAAAAGCATACAGTAAACATTTTATGCATAAGAAGAAATGCGTATAGAATCGGCAAAAAGGGTGGGCTAGCAAATTAATGAAGGGAAAATAGAATATATGAAAGTCAGAAGACGACAGGACGGAAAACAAACAAAAGAGTATTTAAAGTTAGGGTCTTACAGTTTCAAAAAAGTATCAGAATTTAAATATCTGGGTACAATGATCACCCGATCCAACAATATAGAGTTTAAGATACTAAAAATAGACAATAAGTATTACTACGCCTTGGGAAACTTATTTAAGTTAAGAACACTCTCAAAGAAACTAAAGTCCAGCTAATAGTACATTACGTTAATAAGATCTATGCCTTATGGTATTGTATAGAGCGCAATATTGGACTATAAGGAAAATTGATAAGTCAAGACTGAGAATTTCTGAAAGGTAAATATATTAAGAAAGATATTTGGACTATGCTTTGACCTCCAAACCTCCGCTGGCACAATGATGATTGATGACCTATGTGAAACGTATAACTGACTTCTTATAGTAAAAGAGATAAAAAGGAAAAGACTGGAATATACAGGTCACATGTGGAGAACACATGAAGCCATGATAAAGACGGTTCTACAAGAGAACACAAGACTAGAAGAAAAAGACCTTTGGTAATGCAATGGGAGGATTGTGTCAGGAAGGATGTAGCAGACTACTACTCGAACAAAGATTGACATATGTTGGCACAATATTGTGATGGATGGAGGCTTTTATATTTGTATATGTGGTCTAAAAGACCTTAACAAAATAAAACAAAATCAAAAAGACATATCCACAATAAATAAAATTTTTTAGGAGAGCCAAAAAACTGTTTTTTTTTTTTTACATTTAGTATTGTTTTCAATTGTTTAAGATTATCTACAATAATTATATGTATTAAAATAGTTAAACAAAGTAATTGTATCACTTTAACGAAATAATAAGTATAATAAATATAATAGATCAAAAGTTATTAATCAATTGGCGCATACGTCTATTTTATTTTTATTACAGTTTTTGGTTCAAAAAAACATATACGCCAATTTGGCTTAATATACGTCAATTTATTTTACTTAAAAGTTGCTGATATGTCCATATAATATTACATACGTCTGATTTCTTTCATACTTGTTAATTAATTTCCCAAAAATGGCAGATACAACTAAAAGACAAATTTAAAATACTAAGTGATAGTTGTAGCCACCACAACCACCTGAGTGGACTCAGTTAATGCATTTTGTTTTTTGTATTATTTATCTATTGTTATTGTGAATACATGATACATCCAAAATGGCGGACATGTGAAGCTTTATCTGTTAACCATTTGATTAATAATTTTTATACATATATCTGTTCCATTAAAAATAATAAAATAGACATTTTAAACTACCATTTTTATTTTGCTAGAAGATTTTATTTATTATTTACAGCCATTAAATAAAGAATAAAATGCTTGTTGTTTGTTCAAATATAATTTGTAGATGTGTACTTTATTTCTTAAAAAATTATAAGAATATTAAATTAAACAAAAATAGTTTTAGTTTGATTAATTTTTGGGTGTATAACCGTAATTTATGATCAAAATATTTGATTTATTTTCAAACGAAGTCACTAATAGTTGCTATCTAAAAAATAATTCATTTGCTGCATACAAGAACCAAGATGATTACAAATTTAAACATTCATAATTATTTATTATTTATTTATTGAAAACCTATACCTAATGGATACTTTGTGATGTTCATTAATTACGTATAAGCAAAATTCAAAGTTTTATATAGTTAAATAAATCATCTACAAGTAAAAAAAAGTAAAGAAATTTTCAGTTCAAAATTTAAATTTTTAATGCTTGTAAATCTTTCAGAATTTTGTTAAAAAATATAAATATATACATAAATATTCCAAAACGTTTTTGAAATCTATACTAGTTTTAAGCTCATAAAATACATTATAACAATATAAATAATGTATTTAAGAAACAATAAAGTAAAAACAAATTTTGTATTAATATAAATTATAATATTATCGTTTTAAAGCAACATAACCAACAACATTAGGAAATCCAAGGGATCAAGAGAGAATTATTAACTAGGATACTGCATTTCTAAGAGTTAAGTAAATATTTTTTTGGGTACAGAAAAATATATGATTTAGGGCACTTAAGTACTATTTAATCTGGAACTAAATTTATAAAAGCAAACTTTTTTTGTGTAAACATCTATTGTTAATTACAATAATACAATTATACAATAGTAAGTTAAATTATAATTATAACTAACCAGCTGACATAAAAAATGGCACTCGAAATTGTCCAGAAACAACACGGTTTCGAAGATCTTTAAATGTTGGTCCATCAAAAGGAAGAGAACCGCAAGTCAACACATATAACACTACTCCCAAGCTCTGTAAATAAATAACATTAGCTATAGTAGATAAAACAGGCATTAATAATATTAAACATATCAAGGAGGTTCTTAATTTAAAAAGTGTAATACATTTTATATTTTAAGAAAGGTTCTTAGATAATGTTTAAAATATACAAACCACCAAATTTGGGAGTTTAGATCATTACTCAAAAATTGATCAAAATGTCAAAAATAATTTCAAACAAAGTACAATCTAGAACCAAAATTGTAATTTTTTGATGGTATTCAACTTATAGATCAGAGCACTCTTTCTATCCAAAAAGTGATAAAATAATAAAATAACATCTATAAATAAAAGTTTAGTATTATTGTAATCTTTCGTACTTTAGATTCTGAGTGTAGTAAAGAAGAATGTATTGGTTTCACATAATGTGTGTTCTATGAAACCATAATAACTTATTTTGTAATGCTTCAATCTTTACACGAGTTTCTGGTAGTTCTACTTTATAGCATGTAGTACTTTAAGGGATCGTAGATTTCATAGTTTAAAATTTAAAAAATTATGTGTGCAAATAATCGTTTCTTAGAAATTGCCAATACTCTACATTTGATCTGAAGGGTACTGGCGTTTGTTAATTGCTTCTAAACACAAAATACAAAAAAATATGTATATTAAATTGCCTATATAATAATTACTTAGAACATGACATGCTCTAGTCTCCTTTTTTTAATTAAAGTTTTAATAAAAAATCTAAAAAAAAAATCATAAATTTTTATCTTCCTTTTTAACAATACAACAGATCATTTAAACAATTTATTTTATTATTTTTATCTATATAATTGTCCCTGCATACAATATTGTAATATTTCTTTTGAAACATAATTTCAACTAAGAGATAGTCAATCTCAAATTTTTAATAAGTACAAAATAACAATTTTTATCTTTATTATTTAGAATTAAAAGTTGAAATTAAAACATTTATGGAAAATGTCATTGATGATTCTGTACATGATGGAAAACCTAATTTGTTAATCTTTTTTGGGCTCATGCTAATATAAATATAACAATACTTATTTATAATAATTTATTAGGTATCCTTTAAAAACAATTTTGTATTAATTATGCAATAAATATCCTATTCATGATTTTACAAACTTTTCTACTTTATGGAATGTAATACATTAATCAATTCTAAAAAAACCCATGTTTTATACATAGGTATATAAATTGTATAATACTATTATTATATTACTTATGAATAAAATAATAAAATAACATACCCAAATATCTGCTTTTGGTCCGTCATATTCTTGTCCTTGAAATAGTTCTGGGGCAGCATACGGCGGAGAACCACACCAAGTAGAAAGCATACTTCCCTCACAATAATAATTACTAAATCCGAAATCTATATAGTATCATATCATAGTTAAAATATTTGTAACCAATAAAAATCATTTGATTAAGTAAAAAAAAAATAATACCTGCAAGTTTTAAGTTATTTTTAGCATCTAAAAGTAAATTTTCTGCTTTTAAGTCTCTATGAACTATATTTTTGTTATGACAGTAGCTAACAGCATCAACAATTTGTTTAAAAATTCGACAAGCTGCAGGTTCATCCATTTTACCATTATTGGCCAAAAAATCTAATGTTATTAAATAGTATAAATTAGTATTATATCAATAATACATTATCTATATTAGTACATTATTCATCTATACATGAAAAAGAGTAATAATTTGTTCATGAAGAGAAACTCTGTTTACTATTCTTAATTTTAATTAATGGTTGTAAATATGTGAAGTTGAAAGCTACATTTGTTTTATTTTTAATATGTAATATAAAAAAAATATTTAAATTTAACAGTGTGCATAAGTTTTATTCAGGTGTTCTGTTGTTATATATTAAAAGGCAATATCCATACAATTTATAATGTAATTTATAGTGTATATTGCATTGAATTTTAATAAATTATAAATTAGGTGTTATTTGATTGAATATAATATTGACTAATATTTAGGAAATAAATCTATACATTGTTTTACATTCATGCCCTTAGACTTCAGAAATGGCAAGCGTTGCACATAATAGCATATGTCAATTTAATTTAAATAAAAAATTATAGTGACTTTTAGTACCTATCAATGTAATATGATGATTATTGATTAACAGAAAATAGAAGTGCAAAGGTCATTGTGAAGTCAAATCTTAATTTCATACTAAATTTAGTAAAGTAAACTTTAAATAGGTTTCTATTTAATACAACAATGATTGTTAACTTAATAAGATAAACAAAGATTTTTGCAACAAAGATGATAACACAAAAAATTTACCAAAAAATAAATAAGGTAATTTCATACTCTCAAAAAAATTTAGGTAATTTTACAGTGATATTTTTTGTACACATTTGCAAATCAAACCAAACAAATCAAATGCAAATCAATAAATTAAAGAATAATCAATGGCTATAATATGCTTAAGATGGTAAAATATTTAATTAAGTATAGTATTAAGTGTAAAATGGTATGTTATATATAATGGAGGATAAATTTAAAAACTAGATACCTAACTGCATAAATAGAAATTGTAGTATGTAATGATTGGATTGTGTTATAGCTGCCACATTAGGCAAATACAATATAAAATAATAATAAAATATGATAAATTGTTAAAATCTAAGCTCGTTTTTGAACTACCTAATACTATAGACACTCAAAATAAAAAACTGAAAATTGACCATTTTCCCCAAAATAACCAAAATGTCATGTATGTAAGTTTTATATTTGTATTTGGTAAATATTTCACCTTTTCGATGACTTTTATTCATTAAAACATAATGTAACAGAATTTTTGAAATATAATAGACATTTTTAATACGTCTTAGCTCTTCCACACATTTTCACAGCTTACCCCATTCTCCTCTTCCAAGTTAAAATTATTTTCAGCACACTGATAATAATTATTGACTATTCAATCCAAAAAGATTAAAAATAAAAGCTGACTACTTTTTAAAATAACTTATTAATATAATTTTATTTACCAAAGATTTCACCTCCAGGAGCATATTCAGTTACCAAGTAGATCATTTTGTCTGTTTCCATTACCTACAAAATCAACATAATTTTAAAATTATAAAATAATTAACACAACAGAACTATTTAGTTGAAATTATTTTAAGAAATATTTTAAGTTGAATTTTGAAGAGAAAAAAGAAGTAAATTGGAGGTCGGGTGAGAAGTTGTTTGGCATACTTCTTTGGGTAAGCCAACGTTTTAGAATTTGTGGTTTCAACTTGTTATTTAATATCTAAAAGCAATTATGAATCATTGTTTTTGAAAAACAATTCTGAGCGAGCTTGGTTATCTATACATCCTGCGAAAAAACAAATTTAACAAAAAATACCAGCAATATTAAAGTAACTATACTACCTGAAATACGACTTTTTTAGGTTTGAATCTATAACATGAAAATAACATGTATTTGTGAAACGAACTAACGCAAAAACTATCAATTGTTTGATACATCAACACTTTCAAATATATAAATTAGGTAATATTAATTTCTGTTCAAATTTTAATTAATGCAAACACTGATGAATTAGCTATAAACTGTTACTTGATGCTAAAAACAATGAAGTGACCCCACTCCAATGCATAATTGCTTCACTAAATAATTTCTCACCCAACCTTGAATTTACATCTTTTCTTTCTTTCCTTCATTCTCTTCCTTTCTTTCTTTTCTTTTTTTTATGTAATACTATGCCATTCAAGATAATTATCCACTCGGAAGTTTGACCTAAACTACGTCACATCATGCTATTACTTTTCCCTAATTTTTTTATCACATCAATCATTATTAATATATTAGATTACTTCTTCAAGCCACAAATATGTTGACAGTAAAATAATCTAGGTATAACAACCTATTAATAAATAACCAACTGTATGAAATATTGTACCAAATATTTAATACTTACGAAATATTTTTGAGAAAATAACTCACAGATACTTGTATGATTGATATAGCCAATTATTGTCAATTTTCTAACTTCAAACAACTTAAAAAAATAGAATAGTAAGGGCTTTAATGAGATTGGACCAATACTTGAAACTCCAGTGGGCTTTTTAGTCTAAATTTGTTATTTTTTTATTACTACTCACAAAATATGTAAAATTTAAAAATTGTTTTGAATGAAATATAAATTAAATCCAATTCCCTAACTTTTTGGTGGTATAAAGTGCATTTATCGGATCGCTCCTTCCACCCAAAAACACTAACAATACAATTTTGGTAATTTTGCAGTTTTCCGCACATAGCTCAGAAAATAATCAAAATATCAAAAAAAGTTTCAAACAAAATATTACATTTTAAAAGCAAAATCCAAACTTTTTTGAGTTATTCAATGTAAATATTGGAACCTCCTGCTCCCCGTAAAGTGGATTACAAATGTTGAAATTTCAAGCCATTGGCCAAAAATATTCAGAAACGAAGTTGGTTTTTCGGCCATAACTCAATAAATAATTAAAATTACAAAAAAAATCTTAGACCAAAACACCACCTAGATCAAAAAACCTATCAGAAAAGATACTGTCATTAAAAAATCGGAGCATTTTTAGACGTCCAGAAAGTTTTCACAAAGTAACAAAAATAAACATCATAAAAACAATACATTCTTTGCTACGCTCAGAATCTAAAAGTGAAAGACTTAGCTGTTGTTTTGACCCAACTTCCCAGTTATTCATTTGTGTTAGGCAGAGTTGGTATATATGATATAGATAGTAGGTACCTTTTTAATATATTTTTATTAAAACAAATTAAATCTCCCAGATGAACAAATTTTTGAAGCTCAGAAGTTATTGCATAGACACCCTAAACTACACTACTTGTATAATAAAATTAGGTACTTAACATTTAATTTTCTTAACAAGAATTTTTAAAATTTTAGTTTTTTTAACAGCAACTAATGCTCGTATATGGGAAAAATTAGTTTCCCTCACACTACTTTTTCCACTTACATTATTAACATTTATAAATTATAAATAATTAGCTTAATATTGAATGTTGACTCAATAAAATATACAGAAAAATAGGTACATTATATCTAAATTTTAAATAAAAAATGGTGTTAGATACTGAAAAAACACAGAAAATATAATTTAACTACTTAAAGTAAAATAATTAAATACAGTGATACATATACACAATTTTTTTAATTAACACATAAAAGTAATTTAACAAAAAAATATGTATGTACCTATGATTGTTTTTTTAAACATTTTTGTTAAAAAAAAAAATGTTTTGCATGAAAGTAACATTTAAATACTTGTGTACTTTTCAATGATTAATTTGATAAATACACATACTTAATAAATTATGTAATTAATATTATAAAGGTAGTTTTAGTAAAATACAAATTATAGATAAGTGTTTAGTTGGCAGAAAATATATCTTACTGTGTAGAAATTATTCTATGCATTTTATAAAAAGTAATAACCATAATGTGTAGACATTTAAAATTTTTTATAAGGTATGTGTTCATTTTGAAAATGTACCACATAAAATGAATATTCACTTAGTGTAAATAAAACATTACATTCATGATGTAAATACTTTTTACTCAGTAATAAAAACAAGTTATCATCAAACAAATTTGACACATATTAGGTAAATCAGTAGTGTTCCAATTAATTATTTTTGTTGAGAGTTTTCCAAGTCATCAAGTACTAAAACATGAACATTTTATAGTACAACAAATGTTTTTTTAATGACCAATAAGAGTGAAGGTCGTGTCAATAATATCAACAAAAAATAAAAATAAAACAAACTTTATAAAAATTTTCTTTAAGTATATTTTTATACAAATATGTATTACAAATTTAATTAAAGACATTGATTAAAAAACTACATTTTCAATTTCCACATTGGCACATATTATATTACCCATTATCTAAGTATCAGAAGATTTTAATAATAATCTATTATATAGATTATAGACTATTATTGTCTAATATTTTGCTTATCAACATAATAAATACTTATAAAATAGGCATTAATGAGCGTATGGTGGGAAAATAAATTCATTTTACTATGAAAATAAACTAATTTTACTTTTGAGGCACTTTTTGAGTAACCCAAGTTTTTCCCTACTTGTAATATTTGAGTTTTGTGAGTATAAGCAGTATACCCATAATTTTGTGACAATATCTTTAAAGTACATGACGTATAAGAAGTATACCCTATGGCAGCGGTTCCCAAACTTTTTTCATTCAAGGCTCCCTAATAATTAAACATTTTTTTCACGCCACCCTCAAAGGATATTCAATAAAATAAGTTAAAAATTGCTTAATATATAATATTAATAACAATAAGTGTAAAATTCCAACCACGCGCCGCGCCGCCCTTGTTAAGTGCTCGCGCCTCCTTTGGGTGGCGCGCCACACAGTTTGGGAACCGCTGCCCTATGGGAACATCCTTAGGTATAATATGTATTACACTGAATATTTATAAATACTCAAACAAATATCTGTGTTTACATAATGACTTAATTATATTAAATTAAATCTTTTTTTAATGTCTATAATGAGAAATTTAGAAAAAAAAAATATTAAACCTTCTAAATTGTTTCCTTTTAATTCATGCAAACTTTAATTTATTGTTAAAATGTATGCAAGTGAGTCAATTCCTTTGATAGGTGATTTGATTACACAGTAAGTATGTGATTAAAATTAATTCTCAAAATAAAAATAGTATATGTAAGGCGTTTTGAGGACTTAATTCTTTAATTCTCTTGTTGGTTACATTACTGGTTTGTAAGTTAAAATACAAACAGTACCTAAACAATAGAGAAATCAATAATATTGCAAAAACTTCAACATGTTTTAATTAAATATCACTAAATATATAAATATATTAACTCTAATATGAATGAGAGCAAAATTTTAATGTTATCAATTAATATTTACTTGATATAATTTCACTATATGAGGATGGTTAAGTTTTGACAAAATTTGAATTTCCCTGAATATTTTTGTCAAATTGTCCTCATTTAGTTGTGTTTTGTCAATTATTTTTATGGCAACCTGTAATACAATAATAATAAAAATATATTAGAACAGCAGTTTATAAAATCTATAGTACAGTACTTATGTATAACATGTAATATTTTAATTTCAATCATATTAAAAACCAATAAATAATAAACTTATAATATTCACAAAATCAGAAAACTAGAAAACGACAAATTTATGAAAGGATGTGTAGTAGAGGAGGTTTCAATTTTGAAAACGTATTTTAAAACAATATTTGTCAAAATATTAATTTTTTTAGCGACACTTTTGATTAAGCAATTACTTCTGAAAAATAATAAATAATAACTAATAAGTAGGGCTAGGAAAATGAAGCACTAAAAACCTACAATAGAGCAATTGAAAAATTGCCAATAATGCTACATAAAAAAGCATTTTAACCAGGAAAATGCAACTAAAAAAGACTTGAACATTTTTAAGTTAAGCTGAAAAATATTTTTAATATCAAAAAATAGTTTATTAAACACATTTTTTTTTTATTGTTCACACCAATTAATTCTTAGAACAACTAAGCACAATTTATAAACATTGAAAAAAATTAATTAAAAACTGTTTTATTAAATTTTAGGTAGGTACTCGTTTATTATATAAATATTCAATAAGACAAAAAGATATTTTTTTCAGAAATATTTTCCGATAAAGCGATAATATTTCACTACAAAATCACAAAATATACATAATAATACAATTAAAATAAATTAATAAATAATAATTTAGATAAATATGTATGTAAAAGTTCTAAAAATGTTAAATATGCATATAATTAACAAAAACTAATTAAAAAGCTAATAAACTGACAAAAAAGTACCAAAAAAGCATTTATTTACTAATATCACAAGAAAATGTAAAAAAGCAAAAACAAAATTGCATATTTGAACTCTGTGATGAATGAATCGAATTTTGTTTTTGATTAGCTATGTCCTGGAGTACTACTATGAAAGAAAAAAAAATTCAAATGCTATAAAATCCTATCCCTACTAATAAGTAATCATACATGAGGTACCAAACTTTGTAAAAAACTAAAAAGGGGATAACAATTGATAAAGTGGGTAGCTTGTTGGAGTAAAATCTTTGCTTTGAAGTAGGTCACAGATTTGGGTGAGTCACTGGTTAGTTTAGCTTGGATTGCTTGCAAAAATTACAATTCTGAACAGCTTAGTAAGTTAAATACTAAAAAGTAGTAAATTTTAAAGTTTCATATTTGGCTTGATTTTATATATTATTTAACTTTTAATAAGTTCTAAATTTATCCATTCAAATAACGTCAAAATGTGAAAACTTGAGTTTTTTAGTTTAAATGATTTTTGGAAGAATTATTGACAACAAAAAAACAAAACTACTTACATAGCAATGAATAAAGTAAAAAATTTATTACTAACCGATTATTAAAATTGTTTAACAACACATAGGAAAATGTCTTTTGTGTGAAAGACTTAAATATGAAAGCTGCATGATTTACTAAACAAAACCTAGACCATTGCAAGAACTTATAAATTCTATATTTAGCTGGGAAATTATTGAAAATGTTATTTGGTATTTAAACTTCATCTGTTTTGAAAATGTGTAAAAATTTAAATTATTTTTAAAGAAGTTGTGACAAAAACACAATATGTGAGAAACAAAATAATACGATCTAAAAATTCTTAAGAATCAAAATTGTGTGAAATCGAGGTAAATAATATGTTGTTTATTGCAGGGCTTTTAAGTTCATTAGTGATTATAGCTATTTTTAAAATATACCAAATGATTTTGATTTTTGATATTGGTTTTAATTTGTTTTGATTTTGATAACCCAATTTTTAGATATAACTTTTTCAATTTTTATTTTAGTCAATTTTGAATTCACATTTTTAAAAATATTACCGTTTTAATAATAGTTTTAACTATAAAAACATTAATGTTTTAATTTTTATTTTAAAAACTGGTTTCCTAGGAATTATAGTTTTGATTTTTATTTCGAATAGGTTCTTGTTTTTATTCATTTTTAGTTTCATTCTGTAAGTATTTGAAATTTAAATAGCTTTCGAAAAATTAATCTTAATTTATCTTTCTAAGCTCATTTCTGATTTCTGTGTAGGTATATAAATGTGTGGCGTGTGCAAACCAGTAGTTTAAGTTAGTTTTTTTATTTAACTTTATTTTTGGTTTTTACAATAATAATGTAACAACACTGAGGATATGTAATAATAAATAATGATTATCGTATAGCAGTAATGGCCACGTCCCACGATTTAAGATATCTTATGTAGTATTAGCAATTGGCGTACAATTTTCTCATGGACTATCAAGTTCTAACATCCAAGTACTACTTTAGCTCATCAAAATAATAATAGTATACTTGTGTCCATTTTTAATAAGGACCCTTACTCAATTTCATAATGACTCAAAAACTGTACAAAATATACTATAATACCTATAATATGACCTACATGTTACTTCCTAATTGAAACATTCCTTTTCAGATTATGAAAAATAAATAGCAATAAGTACTTAGTATTTAAATATAAACTTTTTCTGTTTTAACCTTTACATTGATTTATAAAATAATATAGAGATAAAAAGTCTAAAACGGGTCATTTAAAAACTAAAATCCCGACCGCGTCTATAAAAAACTGTCCCTGGGCCTAAAATAATTAAATACGATCTTTTATCCAAGTATGTATATAAGTATAGTATATCTTTTATACTATATGTACTTTTATACACGAATCCTAATAATTTTGTTTGCTTTTAGACAAAACATGCATTCAATATAATTCATATTTTAAAAACAATATTTCAGACAAATATTTACTTTAACAAAATAAACAGACTAATTTTATAAATTATCACACATTTAAAAATTTTTTACTTTACATACCAGCGGTATATGGTGGTATTTAACAGTAGGTTGGTAAATACTAAAATAAAAGACTTGAAAAATATAATTTTTAATGTTATGCACATGTCACTTGATCGTCTCAAAAAAAAAAAAAAAAAACATCAACTGTGTATATTACAGTTACAGCTATTAAAAAAACTATAATATTAAGTAGCAAATAATTTTTTTTTAAATTTTGAAATCTACTAGGTTTAACACTTTCTTTTTATAAATTGAGTAAAAATGTGCAGCTTACAAATGTTAACAAATATAACTAAGTAGGTGATTAAATTTGAATTGTATTAAAAAACATTCATCAATTACCTAGTATAATCATTAGAACTACAGTAAGATTTTAATTTGCCTTTCTAGCTGAATGTGATTTGTACATAATTTAAATTAAATTGAATTGGCTTTGAATACTTATATCACTACCTTATCATTATCATACCAGGCAATTACTTATAACTTTTAAGAATATGCCTAATACCAAAATGATAACATTTTCTTTAGTACAGCGAACAAAAAACAAACTCCAAGGACAAGTTTGATAACAAAAAATATAGATAGGTAAACAATCAACTATTATTGAACAAAAAGTTGATTTCTTAAAAGTAACAATGTACCTATTTTAATTTTTAAAAATAAATAATTGTAACTTATACTACCTACTATATTACTTACTTAAAATTATATTATCAATTAAAATAAATAAAATAAAATAAAAAAACAGCTTATTCAAATACAATTAAGGTACCTATAACCTAAATGAAAATAATAAAACATTAATGTCAGTGTATAACCAGGGTTTTTAAAAGGGACATCCAAAATAGTAATACTTTTTTTACAGTTTAGTTGTATTTTAGATTCTGAGTGTAGCAAAGAATGAATTGATGAATTGGTTTTTACACAATGTATTTTTTAAAATTTTTTTTCAACTATGAAACCACAGTAATTTTTTTAAAAATGCTTTGACATTTACACTCATAACCGATTCTTGGTAGCTCTACTGAGTCACATTGTACTTTGGGATAGATATATACATAGATCTAAGAGTTTAAAATTTCAAAAGTTACAGTAAAAAAAAAAACTTAGCAAAAACTGAGGAAAAAATATTAAAAATCATAGCGAACATGTTTTGGACATAATCGATTAATTTTTTTGGTCTTAAATTTCAAAATAATGATTGAAAAGGACTGAATAATATATAAATAATATTAAAATTGGTAAGATACAGGTCTGATACGAATTTCAAGAGATTTTAAAAAATGTTGAGCTAAGTATAGAACTTTAATATTATTATTATTTTTTTTTTTAATTACAAACTTTATACTCCAGAAAAAGTTTTGAAAATTAAATATAAGTTTGCCAATATATCAATCCATATGGTCCTAAAAAATTTTAAAAATCATTTGTCACAATTTTAATTTTTGTTTGCTCTAAATTAGAAAATTGGTCATACCTTTACCTTATTTTTGGAAAAAATTTTTAACTCACACAAATTTCAGTCCATTTTGTTTACATTTGCAAAATTAAATTGTCAGAGATTATTCGAGTTGACATATTATTAGATTAAGTACTAGCAAAGGTGTTTCCATTAATTTTTTTGAGAGTATGCCGAGCCACCGGGTACCAAAAAATGAACATTTAATACAATGTACAATGGTATAGGGGTAAAAAACGCGTTAATAAAAAAAAAAAACTTAAATTTAACTTTTTAAATATCTTCTTTGTACTTCCAAACAAAAGTTATAATATTTAGTTTAATATATTTAAAAAAAAAATTGCATTTGACACATACATTCCCCATTATCTCAGTATATGACAATTATTTTCTATAATATTTTGGGTATCAACATGGTAAAGACTTAGAACTGTCGTCAATATGTGCATATACTGGCGTATTGACAAAAAATTGTTTAATTTAATTTCGAAAATAAATTAAATTAACTTTCAAGTTGTTTTCTAAGAAACCAAAGTTCTTCCTTTTGTGTACCTAATAATTGAGTCTTGAGAGTATACGCAGTATACCCATAATTTTGTAAAAATATCTATAGATTATATAGCATATAAGTAGAATACCCTATGGGAACACCCCTAAGTATTAGATAGTATTGTAATTTCCTATCAGAAATACTCAATACAAAACCAGAACACAACAACAAACAACAAAATCTGTTTGTGTAACTGTTACACTGTAACAGATAACACTTGTAACCCAACCTCAGCCATTATGAGACTTTCTTCAATTGATACTTAAATCGTAAGAACTCCTCAATTATATTTTATTCAAAAACTATATTATAAACTATAACCTACTCGATTAGAGAGAGATACATATGAATATTAAAAATTACCATTTTATGATTTAGTTATTTAAAAGCAAACAGTTTATGCTTTGTTTACTTTATTCTACATTTTGCATTTTTTTATGTTTTATACTTTCAAAAACAGCAGTGCAAATTTTTGATTATTATTGAAACACAAATAATAAGTTTTGTTGTACTGTAACCTACTGTACTGTAACTTATTATGCAGATAACACATACATTCACACATGTTGAAAATAATGACCTTTTTGTTAAATTTAGAATCTAAAATAAAGCAATAATTCAATCTCAATCCATTTTAAATTAGTACACCCATTTACCATTGGTGATCGGGGAGTACCATCACTCCTCTCTTGGTTACACTAGAATTCAGTGGTCAAAGTGAGCGTAGTAGATGGTGTTTTTTTCCACTTATTTACAACAGAAATAAAACTGAATATTTTTATTACTTTTCCTCCAACTTCTTTTAAATTAATATGATTACTTGATATGGAACTAAAAGTGTTATATAAAATATGTAATGAATGTACCTGTTTTTATTTTTATTCAATACTCTTAAATAAATTTGTACATAGATTTTTATGCAGCACACAATTTGTGTTTATCAATTGATTGTTGAAACAGTTTGTTTTGCAATCTAAGTTGTTGAAGTTGTCCCTCAATAAATGACCGAACAGAAGTCACTTAAAGAAAAAATGTAAAGTTCTTTTTTCCTTAAAAAACATTATATGGCATACACAAAAAATTAATCTTATAAACTTATAATACAATTAATCAGCCATCGCATTCAAATTAATATTAAGCTAATTAATACACATTTTATACACAAAACTTTAACACATACTGCACATTATATATTTCTATAAGCAGTTGAAAAATTGATTTTGGTAATTAATATACTTTAGATTCTGAGCAAAGAAAGAGTTGCATTGATGAAGATGTTTTTTTTATGTAATCAATCAACTGGATGAGTGTAAAGTTTTTGATCTTTACATATAATATCTCCAAAGTTAATTAGATGGGTATGGTAGGTACTATATTCTATTTCATATTTGAATCATTTTTTGAAAATTCATTTGTTTTAAATAAAAAAAATTTGAAAATCTTTCATTTTACCGAGCATTTTACTAATTTGAAATTTTCACACTATTTAAAACTGTTAAATTCAGTTTATATAACTATGTAAATAAATTTTAAGCAAAGTATAGAACTTTAAAACGTTTGATCTTCTAAATGTTTGCAATTTTTGTTCCATAAAACCATTTATTTTTAGTTTAAAGACACATCTGAATGGACCGAATATCTAATACTTATCAGTTATCAGTCAGGCTATCGGTAAACATTACAATCTTAAATATTCTATTGATCATTGTAATTATTACAATGTACCTAAGGTAATAGAATACCTTATAAAATACCCAACTTTACATGTTCCTAAATTCATCTAATGATGTAACATATTGGTCAATGAATTGATTGGAATTTAAAAACGGTACTTTGTTAATGCCCTGGAAAATATTGGTTAACACTAGTAACGATGATCTACCACAATTATTATTTTAATTTTAGTTATCTATTATTATCTTATTTTTGTCACAACTTGATATGAATTAATTAAAATTTTAAATACTACTTAATTAATTTATAGTGTTGAGTGAAATATTATTAAGTGTTAAATGATAATTTTCTGAAAATGAATAGTTCCATCTGATTTTAGATCCAGCCAATCAAAAATTATACATAGCTGATAAAGAAATCCGATTAATTACCTCTCCTCCAGCGGGTATGCTATTTGCTGTAATTAGAAACATTCAAATCCAGCAGCTTACCAATCAGATGAATTTTGGAACATAGGGAATATAATATTTTACTACTTTAAATTTTTCTAAAAAATGTATGTAGACTGCAAATTTACACAACAAAAAACCAAAGTGTGTCCATGATGAATAATTGAAATAAAACCTAATTTATGTGGATACCTTCTGTTTATGTTTTCAATTTAGTGGAGCAAAAGAATCTATTTGAAGTTTTATACAAACGTTGTTTTAATAAATTATATTTAAATTTTATTTGTTAGGTATAAAAATAGAATACTACTATTAGGTACTCAAATCACTATGAAAACATGAGGGGGATAATGTTTGAACAATATAGCAATATCATGTTTATCATCTATTTAGTTATACAAATATCAATTATAATTGTGAATTGTTTTTATAAAGACTGGCCGTTTGAATAAAAAAAAATAAAAATTACCATAAAAGAAAAAAGAAAATGATTATACCTAGTTAAATAATAAGAAGCTGTAGGAACTTAAAATGTTTCATTTGAATTGACTATTAACATAATTATACTAGGTACCTAGTACCTACCCATAATCTAGTTCATACACGATCAATAAGGTCGGTCATTAATACTGTACACTGATTTAAACACAGATTAATATTTTGTGCTAAAAAAAAAAAATTAGGTACTTTGTTAAAAATATGTTTTTTGCAAAATAAAAACAAAATATGGTAAGTAGGTAATACCTTCAGATTTTTTATGTTTTTGTAAGTACCAAAATATTGATCAAAAAACATTATTTTTTTGTTTATTATACTGATTGTAGTATGTTACATGTGTTGTGCATAATATTTTGAACTGAAACATTATAAAATCATACGTCTTGATAACTAAGTTTATAATGTATCCTTTAGTAAATATTGACACAAATGAAACCTAGGTGTCTTTGATTAACATAAATATAGGTATGATTTTTAATTTGTTAATAAATTGATTTGATTTCTAATTTTTAGGGTACTCGAGTTTTCTAATATTATTTAAACAGAGCTATAGTTACATTTATAATTCATAGATCATGCATTTTGTTTTAAATTAGTTTTTTACGACTAAGTATCTAATTAATTTTTTGTTTTTTTATAAATTTAATATTTATTATAATTAACCAATATAATTAAGTTAGGTAGTAAAATTAGTTAGAAAGGTAAGTGTTACTAAACTAAAATTAAAAAATACTAATATAGGTACCTAACACCGCATATTTGATATTATAGTTAGAGAGTCATACATAATTATTTATTTTGGGTCACCCTCAAGCAACAACTATTTCAGCAATGTGTTACCAGGTAAATTAATTGACAAGTAGGTAACTACAAACAATTTTTTCAATCAAATATTTAAACATAATATATGATATAATATGTACTACTACCTATACTTTAAAAACCTATAATAAGTACTTATACTTACTGAAAAAAAACAAAACCACACATTTTTCTTTTAGCTTTTGACTCTATATTCTGTATTGGTTACTTATTTAATTATATCTGTTAAACGGTTTCATAAGACTAGCTAGTCATGACTAACATAATCTACTACCAATATATTCATAAACTTTTTACACTCTTGAAAATTCTTATTTTTCTGTGTGTGTTAACAATTAAAAACAAATCTCTATTTAATGTTGACTAGGTAGGTAATTGCCTAATAAAAATGTAATCATTAATTACCTACTGAGCAAGGGTGGACTGGGTTGGATTGGAGGGCGTCACTTACTAGGCCAATATTTAGAAAGATAATTGGTGACCAGAAGTGCTTGAGTTTAAGGGGCACAGTAGGGGGGATAGGTACACTTTCTTTTTTTAGAAATGTTTTGGTTTACTTTTTTAATTTATTTAGATACTTTCTTGGTTTGGTAAAGTCTCTATAGGTTAATCAAAACGCTCATAACTGTTCTAATAGGTTTACCTAACTACCTATTTATTGAACAGTTTCCACTTTCCGTTATTTTTCAAATACTTGCACTGGTTGTTAGTTTGTCAGAAATGAAGGCCTTAGGTACTTAAATTTACTTATCACTAGAAAACTAATTAGATAAGTTAAAATATGCAAAATTTACAACTTAACTTGAAAATTAAAATACTTACCAAAGGTACCTTGGTACTTTGGTATAATGTACATGATGTTAATGGGATGGTAAGAAATATTATTTAAAAATTAGGTGCCAAAGTAATTGGAATATTTATGATTTATAAAGGTAATTTTTGGTCAAACACAAAGAATTAAAATTTAGAGGGCATTTGGCAGAGTTGTGTTGTACCCATTTTTGTATTAAAGAAGGTAGGCACATACCTAAGCACATCCATTCTTATAAATAGATAATATCACCTACGGTCTGGTAAAGTAAAATGGGAGTACTCTTTAACATCCGTGCCATTAAAATTATGTAAATATACATAATATGGGAGACTGATGTGTTAATCAAAATCAAATATTTTTCAACTAAAAATTTATAAAATCGTTGAACAATTAAATAACCTACCTAAGTAGTAAGGACACAACAAAAAACTTATAACTTATACCTAGACTAAAATGAAACTAAAACTTAGCCCTTTAAGCGGCCTTGTAAGTCGATAATATTCGGTGACAAGCGGGGGGAGGGCCCAAAACCACATCCGCGTCATACGTAGAACGATGACTACACACAAGAACGTACTTTGGAGTTGGTGACGACATGTTTGGCCAGTTTGACAACCGCAAAGTTCCCTTTGCCAATCGTCTTCTCCAGCTCATAGTAGCCAACGCGCACCAGACGGTTGACTAACGGGCCGCTACTGCTCGTTCCTCCGGCTGTAGGATGTGGCGGCGGCTGAAGAGCCATCGTCCTCGCATAGCTCGACCAATCCAACGGTCGGTCCCGGTGCGTCCGCTCTCTCGACGTCCCTTCGACTGCGGGCCGACGGGCTACGACACGGCGACCCAGGGAGCACGTCTACGCGCTGGGCGGACACGGTGACGGCCACTTAGGGGCTGCGTTGGCATGCCGGAGAAGACGTTTTCGGCTTGAAAGAAGGCGTGACAGGATTATCAGGTGAGGCGGTGACGGCGACCGATTAAAAAAGAAACAATAGTAATAAAAGAAGACTGCCGCCGAATCTATCGGGTCGTAGCGGGACGGGGAGCGCGACGCCGGTTCGTTTACGGCGACATTGCGAGATCGACGAAGAGAACGAGAAAAAAAAAAATTAACAACAAAAAATTAAGAACAATAAATAACGAGACGGAGAGCCGATCAACGGCAGCAGCGCGACAGTTTGTGGACTGCGATCGGCGTCGACGGTTGAGGCGGCTGAGCCGTTATCATCGTCTCGTAACAAAATAATATAATAGTAATAATAATAATAATAATAATCGCCTTACGTTTGTAACTAACTTATCGTGCGTGCGTAGGTATGTCGAGGATTTATCGTTTGTTTGTTTTGTTTTTTTTTTTTTTTGTTTTTCTCTATTTATTTACGCCGTTTTTACCGCGTTTTAATTCGGACACAAACACGGGCCGGGCCGTCGCACGCGCGAACACCGTACACCACGACACAAGTTAACGCACACACACCGTCACCGACACGTCCCGCGCGCGTGTAACGAGTATGCGCCTACGACGTCAACAGCATTCGTCGGCGGTGCTCGCACACGAGAGCATATTACATGTGTGCGTATCGTTGCGTGAACTGCTACAATGATGATAATATTGTTATTATTGTGTACCTATGAAAAAAAATTTTTCCGCTACTATTATATTATTATTATTATTATACCGCAGCTATTGTTATTATGAGTATAATATGAATACTAAACAGTATATTTTATCGTTCGTCGTTGATACTACCGTGAATGTCGAAACGGCGTTGCGGCGCGCGTGTGACAAATGGGTGGGCGGGTGGGCGGCGCTCACGCTCACTAATATTAATAATAATAATAAATTATATTAGCGGTTACTATACTAACTATGTAAGGCCGTAGGGGTACGTGTAACGCGCGCAATATATGATAGTAATAATAATTGTTTAATTTAACGCTACATTGTCCGTATTATTCCGAAGGCGGCGGCGATCACTCCGTGTGCGTGAGTGGCACTCGAGACCGTTAAACGACGGCTGCCGAAAGCACAGACCGAGATTTTGTTATTTTTTTTCAATATTTTATCGACGGATAACACAAATTAAAATATACACAAAAATTGGTGGCGGGTGAACGCGGGTTCTACCTACTTATTTTTTAAAACAATTTTAGCGTATCTCTATTTCATGATGTCCAGCCGTACAAAATGTAGGTACCTATAGATGTATTTTACCATTTTAATGCGTTCACCAGTCTCCTACATACTTTTGTTTCCCGATATCGTTTAAACAGGATAGAGGCGACCTCGGTACTCCATACATTGCAAAATTTACATCGCCATTAGCTTTATATTTTGATTATAAAAACTGTTATTTTCCATAAAAAGGAAAAAAATTTGACCCCCCACACCTAAACAAGAGCCCCAATTACGCCTGCAGGTGTAGAACTCCGACAGTCTTAGGTAGTTGTATAGACGTAGGTATCGACGGAGGAAAAGCTTTCAGGGCGTCTATTCGAGTGCGTAAAAGGGTCCGGAAATTACCTCAAACCTATTGTCCTCTGGATTTTAAAAATTCGATCGAAACAACTACCCGAGTATTGTAAACTCCGAGATCACTACGTCGTCAGCACGACAAAACAATAATTTCGTCATAATATTGTACTTACCAAAGTACCTACGAAGCGAATCACAATGTCTAGGTCGTGGTCGTACTATGTAAGTAATATAATATACCAGCTATACTCGGTATGACAAACCGAAATGTCTTTTAAAAACAAATTTTAAAAATTTGATATACCACGGAGTATATTATTGAATGTTCTATATTTATAATTTTTCAAAAATGGTCTAGAATTCCGAAAGTTGTACTCGCGTATGTACAGAATCTTAATTTAATTAACGTGTGAAAATGTCAAACTATTTAGACCAATATTTGAGGAGTTATTGCGATTTAATTATCGATTGCGCAACAGTGCATAATTATTTATTATTATAATCAAAATTAAACATATACAATACAAAATTATCAATACTTTTTTTATACGTTTTCAGAAATTACTGGCCGAATTCTTTTGATTCAGATAGCAAATTTAGTTTTACATAACATATTTATGTTATACAATATCTTAAATAACAAATTTGTATGAGTTACAAATTTTTTCTCAAAAATAAGTCTGGTTAGGTTAATAATTTTGGTAGATATATAATATTATAATTTATAATTTATATATAGGTATGTTAATACCTCTACTAATTATAGTAGTAGACAGTAAGTTATTATAAATACAAATCAGAAACATGTATTATAGCATAAATATCAAATTCCTATTTTAATAATTTAATTTAATTAGAAATTATGAATTTTAATTTACAACTTGATAATGCGTTCAACGTTTTAAGCCATCAAATATTTTACTAATTTTTTTATCTTTATTAATTTTGCATTATACAAAATTATTTTATCAGTTTATAATTTATGTATTATTTTATATTTTCTCATACAATATATGTTTTAATTTTGTGAATTGTGAATTGTGATTATTAATGCGAAAATTGCGATTATTTATGTTCCTTTTTTTTTTTTTTTTAGTTAGTGGGTGAACGTTAAAATTTTTATCGTTTTTTTTTTTTTTCATTTGTAAGCAATAAGTATAACGAAATTCTATAATTTTTTCTTTCTTTGATTATTGATATGATAAATATAACAGCAAATTCATCATTTATTTTAGTTTATAGTTCTCATTTCATAACAATAAAAATCTTTCAAACATAGGTAACCACTGAATTTTACTTTGTTCTGAAAAATCTGCGTGGTTTGATTAAGTTTTGTCTCGAAAAAAAAAAAAAAATTAAATAGATTGTCTACATATTTTAAATTTTTGCGTCATGGACATCTGTATTTATGACGTCAACAAAGCATGGGTATATAGGACATATACATTTGCGTCGTCGCCTGCGTTTTGCAGTTTTTGCTTAAATATCATTTTTTATTAGAATACAGAACTGTTAAAAACACGCGTGTCGCGTATGTATGGTGTTTAATACGTTTGGAACGCTAAATCTGTTGAAGGAATAAATAATACTAGGATAGATAACATCTGACGATTTGGAAATTTACTATCTTATTTATCTATACTACTTCTACAATGAACTGAGTAGCAAAATAAACAAATATCTAGACAAAAAAACAATAGAATAAAAAAAG
Organism: Hormaphis cornu; assembly: GCA_017140985.1. Taxonomy (NCBI): domain Eukaryota; kingdom Metazoa; phylum Arthropoda; class Insecta; order Hemiptera; family Hormaphididae; genus Hormaphis; species Hormaphis cornu. The sequence continues at coordinate 16,257,213 of CM029361.1, forward strand.
GATAAAATATTATCATTGATTATAAATACTTTATCTATAATAAGCCCGATTTTCGATGAAATTTAATGCTCAATCAATGCTGGATTAAGCTTTTAGAAGCTCTTAGGCGATTCAAATGTTAGGGCCCCTTCGCCGCTTTTCTAATAGTTTGTATCTTGCATGAAGTATGGGTTTTACAAAATAATAACAAGGAATCCAAGCATGGATTGAATATACTAATTTATACTGATTATATAGATACTATGGTAATATATATTACTCTTTTAGACGACCAGAACACTCAGCACATATTTATGCATATAATTATATGTACTTAGAACATTCAAAATATTTGTATAAAAAATCTGACAATGCTTTGATAATTATTTATTATTTTAATTTTGGATAATTCGCGGAGGTGCGCAAGTGCGTGATTAGGAATTTTCCCTAAGAGTATACATATTTTTAATAAAAATGAACAAAAGACAACTAACTCCCTTTTCTAAACAATTGGACACTATGTATATAAGTAAATATGTTAGAATTTTGTTAAAGTTTTAAGGTTTAAATATAAAAATTTACATGCTTATAAAATGAAACTTGTAAACGTTTTATTATATCAAAGTTCTATATATGTGACGATAAAAATTAATTCAATTTTTTGTTAATTTTGATCTCGTTTTTTTCAATCATTTTAAATTTGAACAATTTTTAGGAAAATTATCTCCAAAAAGGAAAAGTGAATTTTAATACTTTAATATGATAAAATTATAGTGGTATAAAACTCTTAAACTGTAAAATAAAATAGGCGGTAGTGTTTTAATAAAGTAATTTTTTTTTTAATGTGTAAAAATTTTAAGTCATTTGAAGCTGAAGCATTTTTGATACATAACTTATCCTAAAAATATAATAGATATTTTGAAAAAGTTTTACTTTGATTTACTTTTTTGAAGTGTCGAACAAAGAACAAACAATTATGATTGCAGACAGTAAAATTGTCTGGAGCTAAATGTTTTGGTCCTAACTCGAAAATTAAAACCACAGAAAATTATACATTAAAAAAAAAAGCTTCACATAAAGTATACCGTCTTGATCCACTTTTTAAAATTTTTTTCACGGAACGAATCAACAAAATTTTTAGATTGGACCATGTGCCCGAAATAATTGAATGCAGAAAAAAAATATCATCGTAAAAATAATACATTCTTTGCCAGTCTTTGCATCATATTATGCGGGATGTGCAAACAAGCGCGTTCGATCATTAGAAATTCGCGAAAGCAATTAGCAAACTATTGCAGACTTTGGCAGAACTAAATAACCAGGATGTTTTGACCATATATCATCAAAAACACGGTTCAAAGATCAGGTGCAGGTGTTCCCGCAAATTCCTGGTTCCAAATACGGAACGCTGCTTGATTTATCAAAATTCTCTAATGTTGGACGTATGTGTATAATATGTATCAAATATCTACCATCGAGAAAAAACAATTTTTTATTACAATCACAATACGACGTGTTTATTATTATTTGTAATTCTTTTTTTATTCAAAACTTGATGATAACATGGATATACCACAGACACGGCTCTTATAGAAGAGGCCGTGAAAATGAATTCAGATTTATTTATTCAGTGCGGGTCTACCGTGGCCCACAGACTTCTATATTATATCATTGATTTTATAATATACTATTATATAGTATATTATAAAACAATGATTATACTTACTATATTATAATATAGAAGACGTCTGTGCCATATTATTTTATCATCGGAACGCCAAGCAATGATATCGCTTATCATGGTATTTTGAGAAAGTGACGCTTATTTTGCGTTATCATTTTATTATTCATCAACATTCGACGCACTCAGCAGCCTGCTCAGTCACCGTCTAACAATGCCTTTATAGTTTTTCTTTGTTGTTTGCTGCTACCCTCGCACACATTACCGACATTAAGACGTATTCGCTGGTCACTGTTTTTTGTTTGCACCTTGCGTCGGTTTTTAAAGTTGTGGCTTCCACGCTTGTGAATGTAAAATTACCCAGTGATATCCGGTCTTAGCGGTTCCAATTAGCCTACTGACGGACGTACTGTTTACCCTTAAGTACTCGTAATTTGTAAGTAAGTATGCCAGTATCTACAAAAAGGTAACGCAATTTTTTTGTATTCGAAAAATTCTTAAACTCTCCAAAAATAAGTTTATACTGTATTGTTATTTACGAACGGTTCCATGCCGTCGTTCACTAAAGTCGGCATTACTACTGCTTATTGGAATGCGATTAATGTCCGGGGAAAACAAACTTTTTTTATGGGCGTCACTTTTCGCGCCCGTTTCGCCAATGAACTAGTTAGCCGTTAGACATTTTGCAGCAGCCGACACCGGCATTTATAAGTTATAACAAAAGTGTTTTGGCTCTCGCTAGCTCGGTGTGACGTCTTATCGCCAACACAATTGTATCCTAGACTTAAATCGCTAAACAATCAACGTATTGTCCAAGAAACTGTGTTGGCTAGTCGACTGTAATGAAATGTCTGATGGTGAATAGTCTGTCGGCAATCTGGTTCAGTAATGGGAAAAGTACGCCTGCAAAACCGTATGTTTTTGGTGCGATTTACATATGCGCTGAATCGCGTTGAGTGGACTTATAGCTTGGAAGCAATTTCCAATTTTTTCAATACATTTGACGATGTTTATACACGAGAATAGAGATTACTCATTGTTCTTTTTCAAATTAATGTAAAAATATTGTTTTATTTAATAACAAACACGCTATAGTAATTTTTGGCGATCAGTTGACCGCTTTCAGCCGCTAGTGGCGTACGCTTTCAATGGTAGAGATTTTGGTGTTTGTTCAGTAGTATTTTATTGTAAACTATGAAAATACAAATATAATATGTTTTAGAATTGTTATACAGCAGCAGGCCGACAGAGTTTGTTCAATAACGACGTTTGAATGCGGATGCCACTAGCTGCTGAAAGCGTTTGATCAGTAGCCAAAAATTATTATTGCAAAGCATATCTGATTGTTAAAAAATCAATGGTAGTAGCAAAACTTAATGGTAGGTACGTGTAAAACTTTGATGTTATATAATATCAACAAGTTGGTAAAAAAAAAAACCAAGTATTACCTATTATAGGTACAAACATTTTCATTGAAATTCAATGCAGCCTGTAGAATATTATATTCTTTAATCAGTTATAAAAAAATATAAATAAATTCAATTACATTAATTCTAAGTGTTAAAAAAACTTATCCTGTTGTGTTTTTGAACAAAAATCTATGTAAGAACTGGTCCCACTGAAAACTGTTGCAGCTAAATAATATTTTATTTGTGTTTTTACTATTTGTTATTATTTTATTTACTATCTATTATTACTATTTTTTTTACATATTTATGTAGGCACTTTTATACTTTGTCTATTGAGAGTTAGAGCGCAGTGAGTGTAGAGTCAAAAACGATTGCTTGTCATAAAATTTCTAGGCTTGTGTTGTATCAGTAAATCAAAAGTTGTGTTTCAGAGAGTTGGCCTAACGCCTACCAAAGTTTTTATGAAAAATACTCCATAAAGCAGAGTACATGTCATTTAAGTACATTTAAAATTATTTTGTTTCTTTCAAGTTGAATGATACATTAGTTCTTTAAGTGTAGCATAATACACATAATATGTAGTGTTTTAAATTCGAAATATGTCATGTAAAATAATTAAAAATTAAAAATGTTTATAATAACTATCAGCGTGTATAACTATAAGTGTATAACTATAAGCGTGTTTTAGCAAGTAAACAGTTTATTCTATCAGTGTGTTTTAGCAGTATTGTTTAGCCGTTAGCGCGATTGTTTGCCGCTTAAATGAACTTCTCAACGACCTAGTTGCTTGTTTTAGCAAACACGTATATGAGGTGTTTACTGATGTTTCAGTCATTGATAAAATTATGAGAAAATGAAAACACAATTTTTTAACATAATCTTAATTTAAATTATTTTGTTTAAAAATAAGTATATAATATAATAAATATAACAAACAAATTTTGTCGGTATGTCAAATTTTATTATCACATAGGTAGCAAACTGTTTACTAAAAATGTTCTTGCAAAAACACATTTATTGAAAAATATTTGTTTTTACGTTTGATATAGTGATTGTCAAAGTATGTTATCTAATCTTTTTAACAAGTGCTTTTATGGTTATTCATACTGTGTTTAAGTACCAAAAAAAAAAAAAAGGTACATTGGACTTGAATTCTATGACATATACGGAACTTATATTCTGATAAGATATACCTAGTACAATTATTTTATAATTTTGTAATAGGTATGTTATTATGTTATGCTTAATGTTATTTTGTGATTTTTTTTCTTTAAACTTTGTTAAATTATAAATTAGGTATCAATTTGAATGATATGTATTTATAGACATATATATACATATATATATATATATATATATATATATATATATGTCTATAATTAAGCAGTAAATAAATTCAATTAACAAAACCACTAATATGAGTACACTGAAAATAATAAAAAATATTATTCAAGCAAAAGATCAGTTTTGGATTTAACTTAAAAAACATTTCTATTTCTGTTATATATTCAAGAATGTCATCAAAAATAAATTGACTAAAAACAGATATGGACGAATTTTAAATATCTAAATTGTACTTAAAATACAAAATAGAATTTTATATTTTGAACCTATCTAAAAATATATTCAACATTTAAGGCTGGGCACACACCTAAAGAGCAAAAATGCTCCGAGCTGCGCGAAACATTTTGTTTCAAACAGCTCGAAACAAATTCCATTCACACTGACAAATCAAAACCGAACAAGACGAAACAATTTCCGATTCATTTTTTGTTTACACCAGTCGTCATGATGAGTTCTGATGAAGATGATGTTGTTATACCGCTTTTATGGCAATTTTTGTTAAATAGTGAAATAAATGAAAATAATCGTAAACGTAAAATTTAGGTGCACAAAATAAATAAATAACGTACAGAAAATAATACAATTTTTAACTTTTTGGCTGAACTGCGTAAAGATGAGTTAAAATTTAAAAATTTCACTCGCATGAGTTCAACTACTTTTGACTTTATATTAAATGAAATTGGTGAGGCAATACGATCACAAGACACAAATTTTCGTCAATGTATAGCTCCTGCTGAAAAATTGTTAGTAACCTTGAGGTGAGTTCAAATAATAATACTTTAATTAGAAATATTTATTAATCAAACTTAAATAATCGTAAATAGATTTTCTTAAAAAAACAAGATTGATCAATTTCTCTGGATCGCATCTCATTTTAAAATAATTATGAAACATTTTTGAAGTATAGTAGGTATTAAGTATAAAATCATAAAAATCCGCGAGTGACACCAAAATAACGAGTGTTCACTTGTTAAGCTATTCGTATAAATAAACAAATTTATACGATTACATAACATTTTTGTATTTTGCTCGGAGCAAAAATAGAACCAGACCGAACAATACCGAGCATGTTTCGTTTTGTCTTGTCGTGTGTTGATGTTGACTGATTAGTGTGAGCGCGTCCCTTACTTTACATATGTTATAATTGCCTACAAACAGCTCCGAGCAACTCCAAGCAGCTCGGAACAGTTTTGCTCTATCAGTGTGCGCCCGGCCTAACAATTACATTTTATAAATTATAAATACATATCATTCAAATTGATACCTAATTTATATATATATATATATATACATAACATTGATTCTGATAATGCCTGAAAATAGATGGATCTTATTTTGAGTTTTGTTTTCACATTGTAACGGTTTTCTATCTGTGCGTTTTTATACTCTAATGAGTGATCTAATTATTGTCCTCAAAGCTTGGTAGTTTCTCCCTCTCTATAGTAAAGAACTATCCATCTCTTATAAACCAACTAGCACGACTACGCCTCCCAGTCTGCTAAACAAATGTTTTATTTATATGTACAAGTCTCTGTATTTAATACTTTGATTTTTTTTAATGCATGCATACTATGAGTGTTTTTAAGTATGAAATAATTTCAGTAGCAGAATTTTGATTTTTATGACACTAGAGCTACAAATTTTTATGAATAAATTTGTATGACATCTCTGTCAACACTTGTTATTTACATATTCTATTTCATGATAAAAAAAAAACATTCAAATCAATGTAAAAAAAATTATTTTTAATTTATCAGTATTTTCTAGTTAAATTGAGTATTTTGAGTAGCTTCAATTTTTTTCTTTCATCGAGGTAGTTCTTGGCCATTTATGCATTTTTTTATGTTTCCATAAACGTCTGGACTTTTATAATGACTGTATCCAATGTTCAATCTAGAACATAACAAAATATTTTATTGTAGTAAAAAATATGTTATTCATGTTTAAATTTTTTAGTTTTATTGTCAATAATAAAAGTTTTGAGTATACTAAATTATAGATAATAATTTTTGTACAAAAAAGGTTTTTTGCCTAATTATTATTTATTTTAATGGATAAAAATAAAAATTTTTTTTTTTACTCTATTCACAATAAAAACCAACTATTCGGTTAAGTTGTACTTATTGATATATATTTCATTAGATACAAGTTTTGGCCTTTTGACATTACAGATGTGAAAGTTATATATTTTTTTAAATTAACAGCTTCAATGTTATAGTAACTTAAAATGCAACATGTTATGTTTGAATGAACCTGATGTTTTGTGTTTCTGGGGTAAAGTTATTATGGAATATTGTTGGGTGGGTAGCTAATTTTAACAAAATGTGTACTCTGCTTTGATCAATTATTATAATAAATATAGTACAATATTCCCTCTCCTCCACATTTTTACCTACTCTCCTTTTCAATATATTCAAACAAAACTCAAAAAGTTAGAACAAAATTAACAGACATTGGTCTAATAAAGTGTAATGGATTTCCCTCTGACAGTTTTGCATAGAATAGTATTTAGCTTTGTTTTGCTATTGTTGCCGTCTTTAAACTTAATTTTTTTACAGTTTCCTTTCTACTAAAAGAGTTTTATCAATTTTGTATTTTTTTGTTTTCTTACGTTATTTATTAATCGTCTCTTGTCTCATAGGCATAACATTTGATAATGGAAAGTAATTATCTATATCTATACTTCTTTACTACTATATAAAATGAAGTCGCTTTTTTTTGTTCGGGGAAAAATCCGAAATTACTTATTGGATGGTTGTGCAGTTTTTTTTAAATTAAAGAAGACATCACAGAGAAGGTTTTAGGCATACATTTAGTCCGATAAAGTTAATAAATAATAAGTTATTATTAATTAAAATAAACGTGTAATTGTAACTATATGTATTATTATACACATTGTGCGACACGGCGGCCCGCGTTTACAGCTACCTGCAACCTGACCTTTTTGCTTGTCAAATTGTATTGTGTTTGATATCGGCGTGTAGATATGAATTGTTCCGAGAAGTTTATTGCACGTCACCAACAACATGTATACCCAATATTCGTATTAATATTAACAAATTTATACTGCTAATAACCAAGGCAGGTATTGTGCGCTCGCGTCGTTTGGCGTCCCCGATCACTACCAGCCATCGCATTCGATATCAATCGTACGCTGATGTTATTTTCAGTCGTTACGTCAAGACAGTTCAAGCCTTCAGTGGGTTACAGATTTGAGACTGCGTTTGTTCGTTATAATATTTTAAAAGCGACTTCATTCAGTTCATTCTATATAGTAGTATTAATAAATTAAAGCGTAATAATTAATTCAAGCGATATAATTTTTTTTCAACATTATGAAAAATCCGCGGTGGCGACGCTAAATTTATATGGCTATATTACCACGGAGACATGACTAAAAGTGGTCTAAAATAAAAATAGTTATTTAACATTCAGAAAATAAATAGCAAATTAATATCTGAGAAATCTTGCAATAGCAAAGCATTGCCGGGTCCGCTAGTTGCTACATAAGTATATAAAGTAACTGATAAAGTATTAATTAGAGCATACAATTTTAATTTTCAAGACATTTTTAAATTATGTTATATTTTTACAGTATAAAATGTTCAACACTGGAAAAAGTGACAACAATTAAAAAAAGTAAAAAAAATTATTCATTTCCGTCTCAGTGCACTGTCCATACGTATATAACTTATTTTAAAAACGGAAATAATATTTTAGTTTGGGTGGGAAGCTTTTTAAAATTGTATTTTTGTTTCGGGTTGCAAGCTGTAATTAATTGTAAAACTTGTACCAACTTAAACTGTTAAACTGTAAAAACTTGTAAAAATTACAATCCTGAGTGAACTCAGTGAGTAAAATACTAGAAAAGTTCTACATTTTCATGTACTATTATTTATATTTACTGCTATATTTTAGATTCTCAACGATAGCAAGAAAGCTAGTGGTTTTTTAAGTATGAGAATTCAAATCTATCTATTCAATCAACGCGTGAACATTTTTAAAAATTGTATGGTTTTTGAATCACAGCAATAAAAAATTAAAAACGATTCAAATCAACAGTACTGCGCATCAGTTCTCTTTCGTATTTTTTTTTCTGGTAAGACATTTTAAGATTGGACCAAAAAAAATTATCGTTTGCTGGGAAAAATAAATAGAAACAGTTGGTATATTTAGTTATTTTCAGTTAGGTTTATTCTTTGTTTTGCTTCGAATCAAACATGTAAGACAATAATATTGACAAAACCAAATCGTGCACGATGAATTAACAGAATGAAACTTATACTTGTATGAACCAGATCAAATAAAATTCCTGCAGAAAATATTTTGCTGTTATACATTCGTATTTATTACGCAGCCTTTTGTTTCAAAAATACGTCGCACAAAACCATTTCACCGCGTACATTTAATATGCATTCTGACATTTTTTTTTTTCGCATTTGAAATGCATTTTGGTACGCGTCGACCGTCTGCAAAATAATAATAATAATACTAATTAATATGTAATATTCTGGGCTTCTGAAAGACTGGCGACGGCCGACGTTGTTGATAAGACATTGTGATATGACCACGGATAACATGAAATGTATGTTATCCGTGATGTGATATGAGCAGCAGCAGACACGGACATGTGTTTGGTACGCTTTATCACAAACACTTGTAGGTTATTTTGTTTCTTAAAACTTGCATCATCATGACGTGACGTCATTGTAGTTATTCATCGACGGCATCCGACGCGAATGGCGACGCTCTTGCTGGCAGCTGCTGTGACCTCTGAACGCGTCTCCTTAGTTTGTTCGTCGTTCGATGTTAGATGTGTTTGCCGACTGCATAACTCGCGCGCGTGACCGATATTTGTACGTACTCGCAGTTCGCACTTGTCACGTTATTGTGCGTACGCTCGTAGTTCACGGAAACTCGTAAAAAGTTGGCGATTACCTGTTGGCTTCATCTCGTGTGCCGTGTCACTCGGCCGCCGGTGTTCACCTTGAAACCTCCTCCTCTTCACGTTTGAAAAATCGACCAGCACTATCCGGTGGATTTCGCCGTTCCGATCGGTCGACTTAGGAACAGCTATTACGCTTAAACACTCGCATTTTTAGTAGGTATGTATGTGTTACGGTCATTTGCACTCTGACTCATGATAGAAACGGATCCCGTTTTATAGTCACCACCGAGGGGAATAGAAGTCATAGCTATATTTTTGTTATAATATAAAGGGGGAGACGAATTGCTGCAAGTGCTTAAATGCGCGAGAAATGAATGGGACCATACCATTTACGATACGCGTACATATTTTAAGAAAGGTCCGTGTGAGAACACCGCCGCCGTACAGCAGCGTATAATACGTGGGCGCCAGCAGAGGTGATGCAATTTTATCTCTTTCCGTAAATGACGCATAACGCGAATTAGGTATACAACATGCCGATCAAACGAGGGGTCCGCATCAAACAATCGACTGCTAGTGTCGCGCGACTTTATGACCCTTAAGGGCCAAGGGAAGGATCGTCATATTGGCGTGTAAAATGGGATTGCGAGGGCGAACTCGTCGTATTCGGTATATAATACAGTATATAATGATTATATATCTTATTATTTTGTAATTAAAATCTGGTATAAAAAACAAATTTTTAAATTAATTTAGGCAAATTATAAAATAATTTTTTTTTACTTTTATTGAAGTTGTAACATGCGTTATCAATCGATGTCAATTGTATAATATACCTAACTTAACCCAATATATTATTATTTTATGCACGAGTGAGTGACTTGTGACTAACCTTCAGTGGACTTAAAAATAATTAATCTTTGTAAAATGTGTTGCAAAATAATAAGATATTATTATTGGTACACGAGTGAGTGTATTGACATTCTGTATAGCTAATGATAAAAGCTATAAATTATTATATAAAATCTACAAGTCATCATTTCAATTAAATACACGTCGAAAGAGCCACGAGTGTACGAGCAGCAAGTGACCTATACGGACGTGAAAGGCACTAAGCCGAATAAACTGAATTGACCGGGAGACGTAGTCGAGATAGTGCCTTTAAAAGCGAGCTAAAGGAACCTAACTAGAGTTCGAACGTGTCCAGCAAACAGTATACACCAGCAGATCCGCAGTTGCTCCTACTTTGTTTAAAATTAAATTATTTTAAGTAAAAGTTATTGTTCTACATGAAAATAGGGCGTCATTATTTATTATAATAACTCCATTACGAGGTCCAGTTTGGGAGACGTATCAAAGTTTACCAAATTAAAATATTTAGGCTTTTAATTAATTAAAATATATTTTCATATATAATCTTTATAAGGATTTTCATAAAGTACCTAACACAACAAATTCGAAAAAAAAAAAAATAGGTAATAATAAATATTCAATTTTAAACATACTTACATGTTAATTCACAAATTTAAAAATATAGCCATGTACTGATTATTTTAAGGTGGTTGTCAGTTTCTATGATCCATCATTTCATTCATTTAAGGTTTTTATATTATCTAATAATTCTTTGAATTTTGTTGTTGCATAGAACCTAAATTATGTTAAATTCCAATAAATTGCAAACTTGTTAATAGTTTTCTTATTTATGCAACTAATGTCACCTAATTGGCTTGAATAGTGAATCGTATTAAAACCAATGCCAACTTGATTTGTTTCTGTGATTATCTTCTTGATCTTCTTTCTCTCACAAGTAACTGAAAACATAATAATATATTCTTTATGATGACACTATGTCTTAGTCATAATTTCTAAAAGATATTAGAATTTTATTTTATAAACTGTTATTTAAATTTTTTTTCAAGTAATAATTTTATAAACAAGGCATTCATGCTATTGAAAAATTGTAAAAAAAAAAAATAAATATTATATAGTCTTTATGGGCAAGAAGAATACTTTTTATAATTCACTTACGAAAAATAAGACACATAGCTACACAAATTATCCTGCCACAAAATATTAACTTTATTTAATAATATTAATATCTAACAGAAAGGGCGTATATAGACCCTTTTTTAGGGGGGGCGAAAGTATTTAATTGTATACAATATTGATTAATAGAGTCTAGTTTCTCCTTTAATTTCTATTTCCAATGTAAATTTTACGGTCTAGAGAAGGCGTCCTATCGCCCCCCTAAAATACACCCCTGTCCACCAGGTTACTTAAAAACTAGATTGGGTGCAGTACTTTTAAAATTATTTGTGCAGGATGCTGTATGAACAAAGTAGAGGGATGGTTTATATCTGCATCATAAAATCCAGTGTGACAAAAACGCTAAAATAATTATTACATTCACTAAGAATAGTTGAGTGTGATAAAGAATATTTAATAAAAATGAGTTGTTAATACTTTGAAAAAATCTGTGTAAATTATTATTTTAATTTCTAGTCTATATAAAATTATGAGTTTGAAGTATATAAATATAATAGGTTTTGTCTTATGAGTTATGACAGTTAGGTGATCTATGTTTAAATTTTTGATCACAATTTATACAAGGTAATTTATATTATCAAAAAGAAGAAAATTTTGTTCATAAAAATGGTCTCAGTCCCAAATTCTAATGGTTTACAACACAAAACTCTAGTTACCAGTTCGTTTGTAAAGATTATCGACAGAGTAGTTGTCACCAAATATATCAATAAGTATAGTCTTGTCTATTTCAATATTTTTTTCTAATGAATTAATACAATTTCAGTACACCAAATTTGGATCTTTATCTTAATTATCTGGTTACCAATAATTTTCAATAGAGTTACTAACTGTTTAAAATAAACCTTTGGTGAACCATTAAAGCAATTTATTGAACGTTTATGCAACCCGGCATTTAACTAATAAAATTGTTAATATATTATATACTAAGATATCATAAAAATAAAATTGTTTAGTATCTATGACCCAACTACTGTATAGATAACTACTATGTAGTATTATAATACTACTGAAATCATCATAAATAGTTTGATTGCAAGGGCTGCTGTTTTGTCAGGTTTAGTTAGATATTATATATTAAATTTGTAAGCAATTAGAAACTGATAACAAAAATAAGAATAATTCTGAACTGAACTCAGTTTACTATTTAAATAAAATTTGGTCATTACAATTAAAAAAAAAAACAATAAATCATATAGCTTCAGTAATATTCTGGTTATAGATTTCACATTTACAGGTAAAATTTTTAAAGAACAAATATATGTCATGCCAATACATTTTATTTGATTATAAAAACAATATTCTGTATTTCCACAATTGTAATTTTTGGTAAGTTTAGAGCCAACCCAAGTTGAAATAAAACCTAAACACTGTTTTTACGAGAAGATTTTACAAATAAATAATTTTCTTAATTTGTTGGCCATTTAAAATTAATAAAATATTTTCAAAAATTCAATAGTTCTGTTATTTTTTCATTCTTTAAAAAATAAATACTTACAAAAATTATTTTTTAATTACTTAAAGACATTAAAAGAAGTTCAGAACTATTTTCAGAATAAAAATTGGATAAGTA